>JANBXA010000726.1:53442500-54042500 GCA_030556225.1 Cricetiscus sungorus | reverse complement strand
TTGGATTTTGCATTCTGGAAAGACTTGATTAGAATGATCTGGATATCTACTCTGAGAATTAGTGCAGAACTATCAAGGTTTTCTATATTCAGTGTGCTAGAAGAAAACAAACAATCAAAAAAATCATTCGTTTGAACGCTGTCTAATGTGGTAAGAGTCCGAAGTAGTAAAAGGAAACAGTTAAAATTGATTTTATTTAAATGCCCAGAGTTGCAAATGTATCAAATGTCCATAACCGATAGCTATTCTACAAATATATCTCCTTGTAGGAAAAAGTGCTTAATTCTCAATGACCTCATTGTCCAAATGTGTCAAGAAGCCTGAAGAATCATTTTGAAGGATTTTACTCACTTTGGCTTGTTTGTGATCTTACTACTGAAAGACTCAGTTTTAAGAACTTATACCACCATTTTTGTTAATCAGTACCCCATTTTAAAGTTAAATTCTATTCTACTTGAACTAATTTAATAAAGAAAAATTTTGCCAGATGCTTCCAGACAATTTTTCCTCAGGGCTTTCCTATATTATGCATTGTGATTTTGCAAATTATCCAACTTTTAAAATAAGCAGTAGACCAACCACTTAAAACATGATATATTCCAAAATTATGAAGTAAGATTCAAAGATGTAGGTCAGATAACATTCAATATTTCACTAATTAAACAGTTTTATTAGTTTTTAAAGACTATTAACAAATATATACTGTCATTTAAAAATATTATGTTTGGTCATATTTGTTATAAAAAACAGAAAGTCTAAACTTCCCTGTGTTGTATTTCATAAACATATTTCCAAAATATAAAATATATTTGAGTTATTTATAATTCCTTATTTATGAAACCAATTGCAATCATCTAATGGCATTCACATTTGTGAGTCTGAAAAAAAAAAACTTGACATTTATTTTCTTCTTTTCCACAAAACAAAATCAAAGACAATTCTGTTCTTAACTGACCTCAAAATATCCTCTTTGCTACAGATAGCATCTAGATAATACTTTAATATTACTATTAAAAATATATTTTTGCTAGTATTAAAAACCCAATCTGAACCTTAAACAAGTCATTTACAAGTTGTTTCCTTGGGATTACCTACATTCTTGTCCACTCTGACCTTGTAATTTTGCTCACAGTTGGAAATGTAATGCAGAGTGACTAAGATAATGTTGTTTACACAGACTTTAAGTGGAGTGACATTATAGTCAAGCAAGTGTCACATCACCCAAATTGAAGGAAGACTTAATTACCATAATCCTGTGAATACTAAAATTTCTTTGCCATGTGTAGCATAATAATGTAATGTTCTGCATGGTACATTTAATAAAGTGAAGGGGAAAGGCACATTAGGCCTCACACCATGTTTCTTTAAAAGTGAAGAGAAGTAAAATTGTAGAAAGAAAATAGAATTTTGATTAGGATCATTGTCTTAATGTTCAGGTGAATATTTTCTGTTTTTCAAACCTTGAAGAGTTTCCTAGTGATGTGTAAATAAAAGGACTGCTAAAATATCCATAAATCTAGACACCAGTGAGTAGGGTGACAGATCATGAATTTCCTGGAGGGTTCAGGGTAGTCTTAACTAAATGACTAAGACAGTATTAAAGAGGAAAGGCTGATAACCACCTATTATTGTGCAATGGGGGAACATATCATTAATTTACAAAGAGTGTGGTGACATTTTCTAAAATTGTATAGCCCTATTCTTAAAAGTTTGCCAGTGTAACTAATTAGTTGCTAAAATGGAGTTGAATCTAAGACTCAGTATGAATGCATTTGGAAAGGCAGGACATTGTCCATAAATTGGTATGGTGTGTAATACATCTTGATGAATGGTGCAAAATAGTGTTAAGAAATGGGGCTATTATGCCAAAGTGGCCATTCATGGGTTTGTAGTCCATGAAGGAATTATGTTCCATGGCAACATGGTCTCAAGTCCTGTAGATAAACATGAAGTGCCTCAAGGACCTGTCCTGTTTTCTGTCTTTGATAACACTGAGTTTTCAATAAAAGGAATTCACTATCTGGATTCTTTTTGAGTGTATTGAAACAATAAAACATGCTGTTACTATAGATTATTACTTGGAGTTAACTGTTTTTAAGTTTTTCAATTGTTTGCAAGAAGGAAAAATGTAAAGTGAATCAACAGTAAAATGTCAAAGTAAGATTTAAAGATTTTAGAAAGCTGATGTGTTAAAAATGTATGTCCCAATTAATAGATTCATGTTACTGATGTATTATTAAAAATTAACAAATATTATTCCTACATAGTCTGATATATACTATGTTATAGAATTTTTAAAAACAGGGAAAACTAAAATTACAAAAATAATATTGAAACATGCTAATATAGGTCTTATTTTATAATTGAGAGCTTAAATATTTCAAACTTATTAATATAAAATGTATCAATGTATCAAATATATAAGCAAAATTACTTTTTATTATCATTTAGAAATTTTTATTTTATTTGCAAGTTCCTTTTTCTTATCTAGTTTTAGCTAAAAAGCACATTGATATAATAAAACAGTTTGGCCAGTAGATCTGAATTCTCATGTTTCTTTGAAAACAATTTAACTTAAATTACCATGCTCATTTTATTATAAGTTCACACTCAGTTATATATTGATTTATATAACATGCTAGGTATTAATAAAGTAACATTTAAATTTTTTTTTCATTAGATACCTGTCAATCCAGTGTGTGCAAAATATTGTAGCAAGTATGGTGGTGCTCTACTATAAAGCTTATACTCAAGATGCTGAGACAATTTCTAGTACTGCATGCTTTATATAGGGAGTATTATGCCTTCCTTAGACTATATGGTATGACCCTGTCATAAAAGAAAAAACAGTATATGTTGGGATTTAAAAAATTTTATCAAAATAGTTCACTAAAATTTTCTTTATAACTTTATATTTCTAGTAACACCAAAAGTAAAATGTTTCTTGTCTTTGTCCAATTTGCTCTCTTCTAAAAATTTCTCAAAGATATTTTGGGAACTAAATTAGACAGCAATTAATATAGGGGTAAAATACTTTGTAATTAAGTGAGCTTGTCACAACGATATGTACCTGTCTGTCTGTCTATACATGGTCTTATGTATGCTAAGCATGAGCTCTAACATGGAGGTATAGTTCTAACTTGTTTATGTTGAAATAAAATTTTAAGAGAGTTATATATTTACAGAAAGGTTTCAGTGACTTTCACTGAGTTTCTGAACTCTCATTTTCTTTATTGTGACTACCTTAGAATTAATGAATCAATTTGTGATGCTGTTGCTATGTTTCTACTTTATTCAAAGTCCTTTAGTACTTCCCTAGTGTCCCTATTCTAAGATTAAAAAAAAAAAACTTTTTACATTTCGTTGACTATGTTTCCTTATATTTCTTTTGATTGCAATGAATTTTCACTCCAATTTTTATGATCTTGACAGTTCTGTACATTTATGGTAAGGTACCCTTGCATATACCACATCAGGGTTTCTCTGGTGTCTTTCTTTCTTTCTTTCTTTCTTTCTTTCTTTCTTTCTTTCTTTCTTCCTTCCTTCCTTCCTTACTTTCTTTTTTTCCTTCCTTTCTTCCTTCTTTCTTTATTAGAGAAGATATCTCTGAGTAACCCTGACTGGTACTTGCTTTTGTAAACCAGACTGGCCTCGAACTCACAGAGTTATATCTGCCTGCCTCTTCCGAGTGCTGGAATTAAAGATTTGTGCCACCACACCCAGACACTTTTTTGTAATTGATTTGGGATTATGTGCTTTACAGAGGGAGGTCATAGAGATAAAAATGCAATTTTTATTGTATTTCCTTACTACTCCTGAGATTGGCCTGGATGCTCTGACTCACTAATTGTTTGCCTTGTTTTCTTAGTGCAAAGTTACTTATTTCTTAAAGTAGAATAAGTTCCATGTCTAGAATATCCTGTTTCTCCAAAGTATGGTTTGGAAAGTTTTCATCTTCTCAATTCTGAGCAAGGATAGTAGTTTGCTAAGAAAGAGGGAAATAGAAACAAGGTCAGTTCCATATCCTTCATCATATCAAAAAACAAGATAGACTATTAAAGCCTCATGTACTGTTATTCTTAGATTGAAATTGTTCTGTGTAGTAATCTGCCACACATGTACTGTCTGAAACTTGCTCACCTAAATTAATCCCAATATACTACAATACTAACTATTCATTAGTCATCATAGATTTATTGATTTTCCTCTTTGGAGAGGATTCTGAGGGTAAATTGAATTTGAAATACAGAAAATTTGTATAAAATATGTTTTTATTGAAGGTTTTCTGTAAATAATTTGCTTCACAAATTTATAAGAGATAACTTTATGCACTCTTTTGGTTACTTTCAAGTAAATAATAAACTGCAGGAAGCTAACATTCAAAGAACATTTCTAAAAATACTTTTTATAGTTTTAATAGTTAAGAATTTGTAGTTAGAAATCATGTATTCAATTCTTTACCATTTACTGGCCTGATGACCAGAGACAAGACACTTGACACCTACAAGTTTCTAATCCATGGCTGGGACCTTATATTAACCCTGGGGTTTTGTGAAGAGGCAAACAGGGGAATGCAAAAGTTTTTGAAAAACCTTGGAGACTGTTCAGTGATAATTTTATAACCACATTGAAGATGTTGACCATGTCTTTGCTTTACTAAACAGTGCATTACCAAATTTCATATATTTTTGTGTCATTAAAATTCAATATTCAACAAATATTTTTCAATAAATTGAACATATTATCATTTTATTTATTGATGTATTTGTTTGTTTTAGTTTTGATTTTTGAGTTAGTGTTTCTCTGTAGCTTGGAAGGCTGTCCTGGAACTTGCTCGGTTGAACAGTCTGGCTTAGAAATCATAGAGATCTGCCTGTCTCTGCCTCCTGAGTGCTGGGATTAAAAGCAGGTGCCAACACTGACCAGCTCATGCTATTTTATATACTTCCCCAAGTATAGGACAGTAGCTTATGGTAATTTTAAGATGATTTTAAAATCATGTATCCACTTGTCAAAAGGTAGGAGGAAACGCACAGCCAAAATGGCTGTATTATATGAATAAAGAATCCTGACTTAGTTATTCTAGCTGTTGTTTTGCTGGGATTGTACTCCTACTCAATGGCTGACTGCCTTCTGATTAGTTTTCAATTGCTTTAAGCTGACCAGATTTTATTTTGAAATAAGGGCAGTGGAGAATTCACCTGACCACTAAGGTGATATCAAATTCCTGCTGCAGAGTCACTGAGCTAGTGCTCGAAGATGAGGAGCATCTGTGAGCACAGGCTGTCAGAAGAAGGTCCACAGAGCCCTAGCGTGCTGGGGCTACAGCTGCTAGGCTGGGAAGTAGTTGGATGCACTTTGTCACTCCTTCTTCTGCAACCACAGGAGATCCACTAAAGGAGCTCTACTTTCCTTTGATGTATAATTTGCATTGATGATTAACAGTAGTTAGAGAAGGTTCCCTTTTGTACTACAGAAGAATTACTGGATCTTCTAGAGGAGTGGCATGGCAGACCTTGTTAAGCAAAATATTTTGATGAGAAATCTAGTGTGACCTCTCATCTTGCAAACTGTCTAAATCTACATGCAATAACGTATTTAGTAAGTATTCCCAGAAGAAAACAGTATTAGGTTCAAGCTTCCCTTTTTAGAAAAACAATTGGAGCATGTTTACTATACTTGAATTTTATATGTTTTCAGCCTTCCTAGAAATGCTAGGTGAATATCTGAACTCTATGAGGAACTCATCCATTTTGCAGTTTAGAAGCTGCAAAAACATTTCATCCAAGTCTAGACCTTGGAGTTTGTGAGACTAGGTGCAAGATCAATTTCAGGGTCTTTTTCTTAACACTGAAATGATAATGATTCATAACACTGTCTGTCTGGTAATTCGTGAACTCTAAAAATCAGATAAAATGTCCAAGTTAAACAAAACGTTATGTGAAATAATGATGCCCTGGTCTTTCCAACAAGAACTGGTCAGAAATTTTCTAATGGTAGTTCAATCATTTTTATAGTGTTGTTCTTATTTACACTAAGAAATAGTAAGGAATTTTTCTTACTATCTGTGTTCTACTCAAAAGTAAAGTATAAACTTTAAGAATTGTAAAAGATATGTAGTGGGCAGGAAAGGGAGGAAGGCTTATTATTAGATCATTTTTATTATGATACTCTACAGGACAGGGTTATTAATTTTCTCCTTGAAACCACTACTTTCAAAACCTCAATTGCCCATTTAAAATAATAAATATGTGACTTTACTGTATTACTTGTGTATTTGGGAGAGGTGTAGCTACTTTTCTATGTAGAATATAGTCACTTTATTTGAAATTAGCAATCACAGTGACCTTTTAAAAAACTTTTCAACTTTAATCTATAAATTACATTTAAGACTTTTTCCTTGTGTCAGTCTACCTAGTTTCACGAACTTTTAGCTTAGTATATTCTAGCATTGCAAAATAATTAGTGATATTAAGTTGAAAATGTTGTAAGCAAAACAAAGTTATTACTCATTCTGTGCCAAACTGTGAATGTGGGAAGATATTTTAAACGATAAATTAAGTATGAATTGTTTTATTCTGTAAATTGAACATATTAACAAACGTCTTGTGTTTGTAATTGGTATTTATGGCCACAGGAGTATGCTTCTATTAAAAAGAGTGACAGGAAATTGATCAGTTTAGGTTACCACAGCAACCAATATAGTTCCATTGCTTCCATTGTGCTTTCATCTGTCACATTATATATCTATGCTTAGAAATATTTTTATTAACTGCAAAAGTAAACTAGTCAATAAAGAAAAAGTGATTAGATTAGTGAAATAACAAACTAACAAATTCCAGATGGACATTTGACTACTTGTTAAAAAGCATAAGTGTTCTATAGTTGTCATGACATTTTTTTTTTAACAAAGCAAATGATGTCTTCCAAAAAAGTCTTAAAACTAGATGAAAATGCAAATCTCTTTATGACAGTATGTGGCTGTCACATTCATAATGAGAGACAATAATTGATGATTTATGAGATGATTCCATGGCAACAGAGTCTTTCATCATTGGCACCCCTTGGCTACTTTTTTATCAGTTGCTTGTGAGTACCTCTGAAATGTTTCCACCATGACATACATGAAGGTCTAGTCAGATCTGAATCCGTTAGATCTAATTGAAAACAAGGTGGAAATGTTGACAGTCTCAGAATCAGCAAAGTAAAAAGGGTCTTAAAAAATAAACTCCAATAAAACAGGAAACATGTTCAGTAGCTGAAAATGGACAGACTTGACTCAGCTTCTAACCTTTCAAGCAAATCGTATTGCCTCTCCTGAATCTGGAGTCCAAGGTGTTAGTCTTTTAAAGTTCCATTTTCCGGTAATAACCTTTCGTAATAGATGGAAAGAGAGGAGACTTATTTAGAATTAAAATGAAATTATTTTTATATTTAACTTTAATAATTTTATTAATCTAGGTTAATTGTATAACTGAGTAGTTTAAGATTGCTTCAGCATGTTTATATGGTTTTTCTTTGAGGAAGAAAAACCATCAGTGTAAATCTGCATTGGTATGTTGCAGATTAATTATAATATTGAACTTTCCACATTAATTTTAATACCAGTTCATAAAAAATGAAATCTTTGATATTTTTATATTTAGGAAAATTCAGGGATCTTCCTAAATTATTTAACCAATTGTGTGATTGAAAGAAAATATTAGGTAAGATTTTAAGATTCTTTCCAGTTAAATATGACTATGATTAATAGACTTGTAGAATTAGCAACAATTGGAGATAATGAATAAAACACACTAATGTTTTCAGATTTAAGGTCAAGAATATAATGCAAACATGCATGTCAAAAATAATCCATGTTTATGAATGCTTTTTTAGTAAAATATGTAAAACATTTTCAGACCTTATATTTTCGTAAGACAAGAATTTTATGAAAGAAAATTCTGTAATGGACATTTCGTTCAATTATACAAACTAATGACACAAAACAGGATCCTTTGTTATTGATTTTACTTATAAAACTCTTGCAAGGCTATGCAATCTTCCTTAACTTTAGGAGAGCTGACTATGTGGAGTTAGTAATATTTTTGACCTAATTAAAGTTTGAGAAAGTGGAATTTACCCATGAACATACTGATTTACTTCAGTTAATATGAAAAAATAAAATAATTCTGATTCTGAATCTTTTCAGAGAAACCGCATTAAACTATTATTTTCTTGAGTTGAGAATGTATTATTTTATTATGTATGTCCTTTATTGAAGATTGTAATCTTCAGTCTGTAAACACACACATACACACACACACACACACACACACACACACACACACACACACATCATTTTGATATAGAAGATACTGTTTTTTTAAATTAACCTTGTTTTAATTTTCCTATCCTTTTCTATAGTAGTTTTGTATTAAAAAATTTCTTAGTTGAAGGTTACAAGTATTATACCTATTAGTAAACAATGCTCAAATTTTAATTTAATCAAACTGACAAAAGTTCTTGGCTCAATCAGCATTAAATGAAAATGCAAAAAAATATAAGATTTAGAAAATGTGTTTTGTTTCTCAGGAGTTTATGATTAATCGGTAGAAGTACCAACTATAAATATGAATCAATTCAAAATAAGTTGTTTTAAATTAATAAGTATCATATTTTATTATAAAGAATGTAAATTTCAGAGTTAATACTGTTTATTATAAGGAGATAATTACTAAAATGTGGTTTGTAGTGGGTAATGATTCAGAAGGAAGAGCATTGTTATCATGGACATAAGTGAACTTATGAAATTATTAGATAAAATGTTGCTGTAGGTTTTAATATAAGCAAAGAAAGGTAAATAATTATGGGAAATGATTAAGGAAAAACCCTGTTTACAATGAACTGTTAGCTATGGGTAATATCAGAAAAAACATTTAGAATTGCAAATTAAATTGACTTGCTTCTCTGCCTTTGTTCTTGACTAACCTTGAGTATTAGTCCCCTAAACATTGTTATACATGGTTACCCTTCTTGTACTTAGAATCAAGTTCAAATATTTTAACAAAGTTTTCAGGTATTATGCGAATGGTTCTCATATGGAAATGATTTTTGGTTCTGTGTATGTTTGGCAATGTTTAGAAACATTTTACTTTGTTATACCTGGTTGTAGAAGTGCTACTCATATCTAGTGAGTGGCAGCCAAGAGTACTACAGAACATCTCATATCCTATGAACGCTGTACCCCCTACCCCAAAAAAGAATTTGCAACTTAAGATGTCAGTAATAGTAATATTGAGGAAGGGGATGTACCATTCAAATTGTCTGCCTTGTCAAAGGCACCCCAAAGGTACCTTCTATCCTACTTTAAATTCTGCCATTTTCATATCACTAAAATTCCATTTCCCTCTTGTGGTTAGGCATTCATAGGTGTATTCTCTATTTGTGTGATACTTCTGTTCTCCTGATCCCCAAACATCTACTCTTCATCATACATAATCTAATACAATTTCTTTTTTTCTATTATTATTATTATTATTATTATTATTATTATTATTATTATTATTATTATTATTATTATAGTCAGGGTTTCTTTGTGGCTTTGGTGGCTGTCCTGGAACAAGCTCTGTAGACCAGGCTGTCCTTGAACTCACAGAGATCCACCTGTCTGTGACTCCCAAGTGCTGGGATCAAAGGCATGCACCACCACTGTCTGGCTAATAATAACATTTCTACCCTTTATCCATTTCTTAAAATGTTGTGTGAGAATCAATAAATCTTTCCTAAGGAAATACATAGGTTTGTGGAGGAATCAACTGCTATGGTAAACAAAGATGTAATGCGTTTGGATTTTATGCTTAGTAGTTACAGTGTTGGAGGGAGACATCTGAGAAAGTTCTAAATTAGGAGTCCTTAAAGCTTAAGATTGGACACTGATTTGATATAGATAATGAAAGAAGAGCTAAAGCTGATTTTTAAATATATGGTAGACTGAATTAGTAGGATAAAACGAAATGAAATCTGGGAAATAAGCTTTATTTTCATGATTCTGATGAGTCACATTGTTTTATTTACTTGGTAATACCTATTATCATCCAGAAATAGAGTTCACACTGGCTGAACTTGCCTGCTCCATGATTGTGGACAAGTCATTTGTACTCACTCAGTCTTAGTGAAACAATGATTATTTGCCTGCTGAGGTATTTAAGGATTAGATTACTTAATGAATATCAAATACATGTCCACTAAGTCATTAACTTAGTGCTTATTGCTATTATAATTAACATCATTATTCCTATTGTGGAATAAGGGAATTACTCTCCTTATTCCTGACTTTTGAAATTATACCTCTCCGTTATATGTACCATGTCTCTCATGAAAGCCTTTTTTGATGAGTCATAGGAATGATTATCACTTGCTTTTCCTGATCTACTATGACATTTAATTTTTGTGCACTTCCTAATTCTTTACATTGCTCCAATTACGTAGGAATTTGCCTTATAATTTCCATTATACTGCAGTTTCATTGATTGTAGAACAGTAACTGAATATGCTTTTCTTTTACAACTTAGCCTAAGTAATATATACATAGCAAATAATGGTCATTGTTCTTGTTGCCACTGAAGAATCATGGGCAGCGCTGTGTTTGTTGACTCTGAAATTTGATGTAGTATTTCATTTCTATTTAGTATCAATGTTCCTAATGTTACTAAAGAACATAAATTATGTTACCTAAAATAGAACACAGCACTGTTAAATGTTAAGGAATTTGAATAATTTAAGATGCATTTAATTGTGGTTAGTGAAGTTTTATTGTAAGAAGTCCTTCCTTATGAAAGCAAATTTCTTTCTTTTTTTTGTTTGCTTGTTTATTTTAAATTAACTTAATCCTGTGATTACATGTTTTTCTGAGGTGAATTCTGAATGACCTTCTATGCTTAGAATTTGTTTAATAGTAAATTGTGGTTAACAATTTATTCAAGACTCAAATTAAAGACTTTTAAAAATAAAACACCTGTTCTAATTTAGTTTATTTTCAAAAAGATTAGGGCTTAATATTATTATTCAAGTGATCATTTCAACTTTGATATGAATCCAGTCTGAGGATTTATGGTTGATGTATTGGAGGCAAGGTTGACTGAGGGAAGTTCTGGATGGTTATCTGATCATCAGTTGGTAATTAACCTAAGTGGCAAGTACCAGGCCAGGTGATAGATCTATAAAATTTGGGAGGACTTGTAACAAAATACCATAATACACCACTGTGAGCGCTGTGGTAAGAGTACTGGCTGAGGTCTCCAAAACATGAGGTCAGGGCATATGGCTGCCTCAGAGAATTGGGAAAGACTTTGAATTGGGTTTTGAAAGATGAATAGAAGTATTTCCAGAGAGCTGGTTACCCCAGCTCCCCCTGAGCCATTTCTCCCAAGACTCGGTGTTCTAGTCTACACAGATCTTTCACTCACAGCTAAGTGGCAATTATCGTGTGTAGGTGTTAATACTTGGTCAGAGGCAGGACTCGTTTAGATTCTCCTAAAGGATCTCAGAGGCTCCATGATCCCTGAACTTCCTGGGCAGGAAGGATCTGTTCTTAGCTGAAAGGAAAGAATTCTTGGGGTGAACAGGGTGTGGGATTGTTTCCACAGGAAGATCTGCAGCTGCCTCTCCCAGCTACATTGAACAAGCACAAACAAAAAATATGGAGCGCTTCACGAATTTGAGTGTCTTCCTTGAGCAGGGGCCATGCTAATCTTCTCGGTATCGTTCCAGTTTTAATGTATGTGCTGCTGAAGCGAGCACGCAAGTTTCTTTTTTAAAAGTAGATATTTTCAAACTATTCGCTGGTAATGAAAGATTATTTGCTTATAAATTATGAAAAAATTTCACCTATGATGATAAGCATTTGAAGAACACGATGTTTATGGATTTACTAAAATGTAATAGAAATACAAAAAATGTGAAATAAGCAACATTCATAAACTTTTAGACTTAAAATTTTAATCAGCATAATAATGTATAAATAAAATGGCAAAACTTCAGAATCAGGACTTGAAATAAAAAGATTAGAAAAAAGATTTGGGAGTAGTTCTCTTTCCACCATTCATCTTTCCTAGATAATCTTGTTCAGTCCATTAACAACCACTAATGTCATGCACTATATATGTTTTGCTCCCCTAACTGTGTAATAAACATTTAGAACAAAAGTGTCAATAATTTATTTTCCCTATATCTAATATTGTTAATATAATAAGTTGTTCTAATAAACATGTGAATTAATGAATAAATAGATATAAAGTCAAACAAATTTCAAAGTATTTTGTGATATTAAATAGAAATATATTTGAAATATATTAATTATTTATTTCCTATCCCTCAACAGTTTTATTTCATGTATTGCTCCAGGATACTCTAGCAACATAGATTAAGTTCTGGGTACGAATAATGTGACTAGAACATTTGGATTACTATCTATTGAGTAGAGATGATTTGTCAAGTTAACCATACAAAGATTAATAATATCTATCTTATTTGTACAGCCATTATACATCCATCAACTTTTCCAGTCTCTCTCTCTCTCTCTCCCTCTCCCTCTCCCTCTCCCTCTCCCTCTCTCTCTCTCTCTCTCTCTCTCTCTCTCTCTGTGTATGTGTGTGTGTGTGTGTGTGTGTGTGTGTGTGTGTATATATATAGTGTAAGAACTATTGAAGAGATTGCTGAGGATTTCGGAGTAGTGTATAGGTATTATGGCATCAAACAATGATATACAACAGTAACATAGGAAAAAGCTGATATTTTTTAGAGTTGACCTACAGCCTATTTCAAATTCATAGATCCCATCTGTCCAAACAATAACAACAGCAACAACAAAAAGCAACACCTAAACAAAACCAACTGATACTAGATCTGAAGCATACAGGTGAACTGTATGGAAGACAAGGCCCAAAGGCATTCTTACAACATGGCCATTATTTAACCCTTGACTGAAAAACAATGCTGACAGAGTGTGTTGAATAGCTATGATGTATGAACTGTGTCAATTCAGTGGGTTGATAACCTATAGCTTGACATTCTTATATATGAATTTGACAGTGATGTCATTTTGCTATTGTTAGTTTCTTCATTTGCTCATTTGATAGCAAAAGATAAACTTTCTACTGTACAATGCAACAGTATTTTATTAAGTGAAAGTTTTGGGGAAATACCAATGAAATTCTAGTTTTACTAATTAATAATCCTTCACACTTGGGTTCAAATTAAATAGCTGCTTCTCACTGTGGGATGATATTATTTGCATATCAACAGCAGACACTAAACTGTTTTGTCACATCATTAAATTATTTATGCCAAATAAACATGACAGATTCCTTTTAAAAATAATGCTGTCCCCAAAAATATTGAACTGGTTTTCCAAATTAAAAATTGGTATTTAATAAATTAATATTTTGTAGTGTGAATTGTAATTGGAAATTAACATCTCTTCCTGGTTGGAAACATCTATTTGCCTTTCTAATAATTTCCCTTTATTCTTAATGCAGCAGAATTTTCATGAACCTCCACAAAAGAAAAAAAAATGTAATTCAGTCCCCTTTCAGCCAGTCTGGGAATTAGAAGAAACTGATATTTTAGTGACAAATTTTCAAACAATATACTTGGTGGATTACCTTCTACTTCCATGATATTGGTTATCCATGATAGATTAATTCTCAGCATCATCTTAAAATTCTTAACTCAGATCCTGAATTGAATGATTTGGAGCTAGTAAGCCAATCCTGATTGTTCTGGTATCATTCCCACTTTTCTTTCCCAAATGAAAATCTATTTTCTGTTTTCCCTACTGAATACCCCTCCCCCCAGTACCCTGACCTCCACATTGTCCTTGTTGTGTTCTGAGTATCTTTAATTAACGGTCCAGCCCATCTTTCTGCCATACTTGCTGCATCTGTCCATCCATATTAATCATGCAGTTTATTGTCAAAGTTGTGCTTTGGACATGAGAATGGTTTAATCAGCTATTTGGCATTTGGCAACTGTATCAAGTGTTAGTCTACAGGATGATTTTCTTGTTTAGATTTATTGCCAATATGCCCTGGGCACCTGTGTCTTATAAACCCATGGTATTTAAAAGCAGTTTAAATCTCTTGCATTCTCATATATGGGATATTATTTTTCTTTATTAAGTATAGGAATTACTTTTGGAGAACTGGTTAAATATACTTGGTCAAGATTTTCTACTTTCTTCACTGTATCCGTTAGTATGCATAAGTCACTGGAAAACAGAGATCTAGCAGAAACTAAGCTCTCTAATTTGTTTTCCTTTGCTTAATTCAAGTTTCCTTGATATTTTAAACATATTTCCCTAAATATTCAAATAACAAATGCAACATGTAAACTGAGTAGTTAGTACTTGTCACAGAACTCTCTATGGAGAAAAAAATATTGTGCTTTGCTCTAGGAAATGATTTCTAGCCAATGGGAAATTATAGTATCTTGTCTAATCAAAGAGAAGTACTGAGAATGTTATATTTAGGAATACACATGCTCACACACACACACAAACACACATGCACACACTCGTGTAATAAAATCAGTGAAGAGAGAGACCATGAATTTGAAAAAGAGTGGAGAGAGGTATATGACAGGGTTTGGAGGGAAGTAAAGGAATATAGAATATTTGTAATTTAAAATCCCAAAATAATATAAAAAAGAACAAAAAATGAATGGTAGAAAAGAGAATTGTGTATTTATGTCTGTGAAAAGGACCCTGTGCATACTCAGCATGTGTAAAGGACAGTTGTGTAATAATTAAACTATATTGCATTTATGGACAACTGCATTTTGTATGCTAATAGAAAATGCAGAGGGTTGGAAATAATGAGACTTTGATTTTTTTTTTTTGAATAAAGAGTGGTCAGTGTAAGTTCCTAAGAACTTCCATGAATTGTATAGTATAGCACGAACACAGCTCAGACAATCTACTTAATTATCATATAGATGTGAGTCATTTATCCTCAGTATACTACCTATATTACCTTCAGTTCTTTTATTGAATATATTCCTGTATTCTATGTGTTCCATGTTACAATTTTTGATTCTTTAAAAATTTAAAGATGTAACACATTATATGTTGATTGTCTTCTTCCCCTCCTCTGTATTTTTCCAAGATTGTCTCTCTAACTCACCCAATATGACACTCTTAAAAATAAACCCTTCAAAGGATCTATCTGTCTGTCTGTCTGTCTATCTATTTATCTGCATGTAGGTACATGCATTTTAAATGAGTATTTTATTTAACAAAGACTTGGGTGCCTTCAAATTATATTTATAGACCAAAGGTAGAGAGATATACTTTCATCTACTAAGTAATGGTGAGCATTGTAGATTTACTTAATCTATTTTCTTACTGTCAGGCATTGTGTCATATGGGAATTCCTGTAAGTGTACCTGTAGAGGGAAATTATATAGGATGCTATCCTCATGAGTTAGATTGTTTTATATGTAGTCTCCTGATTCTTGAATTGTGGACTGCACAAATGATCATCTGCTTTAGTAGGTAGCATGGTCTAAGAGAGAGGTTCCGGTCTTTGGCACAAGAAAAATATTTGGTTAAGTCCAAGTACTATTTCTTTGAGCTACTTTTGCTAGGGGACACTATCTGAAACTTTATGAGCTCAGTACTCTCAGCCCTAAAATTAATATAAAAATACTTTGGAAGGCCGTTTTAGAAATTAGAGACTGCACACATTTCAGTACTCTGTGAATAGAAGAGTCACCTTCAGTGAATATTCCAAATAAAGCATTGTTTCCTTTTGGCTTCAGGTCCCTATGGAGAAGAAACCTGCTAAGGAATAAAGGAAACTAGCTAGTTAATCATACATACCTCAGTGATGGGACGGCATGCCAGCAAAGGCACAGTGCCAGTAACATATGCCAATTAAATAAGCTAATGCACTTTCTTCGTGTCTATATTTTATTATGCTCTAGGTCCCTGAATAAGATAGTTTTCTTTTGACCAGAAATAAACATCACTGATGACTTTATTGTCTTGTGATGCATAAATGAGTAGGCAGACTGTTAATAATTTTTTTTGGTGACAGACGCAGACATGCACACTTTCTTTTCGTTACAGAATTATAAATTAGCATCTTTACAGAGGCCGCTCTTAAAATATTCCATGGAGTTTATGCCTTGTCTAATAAAATCACAAGTACTGTACATGTATTTGTGCTTAAGCATTTTTCTTTTTGTAACAGAACACATTTACATGAACAAAAAACAGAACCTGTCACATTTCCCAGCAGCTTATTTTTATGCTATAATTGTGTTTCAGAAAATTTACCCTCTGTGTAACCCTTAATCACATTCACACGCACCTAAAGTGTATTGCTTAATGTCAGAAGTTAATAATAATAATAACATGCCTCATTTACATTTTTGTAAGATTGAAAGAACAGAAGAACCTGTAAACGTTTAAGTTATTTCCTTCATTAAGACATGAATTAATAAAAGTTTTGTGCATATAAATTTTTTCCCATTTTAATAATTTTGATTATATTCTACTTATCTTTTATTCAGAAAACATGTTGAGAAATTTCAAAGATTAGTATACTGAGTGCTGCTTCTAACTGTTTGTAAATGACTTTTTATATATAAATCAAACCCAAAGGAAAATGTAAATAATTGCATATTATGCAGGAGCTTTAGAAACTGATAGTATAAGGCTAATTTTCATGTACTTATACAAGCATAAAACATCTTTCTGTTCTAGACTGTTCTTTTTATTTCTACTTATTATGCACAAAACACATAGTACTTTACAATATACAGTTGTACTCAAGAGTTTTAGAATAATGGTAAACTATGAGGGTGAACTTCATGACACTTCTTATAAAGCTTTCAGATAAAGAAAATATTTCATGGTTATAAGCAAATGCGCTCATTCAAGTCCCCAACAAGTCTTTTCAAATGCATACAATAATAGTTCACAATTGTACACTGCTTTCTAATTTAGTGTAAGTTTTAAGTCATGCTATCTCATTGTGTTTTTAATGCATCCTTAGGAATTAAAGTCCCTTGAGAATGATGGAACAAAAATGCCAAGATTTTTTGCACTGGTAATATTATCTTAATATATGGGTGGCTTCTTGAAAAATGATGTATTTTACTAGGTTTAGATAAGGACTAAGGATTTTACAGATGAGGGAAATGTCACAAATAAAAGGGACGAGAAAGCTCAAAGTATGCTTGAGAATCTTGTTAAAGATTCTTGTAAAAAGTTATACTACAATGAAAATAAAGAAAATTAAATGAAGATTTTGTTTGTTGTTGAGTGAGGAGTAATTAGAAGGATTCTTTTTAACTTCTTTGAATATTTAAATACCAAATCCCAATGCTGAGTGTTAATTTTCTAAAGCAAAGTTTGGGTGACAGAATTTTATTTGATTCAAATAATTAGTTCATAAGTTAACTAATATTATAATGTAACATTATTAGTATCAACTTCATTTGATAAATGTACTTCTATTATGAAAATATTTATTTTTGGAAAATTTTTGGAAGACTCTTCCAAAGTAGTAAATTTTAACATCTTGAATATGTACTTATTTTTTCTTTGCTGTATCTGCTTGTACTAGGAGAAAGCATGTTTATATACTTTCACAATAATTTTATTTCTAATATTGACATAACAACCATAAAAATCACATTGAAGTTTCATGGAGAACACAAATGTGGCAATGTACCTTTAGAGAATAAAGAGAATGGGGCATCCGATAGCTTTAAGATTTATACTTATGTCAATAATAGTCTTATATGAATGGCAATAAAATTAAAGGAAAATCTTTCAATGTATATGTAGTTCATTGTTTGGTTGCACTAAAGGCTATGCCATCCTTCCAATAAAAAGGTGATTTAGACTATCGCATAGATCTGAAAAGAATCTTATATAGGATGCACTTGGAAATAAGAAAAATACATCTACAAGAAACAAAAGCTTCAGATTCAAGTTCATGTTTATCTTTTTTGGTTATTTTTTTCTGGAATCAGCTGAAAATATATTTTTGAAGCTTATTTTATTCTTTGTTTATTTCCTATTGAGATGCAATTACTTATAGCTCTGATGAAAACTAGCAGTCATTTTAGCTACAAAATTTAATGATGTGACTAGAACTACCAATTTTATTATTGCCTATGTACATTTTCTACATTGCATTTGCTGGAATTACTGCTAATTTTATCTGGTGCTTAAGGTGACTTTACATATGAACAAGGCTAGCACTAACACCTTTCAGAGCTTTTATGAACTCCATTTGTTGTCTCTTCTGCTTCATAGCTGCTGTACTGATTTTCCTACTTAGTAGCATAACTGCTTTGAGTGTTGGCTTGCCTATGTTTAGTGTTATTCCAAGATTTCTTTTATCATCTGAAAACATGCAAACACGTGCCTGTGTGTGTGCATGTATGTGTGAGTTTAAGTGTGAGATTGTGTGTGTGTGTGTGTGTGTGTGTGTGTGTTCTAAATTCATGATCATATGCAGACAGAGAAGCTAGGGGATAGCCAATATACTGTGTTATAACCTGGAAGTAGACTCTCACCAGCAAACCATGTGATCCTCTTTTCTTGAGCTCCCACAGCATGGAGGTTGTAGCATATGCTTGCCCAGACCCTTATTTTCATAGATGCTAGAGATGTGAAGCGACTGTGTAGCTTCTTACCTGATGATCCATTAGCATTCTTACCTGATGATCCATTTCTCTAGCTCCTATCAGGATTTTGTTGTTGTTGGTTTTTTCCCAGTTTTTTTATTAATAATATAATTTAAAAATTTTACATGTCAATTCCAGTTTCCTCTCCCTTCCTCCCTTCCTCTCTCCTTGCCTCCCTCCCCCCCTCTTAGGGTATCCTCCCCTCCCATCCCTCCTCCCCCATTCCACTGGTAGAGCTATGTTATCCAGGTTGGGTCATGTAAATCTGTCAAGTCATTTGAAGTAGAGACTAGGACTTCTCTCCTGTCTTATTTTATTTCTTTTAAATATGTTTTCAATTGAATAAAATTATGTCATTTTCTTTACTCAATTTCCACCTTCCAGGCCCTGCTAGTTACCCTCCCTTGAATCCCTCATATACTCCCACTCTCAAGTTGATTTTTTTTTTTTTTAGTTATTTTCATCATGCAAATGTGTGAATATTTGTCTATGTTATAATTACAACCCATGGAATCTGTTTTTGTTGTTTGCATGTTCATGTTGTCAAGGCTGAAAATTCCATATTGGAAACCCAGTAAAGTAAGTACTTCAATCCTGGAAAAGTATGCAGGGAAATAAACTCAGAATTTCTGCACGAGCACTCTGTACTCTTATCTTCTGAGCCATCTCCTCAGCCCGTACAGAGAATGTTTAAAAAAAACTTAGTTGTGAGTGTAAGTTTTCAAAGAAGACGTTTTAGAAAAGATTGTGTGTTGTGAATAACATGTAACAAGCGTGAATAGTATTGGTAAATATAAACAGATTATGCACCTGCCTCATTTCTAGATGCTTGTTTGAAGAATAAGAACAAATTTCACTTTTTTTTGCCAGTCTGCCTGTATTGTTTCAAAAAGAAGTTTCTGACAATCCATTCATTATGCTACCATAATGTTTGCATTCTTCACATACTCAAATGAGAGCAAATAAGGATCCTCTCACACCATATTGCATTTTCAGGGTTTCCATTTGCCCTTACATTATAATTTGGATAATATAAAAAAATTAAAGGGGTTTCAATTTATGGAGTGAGTCTTAAATCAATCAGAAACAGTAAGATTTTTGAGAACACGATACTCATCCCACTTCTGCACTAGCAGACATGTCTTGCCAGGTAGATTGGTATAGCATGCAAACATGCATATGTGTATGCAAACATACTTGAGTTTGTGTGTTTACATGCATGTGTATGTGTGTGTGTTTGAATGTATGTGTATCTCTGTGTGTGTTTGTTAAATGTGTCATCATATGCAGACAGAGAAGCCAGAGCATGGCTAATATCCTGCTCTATAACCCTACACATATTCTCTTAAAATAGTTTTCTAACTGAACCTGGATCTTATCATTTGCAAGTTAAGGAAAAGCAAATAAGAAAATAAAGCAAATGCCTCGAACAGAAAGTAGTATTTAAATAGATGTAATTACCACAATATTTGTCATAATAAATACTCAATAATTTAAAATAAATATGGTTTAACAATTTGAGGTGTTCATTGAACTGAGAACATGAAAGATCAAATAAAGATTGCTATTGCAATGATTAATATAAGCAATGTAATTAATATAATATAATTAATATAATATAATTAATATAAGAAATAGCATACTTATGAGTCTGAGTGCCATGTACACAGTGGCTTAGCTATTCAGTTATAACATATAAAAAAGCATAGTAACAATAATAAATTTATACATTGATGGTCGAAAGGGCATAATATAAGCAGTTATTTACTTATTTAATTATTTTATTTATTTAATTTATTTCCAAACCAAAGTTCCCCTTCTCTTCTCTATTCCCAGTCACCCCCACCTTTCTTTTGCATATATATATATATATATATATATATATATATATATATATATATTTCTTATTTTACATATCAATCCCTGTTCCCTCTCTCTCTCTCTCCTTTGCCCCCTCCCTCCCATGCCCCCAGATCCTCCTCGCATCCTATGCCACCCTGCTCCCTGTTCCACAGGGAGGGTAATGCCTTCCATGAGGCATCATCAAATTCCGTCAAGTCATTTGGAGTAGTGACTAGGCCCTCCCTCCTGCTCCTAGGCTGAGGGAGTATCCCTCTATGGGGAATGTGCTCCCAAAGTCCTTTCTTGCACAAGGGATACATCCTGGTTTTACTATCATAGGTCCCTTAGACTGCCCATGCCTTCTAACTGAGATCCATGTTCAGGGTTCTGAGTCATTACCCCATTTACTAGTCTAATGTTTCTATTCTAAAAATGGCTGTCCTTCCAAGGATATTAACAAACATGACTTGACAGGTTTCAGTAAGACTAAGCACCTCCCCATCTATTAAGGATGGGTAAGTCAACCCAGTATGAGGAATAGGATCCCAAAAGCTAGCAAATGGCTCAAAGACAGTACTAGCTCAGGCTGTCAGGAGTTCCACAAGAAGACCAATATGTACAACTGTCACATATTCAGAGGTTCCCTAGTTGCAAGTTTAGTCTTTGTCAGCTTTGTCCATGACTCTCTTGCTCCTACCATACTTCCTCCCTCTCTTGAGCAGGAGCTGAAATCAGGAGTGGTGATACCTTGGGAAGTTCTTTTATTGTGCATATTATTTCTCATATCCTAGGGTTTTTGTTTTTCCATATGAAGTTGAGTATTTTTCTTTCAAAGTATGTAAAGAATTTAAAATCCCCCACAATTGGAATTTTAAATGGGTTTGCATTGAACCTGCAGGTTGCATTTGGTAAGATGGCCATTTATATTTTGGTAATCCTACTAATCCATGAGAATGTGAGATATTTCCGTACTCTGGTATCTGCTCCAATTTCTTTCTTTAAAAACTTGAGGCTCTTGTAATACACATCTGGCACTTGCTAGGTTAGAATTTCACCAATATTTTGAAGTGTGACCTAATTATTCTGTGGATTTCCCCAGTGTCTCTTATTAGCTCCTTTTTGTTTTTGATTTGTGTTAATTTGTATGTTATCTCTCTGCCTTTTACTTAGTTTGGGTAAGTGTTTATCTATCTTGTTCACCTTTTCAAAGAATAAACTCTTTGTTTCTCTTATTCTTGGATAGTGCTGTGTTTCTATTTTATTGATTTCAGCTCTCAGTTTATTTCCTGCCTTTTATTCCCCTTTTATGTGTTTGCTTCCTTTTGTTCTAGAGCTATCAGGTGTGTTGTGAAGTCAATACTATGAGATCTCTTCAACCTCTAGGAAGGCACTTAGTGCAGTAAATTTATTTGTAATTCATTTGAGAGTTGTTCAGTTTCCATAAGTTCATAGGTTTTCAGTAGTTTGTGGTGGTGTAGTTGAACTGTAACTTTAACCCATGGTTATCTGATAAGATAACAGGGGTCATTCTCTCTCTCTCTCTCTCTCTCTCTCTCTCTCTCTCTCTCTCTCTCTTTCTCTCTATCTCTCTCTCTCTCTCTCTCTCTCTCTTTTTGCTATTTTTGTATCTGTTGAGATTTGCTTTGTTATCAAGTAAGTGGTCAATTTTAGAAAAGATTCCATGAAGTGCTGAAAAGAAGGTATATTATTTTGTGTTTAGGTGAAAAGTTCTGTAAATATATATGTTAGGTCCATTTGAGTTACAACATTTGTTAATTTCTGTTTCCATATTTTCTGTTAAGTTTCTGTCCAGCAGTCTTGCCCATTGCAGAAAGTGTATGGGGTTAATGTGTGATTTATGCTTTAGGAATGTTTCTTTTACAAATGTGTGTGCCCTTTTATTTGGGGGCATAGATGTTGAATTAGGACTTCATTTTGATGTTTATCCTTTTCCTCTGATGAATATTAAATGTTCTTCGCCATCTTTTAATTAATTATAGTTTAAAGTCTATTTTGATAGATATTAGGGTAGCAGAACGATGGATCCTGTTATTGTATCCATTCTGTTAGTCTATGTCTTTTTACTGGTGAATTGAATCCAGTGTTAGAGATATTAATGACCAATGATCATTAATTCTCTTAGTTTTTGTTTTTAGTTGTGTGGGGTTAGTGTGTGTGTGTGTGTGTGTGTGTGTGTGTGTGTGTGTGTGTGTGTTTCTTCTTTGAATTTTACTGTTGTAAGATGACCTATTGTCTGTGTTCTATGGGTGCAGCTAACTTCCTTGGGTTGAAGTTTTCCTTCTGGTACTTTTTGTATGGTTAGCTTTGTGGATTGACATTGTTTATGAAATGGTTTTTTCTCTGTCTATGGTGATTGATAGTTTTGCTGAGCTTAATAGTCTGGGTCTCTTAGTGTGTTCAAGATATCATCCATGGTCTCATAGTGTCTGTTAAATATCTTTCCTGGCCCTTCTGGGTTTTAGGGCTCCATTGAGAAGTCAGGTATAATTCTGATAGGTCTGCCCTTATATGTTACTTGTTTTTTTTCCTTTGCAGCTCTTAATATTCTTTATTATGTATGTTTAGTGTTTTGATTATTATAAGGCAAAGGTACTTTTTCTTTGGTCCTGTATATCTGGTCTTCTGTAAGCTGTTTGTACCTTCATTGGCATGCCTTTCGTTAGGTTGGGAGAGTTTTGTTCTATGATTTTGTTGAATATACTTTCTGTGACTTTGAGCTGGGAATCTTCTCCTTCTGTTCTTATTCTTAGCTTTGTCCTGTTCATTGTGTACCAGATTTTTCTGTATGTTTTGTGTCACGAATATTTTGGATATAACATTAATTAATTCACCTAGTTCCTATATCATGCCTTCAATGTCTGACATTCTCTCTCCCTTCCCTTGGTGATGCTTGCATCTATATTTCCTGTTTCATTTCTAGAATTTCCTCAGATTTTGTTTGTGTTTTCTTTATTGCTTCTACTTCAATTTTCAAGACTTGAACTGTTTCTTTCACCCATTTTCTCTGCATTCTTCAAGGGTTTTATTGATTTCTTCCATTTTTTTCACTTATTTTGTTTGTCTTTTCTCCAATTTCTATAAAAGAAATTTTTCCTCATTAAGGGCCTTTATCATCATCTTTTTTCCCTGTGTACTTCTTTTTTCCTTTTTTTTTAAGTTTAAATTTGAATCAATAATTTTTTACATTTCAATCCCAGTTTAGTTTCTTAGACTCAATCCATCTACAAATAATTTGATTTACTTTTCTGTTAGCCAGAAATATTTTAATGTGATCCTTTCTGTAAAAATTCCCCATCAGTGTAGAACATATGTTCGTTGGGTTGCAATATAGAATATTTATTTATCTTTCTTTTTTTGAATATGGATACTTTTCTCATACAAAATACACAGTTTCACATTCATCTACTCCTCCAAGTTCCTCCCCACCACCCTTTATCTCTGGTTCTACTTCCTTTTTGTTCTATATCACATATGTTTGAATACTTGGTTCCCAGCATGCTGTGCCATTGGTGCTAGCATGGGAGCTTTTGAGATGAGACCTAGCAGAATTCTATGGTTCTTGGGTGCTGGGTTTTGTCCTTATACTGTAGAGAAGTTTTTGGTTGGTGGGTGAGCAGTTGTACTAAGTTGTTTCTGATAGACTTAGATTTTACCAAGCTATTTGACCTCAACTCAGTAAGTTTGTTTACCTAGTTTTTAGTTTTGACTTTTGGTGTTTGTCGTTTTTATTTAATTTTTATTTCTTTTATTTATTGATTTTTCTTAAAACAATATTGGTTTGTTTTCCAAAGTTGGCTGTGGTTTCTTGTTTGTTTAATTTTCCTCTTATTGAAAATATATTGTTTTCTTATACAATATACCCTGATTATAGTTCCCTTCCTTTACTCCTTGCAGTTCCTCCCCACCTGTTCTCCTATCGAGATCCACTCCGTTTCTTCTTTTCATACAGAATAATTGGCTCCTCAAGCATATAACAAAATAAATTAAAATATGATAAAACAAAATTGGGCGTCGGGGATTTATAAGGAGGAGGGGATGGGGGATGATAACTGTAGGGAACAAGATGGCTGAGGTCGGGAAGGATAGGGTATAAGAGCAATGAATAGAGAGAGCCACTATGGGCTTAGGAAGAAACCTGGTGTTAGCATAACTCCCAAGAATCCACAATGAGGACCCAGCTAAGACTCCTAGAAATAGTAGAGATGATGCCTGAATTGGCATACCCCTGTAACCAGATTGAAGGATACCCCAAATATCATAGATCCCTCATCCAGTAATTGATGGAACCAGATGTAGAGATCCACAACCAAGAACCAGGTTGATCTCCATGAATTCAGTTGAAGAGACAGAGGAGGGAATATATGTGCAAGGGAGGTCAATAGCATGATGGAGAAATCTACAGAGACAGCTGAATCAAAATCACAGAAATTCATTGACTCTAGACCTACAGCTGTGGAGACTGCAGGGGACCAAACTAAGCCCTCCATATATGGGAGACAGTTGTAAACTTGACCTAACAGAGGGGCCCCTGGCAATAGGATGAGAATACAAACCTGGTACATGAGCTAGCTTCTTGGAGTCTATTACTTAGGGTGGGATGCCATGCTCAGTGGTAATAGGACCATGATATTGTCCCGGTACAAAGGCTAGCTTCTTGGAGCCTACTCCCCATGTTTGGATGCCATACTCATTCTCAATGCATGGCGGAGAGGGGCTTAATTGTGTCAGACTGTGTTGACTTTGCATGGGGACCCTTACCCATGAGGAGGAGTGGACTAGGGGTGTGATGGGGGAGTTGTGAGGGTGGGAGGAGGTGAGGGAGTGGAAAGAAGAGTGGGAGAACTGTGGTGGAAATGTAAAATAAAATCAAACAATAAGAAATGAAAAAAAAGACGTGGAAGTTCACATCTTAAAGTTTTGTCTGGTGAGAAGACAAAATTGAATTGCCTATTGATATTTTTATACGTATATTTGGCAGATTTCACAATGGGATATGAAATGTGAAATAACAAAATAACATAGTTTAAATATAGTATTTAATTTACTGACTATATTTTACTCAAATCTGGACCATTCTGAAAAATGGGATTGACAAGGTACATTAAGACTTATTTTACTCATGGACTACCTTTGTTAGTTTTACATTTTTGGCATCTAAATATAAAAATGAATCTTTCAATTTCTTTATGTTCAGAATTTTTTTGTGCTGCTGTTTACAAAAGAAAACTTCACAAAAGAAGATTAAATGTTCATAAGAGCTCTAAGTTGAAAGTGATTCCTAAATTGGACATTCAGGTATTTTGGTTTTTGAGTGAGACTTGATTAAGATCCTCTTAGACATGCAAAAAGGCCTATATACATTGTCCCTCACAGAAGGAGAAAGGTACAAGACCTCCTGAGTATATTGGGAGTGGGGGATGACAGTGAGTGGAGAGGGAGCTAGGAGAAAGAGAAGGGGAGGAGAAGAGAGCAAGTGGGATAAGGAAGATTGAGTTAGGGGAAGAATAGATGAGAGGAGAGAGAGAGAGAGAGAGAGAGAGAGAGAGAGAGAGAGAGAGAGAGAGAGAGAGAGAGAGAGACTATAAAGGAAGGAGCCGTTATAGTATTGAAGAGAAAACTGGTTTTAGAGAAATGTCCAGAGACTTACACGACTGATCCCAACTAACAATTTGAGCAACAGTGGAAAGGCTATCATAAATGCCCTTCCCTGATAATGATATTGATGACTAACTTATCCACCATCATAGAGCCATCATCTAGTTGCTGATGGAAACAGAAGGAGACACCCACAACTAAATACTGAGCCAAAATGTAATCCAGATGCAGAATGGGAGGACAAGACCAGGCCAGAGAAACACAGAGGCAGCTGATCTGAACAAGGAAGAGCTTATGGGCCTCTAAACTGATAGCTGGGAAACCAGCATTAGATTGACTCAGACCCTCTGAACATGGCCTGGGAAGTCTAAGGGACCTCTGAGAGTGGAACCAGGATGTATCCCTGGTGCACAAAAGAACTTTGGGAGCAGATTCCCCATGGAGGTTTACTCCCTTAACCTAGAGGCAGGAGGGAAGGTCTAGTCCCTACTCCAAATGACTTAACAGATTTAGATGACCCCTCCTGGAAGGCATTATCCTACTTGTAGAGTGTGTGTGGAGGGGGGATGAGAGGGGAGGGTGGTTGGGACGCATGGGAGGGTGGGGGGGAGGGAGGGAAAGGGAACTGCGATTGATAGTAAAATAAGAATAATAAATAAATAAGAAAAGACAAAAGAAAGAAATATAAAAAGACTAACTAAAACACATTCTGGTAATAAAGTTACATCATTGGTGTCAGGGCAAGATAGAATGAAACTAATGGAGATAATGGGCTGAAGAAATAGAGCAACAAATGATACTTGTCTTAAATGAAGCCTCTTTTTGATACAAGCTAAAAAATTGGAGTCTGTTCATTAGGGGAATATAATAGTGGGTCATTTTAAGATTTCTGCTGGTGAGGATATTGTCATGAAACATTATAGCATTTAGGTTGCACTGAATACTCCATTCATATAAATAGGGCTCATAATAGGTTGTATAATTTCTAGTAGAAAAGGCCAGACATAGTATAAATAGAACTATTTATTAAGATTTCTTAGAGATGATGTTTAAGTATGTTAAGACCTACGAAATTAAACTACTATAAATTAAAATCAACAAGAAGAATGTTTTTAATAATAACCAATTTCAAGTTGTATAATCATTCATAAACACCATTTTGTTTTCACACATTAACAACTTCCATATGAAGATTGAGTTGCAACTTGACAGAGATGTTTATAGAAGCCATATAAAGGCTCAAAGATAGATCTGAAGATCCTGGCTATATTTAAAAGCAATCTTGTTTCAATTGCCATATTTTAAGAATCTTATTTTTTTATTAATATTTTGAGACTTCATTATGTACCTGGAACAGTTTTCTTGGCTTTAAATGCTTGTATAATTGATTTCATTAATGCTATTTCATCAATGCTATTTCATTAACTTCTAAGTTTGTTTGATAAATTAGGGAGGATAAAATTCATTTTCCTTATAACTTACTTAAACTTAGCTTGTAAGGATTGAAGATAAGTAAATCTATTGGCTGCTTCATTGTCATCTTAAATTTCTTGGATATAATTATCTTCATTGAGATATTATTAGCTAAAGAAATCAGAATCTTCCACTAAATCTAATTGTTAATGTGACAGTAATTGAAAACTAGTGCAAACAGATTTGATTGTTAAGTTTTTATTTAGTTTTTTAGGGTGTGCTTACTATTTTTATCATTAAATTATTTTTTAAACATTCATTTAAATTTATTTATAAAACCCCTTGTAATTCCTTTTATTTACTTTACTTACTGTTTAATTTATATACGTTTATCTAGAGATTATCAAAATGTGTTTCTACAACCAAACTGTTCATGAAGAGTTATTTTGGATATCCAATATTCTTTACTAATATACCTCCGATCAACTTTTTACTTTCATAGCAAACTAAACTTTATTATTTAAATTTAAAACCAATCCAAAGACAAATATTTTATTTTAGCCTGTTACTTCTTGACTGACACATGATAGAAATATGATAGAAATAATTTTTATTTTCCTGAAGACAGAAGCCTAAATAAAACACATTCTAATATTGAAAGGGCCAGTGAGATGATTCAATGATTAAAGGGTGGTTGATGTTAAGATTGGCAATATGAGTTGAATCCTCAGAACTTACATGGTGAAGGAGAGAACCACTACTGAACTTTCCCTTTGACCTCTACATATATGAAAATATGAATCGTGCGCGCGCACACACACAGATAGAGAGGCAGAGAGAAAGAGAGACAGAGAGAGGCAGAGAGAGACAGAGAGAGATAGAGAGACAGAGAGAGACAGACACAGAAAGAGAGAAACAAAGAGAGAGAGAGAAAAGAGAGAGGGAGAGAGAGAGACAGAGAGAGAGAGAGAGAGAGAGAGAGAGAGAGAGAGAGAGAGAGAGAGAATGAGACAGATATTCCCCTCACACACATACAGAGTTGGCTTCAGAGACAGAGTCTAAAATATAGTAAAAATAAAGATGGAACACTGATTTAATAAATGTTATCAAAACAGAAAATAAGGTGTTACCATTTAGTATCCCTATTCTCCATCTTTACATTTCTCAAGGTGCTGTTTGGTGTGTACTATAATCAAACATGTTTCCTTTGAAGAAGAAATCTAGTTTAATAGAGTCTAAGTAATGTGTGAGTAAAAGTTTCTGCCATTTTTTCAATCTCACTCACCAGTTCAGAGTACAAAGATATAATCATGGCTGATGTACCTGTTGGCATAAATACGTTAAATAATCAGAAGTATTTAGGTAGTACTTTGTGATTGAATTCTGATTGCAGTAATATTTTGTGGATTTATTTTTTAAGGGAAACAAATTGAAACCATTCAATCCAAAACAAATTGAACTTGGAAGGGATTCTCTTTCTGTGCCCCACCTTAATATTTGGAGAAAAATGAGATGTAAATAAAAGCATGAAGAATAAAAGATGTTTTTCTTACTTCAGTCATGGCTAGAAAAGCTTTATGGTATTTTAAAAGTGATGTTATACTTCAGAAAATGGGTAATGCATCTTTAAAAGCTAAACTACATCTTCTTTACTTTTATCAAATTCTCTATAAATCTTTCATGACAGTTTATTTAACAAAGAGCCATTGAAACTGTATAGATGATTGATGTGACCCATGTAAGATCAACATGAAATGTTTGTAAATGTCAGCAAAATGTGACCATCTAAAAGCATATAAGCAGTTTCTGTGAAAGTGAAAAACTAACAGAAAAAAATGTTTATCTTATTCTTTACTTTCTGGTATGCAATTACAAATTCATAAAAGAAGTATTGTATTTGATTTTCCTTGGAGCTCATGTCATCAGAGGTCTAATTTACTTTTGACATTTACCCTTTCAACGCTCTGGTTCATACTCATTGGATAAGTTTTCTCTATCATCTATGTGAAAATAATACAGGCTCAGAATTTTTTAGAAAAAAAATGATAATTGTTTCTGAAACCATTAGCAAAACCTTGAAAAAGAACTTTTATGCACAAATTCTAGGAGGAATCAACATAGAAATGTTATAATAGAGCCATTATTATTGACAAAAATATACTTAAATCTTTGTTCTTTATGAGTTTATTTAAAAAGTTAAGTATGTAAAAACAATTATAATAGAAAAAGGGAAGGAAATAATATAACAACTCAAAAATACTGTATCAAGAGAGTAGAGTACTGACAGAGTATTATTCTTTTAAATGTCCCTTTCATTGACGTTAGCATTAAATAAATATGATGTTTACTGTAAAACGTATTCTCTCCTTGATGATGATATTTTGGTATATGTTTTTATTCATTGGCCCCAAAGCAGAATGTATAGAGTGAAACCCATGGAGTTGATGAATGGACAATGGAGAGTAAAGATACAAAATTGAAACTTGAAAATAAGTAAGGTTCCCTACTGAGAAGAAAATATTTTAAGTGGAGGAGAGTTGCTAATACTCACATTATCTATCTAAATGTTCATTCTTCACTACTTTATTTGCAAAAGAATCAAGCATATTTAAAAAGTACACAATGCTTAGTATCAGAAGATATGATTTACCATTCCAATGGAAATGTTTTAAAATAGTGTTTTGATGTCTTATGGGTAGCAAATATTTGGTAATTGTACAGAAAACCCATAGTTAACCAAAAAAATTATTAAGACTGCCAACTAAATAAGTTTGTCTGAGGAGTCATATTTAACTTTGAGCAGTATATGACATGATGACATTGAAGCATCTTAGGTTAGGTACACACTTGTTTTTATTTATTTATTTTTGGCATCTCTAGTGTGTCACAGTTTGCATCTATTATAATGATTAGTCATCAAAATAGATTGCACCTAGTTTCTAAGCTCATAGTTATACAAGTAGGAAAATATTATAATGAATTTTGAGAAGACATTAAAGTATAGTATAAAGACTTCAATATAAATTTTTAGTTTGAAGCAATTATTTTGGCAAATTTATATGGTACACAGGAAATACAGTATTCCATTCCTATAAACTTTCCTGTTCATGATTGTAGTTTTTAAAAGATTTTATTTTGTAAATGCTGTGTGTATGTAGTGTTTGTGAGTATCTGCAGAGGCCAGAAGAGGGTGTCAACTTCCTAGGTCTGTACTAGTTGGAACTGTATTCTGCTACTTTGGAAGAGCAGCAAGTGCAATTACCTGCTGAGTTATGTCCCCAGCTCCTTCATTATTGTACTTTAAGTAACATGTGATTATATTTCAATCTATTTTATATAAAGATTATATTTTCACAATGTAATAACATAGAAAGAAACTTGAAAAATGTTTTTTTTCTTTTCTTTTCGTTTTTTTTTTTTTTTTTTTTTTTTCCGAGAAAGGGTTTCTCTGTATTGCGTTGGAGCCTGTCCTGAAATGAACTCTGTAGACCAGGCTGACCTGGAACTCACAGAGATCCACCTGCCTCTGTCTCCAGTGTGCTGGGATTAAAGACGTGCACCTCCAACACCAGGCTACATTAAAAGAATCTTAGTGGCCATTGTGGGAATACACTAACTAGGAAAAGATTGATTCTGGTTTGGCTCTTGTATATTACATGATGATGAGAATCATATTTATGTACAAATTGCTTATGGTTAAAAAAGAGTAGCTTTCAGCTCCTGAAAATGAATCTTATCAGAAATAAATAGGGACATCTCTTTATCAAAAATACAAAAACAACAGAACTGAACTCACAAATGTACAACCTATTGATTTCCTGGTTTCTACAAATCTTTTCATTCACTTATTTATTTATTTCAAAACATCCAAACCACAGTTTACGCTCCTTCCACTCATTCCTAGGACCCCACCATCTCTGGGATATCCACTGAACGTAACATAACAATGTGCAGTGCGACTAATCACAGACCCTCATAACAAGGGTGGGTGAGTGTAAGTGAGCTTCAAGGACAGGCTCCAAATCTACACAGAGAAACACTGTCTCAAACAAAAATCCCATAAAAATGAGTTTGTTATTTATGTTTGTGAGAAGGAACATGAGTGCCTCTGCTTTAGGCTTTTCTAAGACAGTTTTAAATTTTGAAAGAAAAACTCAAAATATTTGGTAGTGCCATAATTTTAAAATAAATTTATTTTTTAAAATTTATTATATATATATATATGAAGATTTATGTCTATAATCTGATACATATGTATGCTAATTACTTGCACATTCATTCTCTCACTCACAACACTACCAATTATCTCTTCCCTATGAATACCCTTTTCTACATTCATATCTTTTTATTTTGTTTTGTCACCACAGGTTTGGAACTATCTATTGGAGCCAAATTGTCTCATCATTGGGTGCACAACTCAAGACAATGACACCCCCTTTCCTAGAATCTATCAGTAGTCATTAGGTTAAAACATAGTTCAAATTCTGCTGTCACAATTTCATGTCAGTTTCATGAAGGTAACAACAGTTTCTATGAGCTTGTGAACAGAGTGGCTGTGGCGTGGCCAGAAGAAAGCATTTTACAATCTTTCTCCCAATTTGTTGGGTTTTATTTCTGTATCTTCTTCTTCTATATTTCTGGATCCATAGAAGAGGTGGTTATAAATGTCTTATTTACGGCTGAGCTCTCAATCATCATTTCTTCTCGGCATCCTGAGAGACCTAGAGTCTCCTTATTCACTGTCATTCACTGTAAAGGGAAGCTTTTCTGGTTAAGTATTAGAGTTACAATAGTTTATAGATGTATAAGCATGTTTAGAAGACAGTTTAGTGTCCTATCAGTTTAGCTAAGCAACATTAATAAGTTCCATAGAGCCGACAACTTCCTTAATGGGTGGTTTTAAATTGGATTTAAGGTAACTGACATGAATTCCCTTCTGTGGATAGGGTCTCAAATCTGGAGGAGTTGCTTTTCTATATAATAGACAGATCACTGTTGCGCAGACTTATCTCTCTTGGCAGCTGGTATTGTAGCGTTTGTGGCTCACAACTGGGCATGGCTATTGATATCTTTTCTCCCTCAGCTGTCTGTATAGCATAGTACATTTTTTTTTTTAACAGCACTATGGAAGTTTGCCAGCAGGAAGTTTTTAACTCTGTTCTAGTATATTTTCTCTGTGTCTTACAGCAGGAGGGTCTTTTTATTTAGTCTGATGGACAGTTAAGAGAAAGAGCAAAAGCCTGCATTTTTTGTTCTTGGCTGCGGGGGAGGGGGGGAGGCTCCATAAACTTACTAATCAACAACTCATGGGGCAGTATCCCATACCTGGCACTAGGATTTTTTTTTTTAGTAACCCATGGCTTCTAAGAATAGTAGTCATGAAAATTATGTGCCTTCTAACTTAAGATTTCTATTTTTCATAGTGTTACAAGACAGTTGATTTCCATGTGACTTTTTCTTACAGTTTTAATTTTGCTTAATCCTTTCTCATCCTCTTTCTGCATGAACTTTTTTGCCTCCCAGTGTTCCTTGTTGCTACTTTCAAATTATCTATGTTATTTCCGATCCTTAAAGAGCACTTGAAGCCAGTGGTTTTAATTTTGTGTTAGAATAGTACTGGCATAGTACTGTTCTAAACCCTTTGATATCGTCTGGACAGCTCTAATCTTCCTTTGAATATACTTATGTTGGGGAACGCTAGTTTTCATTTTACTCACATAATCATTTTTTGTTATTTCTTGCTCTATTTATTGTCATTTGTGTTCATTGTATTTTAACTTTATATAATTCGTTTATTTTGCTTTAGTTCTCTTTTTTATGTTTTTAGAACTCTGTCATATTGATATCAGTTGAAAAACAGTGGGCACACTCCCACATTTTTAAAATTTCTTTCTATAATGTAAAAATATATCAATACATCCTCTGATATACCATACATTTACACAATTTTGCCTGTCACTATAAAAAGTTCAACAACTAGAATCCACTTATAATTTCATTTTTACTAATTACAATTCTCAGAGTTACTATTTGCATGGTTTTGGGAAGAAAAGGTAAGTATTAGATAAGGATTAGCAGGTACAGGATGACATATTTTAATATTTTCAGTTCTAACCTTGGTTCTCAATGAATCTCACAAAACAAAATTAAGTGGAGGGGATAATTTATATTAACTGGTAGAAAATTAAATTGAACTAGTTCTGAAAGTCATTGAACTATGATTAAAGATTTGTAGTGAGTCTTGCATTCTACCAGCATATTCTGATGAGCAAATATGTGTATACATGTATATGGTGTATTTATAAAGTTTATGAATTCTTCTGGTTTGTAATAAATGGCTATCAATAGCAAAAATTAGTAATTCAGTAAATATTTTTTTGCATTTTCCTTTATTCTTGAGAATGGAAATTTAACACATAAAAGTGCCTTTTTCTTTCTTGACAGATGCTCCCAGTCAGTTAGAGATATCATTGATATTCTAGTGTGGTACTGTTGATCTTATTTTGATTGAAACAGGGTTTGTAGACAGCAAAATTGATGAGTGTTTATGGTGAAACTGTTGCAAAGAAAAGTGATAAAGGGCTTAAGTGTGAAAGGACTTAAGTGTGTCTGGGCAAGAATTATGACCTTCCTTAAGGTAGTAATTTAGAAAATATTAAACATATCCATGCTTCTCTTAGCATAACGCAGATTATCAATCTAGCTGTTAAACTCTATTAAAATCTATATTTTGATCCACATGTCTCTTGTTATTTTCAAATATTATTTTTCTGTGTAAGTAATATATATTTTCACAAAATGCAGGACGTTTATCTTTCTTATTAGGTGAGGTCTTTTCCATCATAGAAACACCAAGTAAGTCATGATGCATAATGATGACATCATACTTATAATCACAATTTACATTGGAAATATTTATTATATAAGTTAATTTCAGGGCTGTTTAGGTAGGTGTGGATTATAAATCAGAAATAAATTAAAAATCAATGTGTATAGAAGAATGCTATACTTTTGGAGAAATATACAGCAGGTATCAAAGACAAATTAGATTTTTGCAATGCTATTGTCTAGTTGCTTGTAAAGCCCTTGTCTATTATTTAAGCATTTTAAATAAATAAAAAAAATAGGTTAAAATCTCGGCAAGTCCAAACTCTTCAAACTAATGTAAAAAAGTTTCCCTAATTGAAAACTTTAATGCAGTTATGAAATTAATACTATAATATAAAACTAAAAATAAAAACATATATGTCCACATACATGATCATTTCAAGTATCATGTGATCCTGTATACTGTAATCTGGCATACTTATTCTTTAGTCCATATATTTATAACATAATACTTTATAATTTTAAGATTTTTTAACATTTTCCCAATTTGACATTATATCATAATCTGTAAGTTGAATTTATTTTATTTTTTTGAGTATTTAAAATATCAGTACTATAGTTACAACATTTTCCCCTCTTCTTATTTGCAACTCCTGTCTCCTCCTTATTACTTAAATATATGGCCTCTTATTCTCTAATTTTTAATGTTGCATACATGTATACATATACATTTATGAATATAACTGAGTCCCTTTAGGTTTGCCTATACATGTTTAGGGATACAATCTTGATACTGGCTAACTTATTAGGGACTAACCTTTAGAGAAGGTTGAGTCTTCCTCTCTTAGAATCCATCAGTTGCCTATTTATCTAGGGATGGAGCCTTGTGAGAATTCCTCTGTGAAAGTTGGCATGTCAACTAGGGTTGTCATTTTTTATTATATTGTCCTGTTTGGGCCACCACATTGTTGACAATTCATTGAGTGCAACTTTCCTGTCATATACAGAAGACAACTCACAGAAGACTCCTGGTTTTATGTATCTCATTACAAACTTTGTGTCCCCTCTTTCATGATTTGCCCCGAGCCTTAGCTCTAGGGGTTGTAATCATCTGGGCCTAGAAACCTAAATACTACTTGTTTTCTGTATTTTGATCAATCATGAATTTCTATAATGGTGTTTTCTCCTATAGTAAAAAAAAAAAAAAGAAGCTCCTTGAGGATGTATGGGAGTTACACTTCTCTGTGAATCAAGAAGTAAAAATTTAGAATGCATTTGAGAATTTTACTTGTTTAAGGAAGTAGCAGTAGTAGATTCTCTTCTAGAGTCTATGACGGCATCATCCAAGGTTAGTGGCCCAATTTTATGGTAGCTGATAGGGATTACTTCCTATTGAGCAGGACTTATATCAAATTAAATGGCTATTGGTTATTTTCAGTATATAAGTAATACTATTACACTTTTAGGGGAGTCTTAGCATTCTGTTCATTGTTGTTCCCAAACACTTTTAGCATGGGAGGACTACAGATTGCCTTACTTCCTTTGTACCTTACATAGTTCCTTGCGTTATTGTAATAGCTAGGATGCTTCTAGTTCACAACTGGATCAATCTCTCTAAGGCATCTGTCTGAAGTGTGTAATTTCTTCATCAAGAGGGATTTCATTTTCTGGGAGGTAACCAAGGATATTGGCAATATTGTTTAATGGTATCTTGGAACCCCTTAACTGACAACTCAACAGAAACTTTTCCCTGCCTGGCACTGAAGATACTTTAGATATTCTATGGCTTTTGGAGGGAATGTAGTAACACACACACACACGCGCGCGCACACACACACACACACACACACACACACACACACACACGCATGTACACATACACACATATACACATTATACGTATGTAATTTAAAATATACATAAAATATGTTTTTTCCATCCATTCTAAACTTATTTTGTGTTATTTACCTTCCCCCCTCTCTCAGGTAAACCACCCTCCTTTTTCCTATTTCTCCCTTCATAGCACCTGTGCCAACCTATTCTTGATTATAACTTTTTTTAAATGATAAGTTTAATTATTTTTAATTGTGTTTGTGTCTTTATTGCACCATATGGATGAACATTCCTGAAGAGAAAGAAGAAGCTCTATATTCCCTAATATTAGGTTTGTAAGTGTTGTGATCCACCCAGTGTGGGTGCTAAGAATATAAGTTTAAATTCTCTGCAAGAGCAGTACCTCCCTTAATCGCTGAGTCATCCCTTTAGTCCCTACAGTAGCTCCTAATTCTTAACTTTATTTAATGTTTAGAAGGACAATAACTTAGAGGATTCAGTTATAGCTTCCTGAAATTTTATTTGCATTTCGCTTCGCTTCATTTATTAACATACTATGCTTTTTTTACCTAGACAGAAGTTCCTTTAAAAACAAAATTAGCTGGATTTTGCATATAACAGAAAACACAGCTTTTTTCTTCCTTTCTGAGATTGTATGTCCTCACTTAGTATTATATAGCCTCAGTCCATCTATCATATATAACTCTACACACACACACACACACACACACACACACACACACACACAATTTTACATGTGGGTGTAGTATAATATATAGAAAAGATAATAAGAAAGGGTAAGCAATAGGGAATGAGGAAGAAGTAAGTGCAGGCAGTGGACACATTTATGAAAGAGGATACAAGGCTAATTATTTTTCCAGTTATAACTCATTTTGGGGGTTTTGGTGGTGGATTACTGTGTTAAATTATATTTGGTAGTGAAAGTTAAAAATCCAAGGGGAAGTTCCATGTCATCAGGATGGCCATTCTAATTGCATGGAAAGTCACTGAAATGCATAGACTTTGGGATTAGTTTTGTAACATATTGCTTTTTTATTTGCAAGTGTTTTATATTAAAACTCAAAACTTCAAAACCAGTGATTTTTAAAACTGTGACCATAAAAATATTATCTGTTCTGTAATTATTCCTCTAATGTTACTTAACATTAGAGATTAATCTTTCCAAAGGGTAGAAAATTATCTGAGTTGTATTTACTGGAAAGTTTAGATATCAGGAATAAATATAAAGGATCTATTTATAATTTAATGGATATAGTTAACAAAAATGCATGGTGCTTTTGAAATTAACTATGAGGATATAATTTATATATCCATGCCACAAAATGACAATTAGGTTATTTGTAGTTACTACATTAGTTATTTAAAATTAACTATTTCACAGTTATATGTTTTTCAATATCACATTTTAGACAGTACTGGACATGAACCAGAGTCATCTATGAAGATAGAACCTAAATAAAGAAAATATCTCAGCCAGATTGTCCTAGGGAAGTCTGTGTTGCATTTCATTGATGAGTAATTGGTGTGTTATTGCCAACTCAGTGTAGATGGTGCCATCCCTGGGAAGGTGGACCTAGGAGGTATAAAAAAGCAAGCTGAGAAAACCATGTAGTGCAAGCCAGAAAGCAGCATTTTTTATAGTTTTAGCGTCATTTCTTGCCTCCATGATCATGCCTTGAAATCCTGCCTTGCCTTCCCTCAGTGATAGATGTTTGTCTGGAAACATAAAATAAATAAATCCTTTCCTGTTTAAGTTTCACTTGTTCATCGAGTTTATTACAGTGATGGAAATCAAACAATTCAACTATTACACAAAATTAAAATTATTTTATTAACTTAAAAGAAAGTGATAGCAAGTGTGAGCATGGGGTATTCCATCATTTGTTGCTCTCAACATTGGCATACAACATTGGAACTATCAGAGATTTTCAGAGATATACCTTTCTACCTATTCCTTCTACTATCTTGGTAGGACTAATATAATAACAATAACAATAATGTAATAATAGTAATAATTAATAATTATAACAATAATATAATAATGGCAGATTAAAAAGAAGGAAGAAGAAGAGATGTGGAAATTGAAGAAAAGTTTAAGCAGGTATGATTGTTGGTTTTGAATATGAAGAAGTGGACTAAACCAGGGAATAAGAAGCTTCTAGAAGAGAAAAGGCAAGGAAATAGATTGCCTCCTCGGATTTCCAGAAAGAATATAATCCTATTGACACATCCTATCAAATGTGCCAATTTCAAACCTTTGAACCCAGATATATAAGATAATGTATTCACATTGTCATGCTCAACTAAGTCAAAATACAAAATAAAATTAAAACTTGAAAGAGCAAGGTCCTCCAAGGACAAATCTTAATAGTGATAAATGATCAATAACTTCATATATAGTATTCCTTTAACAACTATCCACTATTCTGCATTATAAAACTGCAATTATTTTAGACATTAGTTAGTTGAGTTAGTACCGATAATAATTATTTTCTGTTTATATTTTTCTAAGAGATTTTTAACTCTTGATATTTTCTTGGTTATAATTAAAACACATGTAAGCTTACTAGGCTTTCAGGTGGAGGATTTAAAAACTTGAAAAGCAAATTGAATACTGGAGCTTAGGATGCAGTGGGGACCAATTTCTTTGCCAGCATTCTTAAATTAACTCTGTAAATTTTAAGACATACTTTGTTCACACACAAACTCAAATATTTCTCTCAAGATTTGATCCAAGAAAGGAAGATTAAACAGTCTCCTTGGACACTGCACACATTTAAAAGTTTTACAATTCAGATATTGTGAAATACTTAATATTTTGATAGTAACATATTACATAAAACTTTATAACAGAGTTTAGGGCTTTTTCAGGAAATCATAATTTTATCACTTAAAGAAGTTGATAGAGATGAAACAACAAAGATGTTTTTATTTTCTGAGAAAAAAATCTACTATTATTTTTATCTCTATATATTTGTTAATTATTAGCTTTTAATATCTTGTGGCATTTCAGTGTGTGTGTGTGTGTGCATAATTTTATATTGAATAAATTGAATACACTGGGAAAATGGTAATTATGAAATACAATTTTTATTTCACAAAAATATTATTGTTGGCATATTCCCATTTAAATATTAGTCAATTATCAAAGTTATGTTATTATAGATCATGTAGGAGTACACAAGTTACAGAGATTTAGGTCTCTTATTTAATTATTATTGGTGAATCTATGTCTATATAAATAATAAATATACCTCCTGTATTATATTACTAATTTTCATATGTATATGCAATTAGGAATTGCCATTTCAGATTGTATAACCTATCTTGAATCTGGTGTTCAGATAAAATTGAATAATATTTTAGGAGTTATTCATTGCCTTTGACATTTATTCTAGGTTTGGGGCTGAAAGGGAATAGGGAAACATGGGGGGAATTAAATGAGGGAGAGTACAAGGTAGAAATGATATTAAAAATAGTACTCACATATGTAATTCTCAAAAAATAATGCTCTATATTTTATAATAATTACAATAACTCAGAAGGAAATGAAAATAATTCCTATGTGGAGAATGTATGTTGATGAAGTTATCCCATTTTATCTTATTCATTTTTATATATGTGAGCAAATGTCACCTTTGGTTTCTTCTGGTCAGATATTTTCCTTTGATTATTTCAAAGGAAATACAATTCAATCATTTCTAATGTTATTAGTGTCCATTTTATCATCTTATTTTATTGAGATCAGATCAAATAACATATATTTTTTATATTCTTCATGTAATCTAACATTCTTTCTTTTGCATACTGAACACTAAACTTGTTTTTGTGAAGAATTTCAAAAGAGTCCATTTAAAGTATTTCAGCGGTAGTAGTATATAAGGTTACAGAAATGACAGAAGTGACAAAAGTTTAAACTTTCAATTTCCCTAAATTTTGTAGTTTCTTGATGTGAAATGTTAAAGAATGATAGATTATTTAAGGAAGAGATAAAGGTAAGGTATTAGATATTAAATCATAAGTGCACTTGATGGTAGTGGACTACTTTACAATCTGTTTCATTTGGAATTCTATTAAAAACACTTTAGTAATCGTTGAGCTATCAGAAAATATCTTTGTTAATTATTTTATTTGAATTACTTCAATTATTTTTGCTATATGAGATCTTTTATATGCATACTTTCTTTCTATTTTAACAACTAAAGTAACCTCTCTTTACAGCATTAATAAGGGGGTAAGATCTTGTAACTTTAATGTGGGGAAAATGCTCCTCTGCTTCTGCTTGCTTGTAGAAATGTTATTTTATGTATGTATATATACATAGATCTCAGTCATCTTTATAAAGCTGAGTCCGACTTATTTTCAATAGCTTATTTACATATTGAAAACTTTCATTCTTGTATGTGTTTAAACTTTTGTATACCATGCCTTCTATCAACTTGGAAATATGGAAATAAAATTTTGGTTTAAGGATTTTGTTAACTTGAAGCTTATCAATAATGTTTTGTGTTTACTATAACTTCATAGCAAGCCATGAATGAGAGAACTGTTACATTTCCATCCCTGTGGATTTGTTGCAATATTAAATAAAATGCTCACCTTTGTCAAACAGAATGAACTGAATGGAGTCTACCATAGTAGTCTTAATTTTCTAAGCATTCTTCCACATCCTGTGGTTGTACTAAGGAAAGACCATATGGAAATGGCTTTTACCATGGTATCATTGACTATGGTTTTGTTTATTGCAATGTGCTTACTGGCACCATTGGAAGTTCAACACCCTGGGAAAGGCCATGCTTTCAAACACGAGTAATTGATGCATTATATGTAATATGCAAATGTGAATGCATAAATCTCTTGAATGACAGCTTAATTTATGTGAGCTTTTAAGAATGTGGGATTAGATTTTAATTAAATATCTTCAAAGGCACCCTGACTTATTCAGCTTTTTGGCTTCTATCTTTCGAAAGTAGCATGGGAAGGTTTAAATCATAATTTTAGGCACATTGTCCACAGTTTTTCCTACATTCTGGCCACTGTTTGTTAAAGAATAAAGGTATTTAAAGAAAAAAATATTTGTTTTTAATTATGAAAACAATGTTCTTTAATTATAGTTGTTGAAGGTTGTTGTATATGATAGATGGATAGAGGAAAATATGTGATTTGAAAATACATTACTTACATTTCACGTGTCATTTTTCATTTTTTAGCAATTACTATAACTTTTAGTATGACAAATTAAGTAATGACAATTTCTCCAGCTATTTCTTAGTACACATTGTTAATATGTTAATCCTGCATATAGTTTTCAAATTATTACTTTTCTATGAACTCAAATAATCCCTGGAAATAGAGCTGATACCCTGGCTTTGCTTTTAGATCACACTGTGAATATATGGACCTCTTTTTGTGTGTATTATGGTATCTCAAACATATTGTAAAATACAGATTACAATAAAAAGTTGCAAGTAAAAATTTTGAAGTTTCAGGCACTCTCTTCATCCTATATAATTAGAGAATTGTTTTAAAGTAAATGAATGTTAATTTATTACATGAATTACCTTATGATTGTGGCTTATTCTTTTAAAATATTTTTCAGCCTATTTATAGTATATGATATATCATATTTCCTATAAGCGAAAATGTAAAAGGTACTTCATTATTAGGTTATGTATATCTTTTATGTGCTTTTCCTCCGTATTTTCTTGCTCTTCTTTCAAGGTATTAATGTCAGCTCCAGCAAAATAACTACATATACTTCTCTTTTATGTGTTTCTCTTGTGATATATTATTCTAGTGGTGAACTCAGAATTCATACTTCATTCACTTCATTCATATCCCAACTCTCACTACTTGTTATGTGAGTTCAAACAAAACATTTACATGTGTCAATTTCGGGATTACTAGAACTATGTGATTTAGTAAAAAGTATTAGGTAGAGTGCCTGTTATTCATCTCTGATGTATCAGCCTGTTATGTGAATTTCATGGGAAGAAATTAATAGAGGTCCATTTTCCCAATATAAGAAATCCATGGTCAGACCAAGAAACAATTATAGTAAAACTTAGTGTTTATTAATCTTATATGCACAAGCATGGGATACTCAAAAACAGCAGAATCCCTGAAATATCCAGTTGAGTATGTTTGACCTCTCATGAAAGCTGCATCCTTTGTCATTGCTGATCTATTCTCAACTGTTCAGAGAGTTTTTTCTTAGAAATTATTGAGCAAAGGTTGTGGTCAAAGTCATGACAGGGAAAGCCACAGAGACAGCTACCCAAACTTCTGGGAGATCATGGAATCCTGAACTACAGCTAGGGACCCTGCCTGGGACCGACCAATGTCCTCTGCATGTGAGTGAGAGTTGTGTAGCTTGGTATGTTTGTGGGACCCCTAGAACTGGAACCAGAATCTTTCCATGGTACATGTGCTGGCTTTTAGAACCTATTCCCTAAGGTGGTATGCCTAGCTCAGCATTGGTGCAGGGGAGAGGACCTTGGTCCTGCCTCAACTTGAAATGCCTGCTTTGTTGACTCTCATGGGAAGCCTTACCCTTTCTGAGGAGTGGGTGGGGTAGGAAGGAGAAGGGCGAGGGAAATGGGGGAGAGTATGAAGGGAACACTGGTTGTTATGTAAAATTAACAAAAGAAATCATTAGTTTATAAAAGTGTTCATAGGAGCCTTGTCAATCTTTTAAGTTTCAGGAGCTTCTTGAGCTTTGTAACTTTAGTTTACTTTCTGAGTCTTCTAATAACTTCTCTCCTCCATCCAGAAGGAAAAGTTTAAGAAAAGGTGATGTCTGATTATTTTTTCATATATGGCTTAGCATTGGGACAGTATGACACAGCAACAATCTTTTCTTCCCTCCACCTCTGTTTTTAAAGCTTGGCCTCTTATAAGGTTGATCTTTTATAAATCTTATAAATATCTTCACAACATATTACATTACAAAATATGAATTTTCCTTCCATGATCAATAGGACTGACATCAGTAGTCACATCTGTACATAAACACAATGTTTGCAAGGCAGTTTAATATGCATATCATATTCATCAAACAAACGTAACCTCTGTGGGCTTTTTACCTACTTATAATATATAATATGAGTTTTTGTGTGTAGAGTGCACCATCATTCTGATAAGGAATACATTGTGTACACTTCTAACATTCATGCCACTGTTGCACAAGTGTGTAGATCTTGCCTGGCATCTTAGAATCATAGCATACATGAACCACAGCCAAAGAGGTTTATTGATGATAATTTTACCCCAGCTTCTCACAAGACCTCTCAGCATGGTAGCACCCAGCTAACAAAGATGGAGTTTAAAGTTTAAGGTGACTTACAGTCAAACAATGAAATATTTTCATCAACAGAGACTTACCATCCAGGTCTGCTATATAGCCACAAGTGGTGGCAATAACCTTTATGATTTACATGTAAAACTTTTGAAGAACTGTTTGGCCGAGCTAGCTAATTTTTTGTCAACATGGCATTAGCTTGGTTAATCTAGGAAGAGTGATATTTTTATTTAGATGCAATCTTATTTTACATATCAACCCCCCTGCCCATTCCCTCTTCCATTCTTCAATTCTCCACACTGACTGCCCCAACCCACCTCCTATCCCCTCCCCAAGGATAGTGAGGCCTTCCATGGGGGATTATTAAAGTCAATCACATTATTTGGGGGTTGGGCTAGGCCCTCCTCCATGTACCTGGGCTGAAATAGTACCCCTTCATTGGGAATGGGCTCCCAAAGTCTATTTGTGCACTAGGGATAAATACTGATTCCACCAGGCCTCCTAACTGGTATCCAGATTCAGAGGGCTTGATTCAGTCCGATGCTAGCTTTATGACTGGTGTCTATGTGCTCTCATTAGATCAGGTCAGCTGATAAACAAAAGCCTTCATAAAATTTCCTATTAGGTAAGTCTGTAGGGGTGATTTTTTTGTTTAATAATTGATGAAAGAAGGCCCATTACACTGTGATTGTTTTCACATTTGAGCAGGTGGTTCTTAGTTTTATAATAAAGAAAGCTGATCCAGCCAGGGATGAGAGAGATGATAAGGAGAACTCCTCCATGACCTTTGCTTCAGTTCCTGACTCCAGCTTCCTGTCTCGAGTCCTTTCCCTTAGTTCTCTGGATGATGGACCACAAGCTGTAAACTGACATAAACCTTTTCCTCTGTGAGTTGCTTTTGGTCATGGTTTTTGTCACAGCAATATAAATCTAATTATGATACTGATCAACATTTTAGAGAGAAGTAGTTCAGAGATTTTCATTTAACGTCCTCACAGCTTTTGGGAGTTTTCCTTTCCAACTATATATGGTACCTCCTGTTTAAAAATTTTGCTTCTTATTATTTTAACAGTAACCCATTCTTCTGCTTAACTAATGCAACCAAGTAGGGTTGTAAGGTAGGTGGAATCATCTAACACTCGGTCACTTTTAAGCTTCCTTGTAAAATATATGTCTCTGACATTACTGATTTTCTGTGGTTGCCCATATATAACACTGAATTGGGTGAAACAATTGAAGAGGGCTTCAACTCATCTCATTTGCATGGTAACACTTTTGCTAGTGTCAGTGTCCACATAGGTGAGGATATATTTTCATCCCTCATCAATAGGCAAAGCTTTTTTGAGTATACCTGCAAATCTAGCATGGATCAGGTTGTCCCATCACAGAATCCATCTGTGTTGTCTGCGAACGTAAGCAGGACAGGCTTCCTGTGCTTGGACAACATGCAAATTAGAATATTTCATGATTATGTTAGCTATTTTTCATACTATGTTGGCTTCCATAGGTAGAGTTTTGTATGATCCCCTGTAACATAAATAAAGACCTAGAGTCTGATATTGGGGTTCAGATTTCAAGTTGAATATCAGAAAAGCAAATCAGCTGTTCATTTCTTTTGGATTTTCCTATTTTGTGGAGTATAGGTTTTTGGATGTATGATGTAATGAGTTTTTGGATTTCTTCAGTGTCTTTTTCCTGCATTTTATTTCTGATTTTGTTATTTTTCACATTTCATCTCTGCTTTTTAGTTAGCTTGGATAAGAGTTTTTCTATTCTGTGGATTTTCTCCAACATGCAACTCTTTGTTTCATTTATTCTATGTATTATTCTATTTGTTTCTATTTTATTGATTTCTGCCATTATTCTGATTATTTCTTGCTGTTTATTCCTCTTGTGTGTGTTTGCTTCTTTTTGTTCTAGAGATTTTAAGTGTGTTGTTCAGTCACTAGTATGTGATCTTTTTAATTTCTTAATGAAGGCACTTAATGCTATTAATTTTCCTCTTAGCAATACTTTCATTGCGTCCCATAACTTTGTGCCTGTTTTGCATTCATTTTCATTGTGTATGTTGTGCATTTCATGGTCATTCTAGGATGTCTTTAATTATTTCTAGTTCTTCCATGATTCAGTGGTAATTCAGTAGTCGTGTTCACTTTCTATGAGCTTATAGGCTTTTGAATGTTTCTATTATTGAAGTCCCCCATTAATGCATAGCAGTCTGACAAGGTACTGGAGGTTATTTCAGATTTCTTGTATCTGTTGAGACTTGTTTTTTTTGGCTGATTATATGGTGAGTTTGTAGAAGTTTCCATGAGGTGCTGAGAAGGTGTGTGTGTGTGTGTGTGTGTGTGTGTGTGTGTGTGTGTGTGTGTGTGTGTGTGATTGAAGTATAGATATCTATTAGGTCTATTAGATTCATAACATCTGTTAGATTCATAGTTCCATTTCTTTGTTTAGTTCCTGTCTGGATGACCTGTCCATTGCTGGGAGGAGAGGCCAGTCTGGTCCTAGGGACCACAATTGCCAGATAATATGTCGAGACCCCAGATTATACCCTCTTTGCTCATCTCCACATTCTTTTCTAAAATCTGTATATGAGTGAGTACATAAAATGTTCCTCTTTTTGTGACTGGGTTACCTTATTCTGCTTGGTTTCTTCAAGTTCCATCCATTTGCCTGTGTATTTCAATATTTCATTGTTTCTGCAGAGTAATATTCCATTGTGTAAATGTGTCATATTTTCTTTATCCATTCTTCAGTTGAGGTTTATCTAGGTTGCTCCCAGGTTCTTGCTATTACAAAGAATGCCACTAGGAACATAGTTGAACAGATGTCTTTGTTGCATGGATGTGGGTCATTTGGGTATATTTCTGAGGAAACACCATATTGATCTCCAAAATGGCTGTACAAGTTTGCCATCCCACCAGCAGTGGAGGAGTGTTCCCATTTCTCCACATCCTCTTCACCATAAGTTGTCATTGGTGTTTCTAATTTTAGTCATTCTGGAAGGAGGTAAGATAGTATCTCAGAGTTGATTTGATTTGCATTTCCCTGATAGCTAAGGAGTTTGAGCCCTTTCTTAAGTGTCTTTCAGCCTTTTTGATTTCCTCTATTGAGAATTTTTTCTTCAGTTCTGTATCTCATTTTTAAATAGGGTTATTTGGTGTTTTGTTGACTAGTTTCTTGAGTTTTTGTATATTTTGGAGGTCAGCTGTCTGTCATATGTAGGGTTGTTGAAGATCTTTTCCTAGTCTGTGGGCTGCCATTTGGTCTTGTCATCTGTGTCCTTTGCCTTACAGAAGCTTCTCAGGTTGAGGAGGTCCTATTTATTGATTGTCCATCTCAGTGTCTGTGCTACTAGAGTTATGTTCAGAAGCGGTCTCCTGTACCATTTTGTTCAAGGGCACCTACAACTTTTTCTCTTAAGTAGTTCAGTGTGGCTGGATTTATGTTGAGGTCTCTGATCCATTTGGACTTGAGTTTTGTGCGTGGCGATAGACAAGGATCTATCTGCAGTCACATACCATCATCCAGTTGTTCCAATACCATTTGTTGAAGATGGTTTCCTCCTCCCATTGTATACTTTTAGCCATTTTGTCAAAAATCAGGCGTTTGTAGATGTGTTTGTTAATATTAGGGTTTTCAATTAGATTCCACTGGTCTACCTGTCTATTTTTGTGCCAATACCAATCTGTTTTCAGGACTATAGCTGTATAGTAGAGCTTGAAGTCGGGGTTAGTGACGCCTCCTGAAGTTCCTTGATTGTGCTAGCCTGGTTCTTTTGTTTTTCCATAAAGATTGATTATTATCCTTTCAAAGCCATAGCAGAATTGTGTTGGGATTTTCATGGGGATTCCATTGACTCTCTAGATGGCTTTTGGCAAGATTGCCATTTTTGCTACGTTTATCCTACCTATCCAAGAGCATGGGAGATCTTTCCATATTCTGGTATCTTTTTTAAGTTTTTTTCTTTAAAGACACAAAGTTGTTATTATATAGGTCTTTCACTTGTTTGGTAAGGGTAACCCCAAGATACTTTATGTTGTTTGTGGCTATTGTAAAGGGTGATGTTTCTCTGATTTCATTCTCAGTCTCTTTGTCATCTGTATATAATAGGGCTACTGTTGTTTTTGATGTTTATCTTGTATTCTGCTAGTTTGTTGAAGGTGTTTATTAGCTATTAGATATTTATTAGCTATTAGATATTTTGGGTTGCTTATGAAAACTAATATATCATCTGCAAATAGTGACAGTTTGACTTCTTCCTTTCCAATTTGTATCCGCTTGAACTCCTTTTGTTGTCATATTAGTTTAACTACAACTTCAAGTATATTGAAGAAATATGGAGAGAGAGGGAGCACCAACAGTTTACAACATATTTTCTGGAAAATGCACAGTTTTGTCAGGAGCAATAGTGTCTCATGTCAATGGAGTACTAATATTAAAACATTTAAATGCCATGTTCTACAGGTGTATGAAGTGTTTGAAGATTAAGCATCTATGTCTGAGTAATATCACAGTTATTGTAAACATGGCTGAAGTGTCTGTAATACTAAGAAACTTAGATAAAAATGATTGAAACTTTCCTGAGTAAAGCAGGTACAAATACCGAAGCAATATAATTATGTACATATTTACATGTAAATCCCTAAAACAGAGGTAGAGCAAAAATGTCTAGACCAGAGGTAGACATACCTCTCCCCAACAGTACCCTATTCGTGCCTAAAAGAGATACCCGAGTCTAAGTATCACCTTCCATACCCAACCCTAAGTAACTAAAATCAACCCTAAGAAGATGAATATTATCCTTAAATGCCAAGAGTAGGGAAAGGTGGCATTGTTATCTAAAGATTACTTCTTGCTGAAATGGGATGATAATTGCTCCGTGGGGTCCTGTATGAAGAAAGGTTTTAGCAACCAAATTTCTCAACAGGACTGGCTGTAAGATCACCCTAAAACTGGTTTGAGACTGTTTTGCTCCAGACAACTCCGGACTAGCTAGCTGTAATGGTGTACTTTCTTATTATACCGTGACCAGAATTTCAAATAGAATTCCACTCAAGCATTTCCTGCCACACTGTGTTTGTGGTTCAGATGCATCAGGTTGAGTCAAATGGAAATGACAAAGTGGGGCCCCATTTTTTTTCTGGAGAGTTCAATGATTACTGTTAGGAATTGTTATTATTCCTTGTGGAAAACATAAACATCAATATCAAAGTAAAACTTTCAAAATTTAAGGTATGCATATAGGGCAAGGCTACAATAATCTTTAAAATATATATGAGAAATTTTGGATTTCAGAGAGAAAATTGCATATAAGCAAATGAGTCTCCAGATTTTGTTTTCTTCTGCCTACACCAATTGGATTCTTGATATAAGGCAGAAATTGTGAATTTAATCTTAACAACATGCTTGAATTTAGAGGAGAGCCAAATCTAACACCAAAACGAGCATTGGTATACAAGAATTGGGACTAGAGGAATACTAGATAGTAAGGAGAAATAGATTTCTGTGTAGAAATAGTTCAATAGAATTAAATATTTTTACCATAAATCAGATTTATCTTCATTAAGTGATTGTTTCTGTAGGGCTATCTTCTCTTCTGTAGGTACCTACATGTTCAGTGTCTTTTGGCTATGTGAAAATTGTTGTTCTGTTTTCCTATAAGGATTTGAAGGGAATACTTCCCCTAACTTTGAGGGGTCTCTGTGTATCTCATGAGACCCAATTTGTTGGATGGCTTGTCATTTCTCTTCATTAACATGTTTCTCTTGTTCAACTCAGATCTTGATAACCTTAGATGGTATCCATAGCATTTCTTCTCCTGTAGATACAAATGCGAAACCCCTACCCCAAAATAACACATATCCCGGTTTCCATACCGAGGTCAATACATCCTTGAAGTAAACCAGCTAATTTAATTCAGAAGTTCTTTTTCTATTGTACAGTGTCTTTCTGCAGCTGTTTTTCCTTTTTCATTAGCATTAAGAAATTTTAATGTTAATAAAGCATTATATAATCTGTGTTTGGGTGTCTTGGTTCCTCCTGCCTGTTTATGGAGCATTTCCTTTAAAGTATGATTGGATCTCTCAACTACTGCTTGTCCTGTAGGATTGTGTCGTATACCAGTTATGTGCTTTATGTTACAATACTCAAAAAACTGTTTCAATTTGCTGGAGACATATGCCAGAACATTGCCAGTTTTATTTTTTCAGGTATGCTTATAATGGCCATTTCCTCTAATCCATGTTTGATAACAGAATCAGCCTTTTCAGAGCTCAGAGCAGTGGCCCATTGAAACCCTGAAAATGTATCTATAGTTTGATGCACATATTTTAATTTTCCAAATTCTGCAAAATGAAACACATCCATTTGCCATCTTTCATTACTATTTATACCTTTAGGGTTACTGCCTGGTGGTAAAGGAGTTTGGTTATAGAATGAGCAATTAGGACATTTCCTTACTATTTCCTTGATTTGTTGCCAAGTGATAAAATCAATCCTTTTTTAAACCTTTGCTGTTCACGTGGAGTTTCTTATGAAACTCTGAGGTGTCTACCACACTTCCTATTAATAATGGATCAATTTCATCATTGCCTTGTGCTAGAGGACCTGGCAGACCCGTATGGGATCTGATGTGTATTATATTTATAGGGTGAGTCCTATTTCTGATAGTATCTTGTAACTGTATAAACAATAAAGTTAATTCTGTATCATCCGGAATAAATTCTGCAATGTATAAGACGACTTTCTCTGTGTATTGAGAGTCAGTAACTATATCTGTAAAATCCATAAGTACCATGAGAATGGCATACAATTCTGCCTTTTGTACAGAATTCTAAGGGCTTTGAACTACTTTACTTATTTCTCCTGATTTATATCCTGCCTTACCAGATTTATTTGCATCAGGGTAGAATGTAGGAATTCCAGAGGTAAGTGTTTTTTCATACAATGCATGGAAGGATCCAAATAATTTTCTTTATGAATTTGATTCTTTCACTTTTGGGATAATTGTTGTTAATCATTCCCAAAAAATTATTATATATTCTTTGCCAATATTCATTATATTTCCATAAAGAGGAAATTTCCTCATTAGTTAAAGGTACTATAATTTCTGCTGGGCCTTTTCCTGTTAGTTGATGAAGTCTTAATTTACCTTTTATAATCAAGTCAGAATATTTTCTATATATGCTTTTAGTTTTTTATTCTGTTTATGTGGTAGAAATATCCATTGTAATATGATGCTTTCCCTCTGCATCAAAATCCCTGAAGGATATTCTCTAGATGATAATATAATCAGAATACAGTCTACTTTTGGATCCACACAGTCCTCATGTGCTTCTCGTGTCCTCTTTTCTACCCATTCTAATTCCTTTTCAGCTTCAGCTGATAGTATTCTTGGACTATTCTAGTTCTTGTTCCCTTTCAGGGCCATTTTCAAGTTTTTCAAATTATGGCCTTTTACTTCAATTATGGTTTGCAGTTGAGAAATCTCTCCTAGTAATTTTTGAAGATCATTAAGAGCCTGGTAGCAATCTCTCCTGATCTGTACTTTTGGTGGTCTAATTTTCTCTAGACCTATTTTATATCCTAAGTATTTGATAGAATCTCCTTTATGTATTTTTTTCTGATGCAGTTTGTAATCCCTAGCGAGGTAAAACTTCCTTTACTTTCTCAAACAATTTTTTCTAGTATTTCTACTTTAGAATCAGCTAACAATATATCATCCATGCATGTAATGGTAGGTTATGGATTGTGGAAATAGTTTAGGTATTATTTTCAACTGTTTTTGCACAAAATATTGGCACAAGGTGGGGCCATTTCGCGTTCCCTGTGGCAAAGCCTTCCATTGATATCTCTTGACCAGTTGAGAATTATTGTATTTAGATACTGTGAAGGCAGATTTCTCTTTATCTTGTTCTTTTAAAGGTATAATGAAGAAGCAATCCTTTAAATCAATAACTATAATCGGCCGTTATTTAGGTATCAAAGAAGGCAGGAGCATTCCATGCTGTAGAGAGCCCATTGGCTGGATAACTTTAGTGATGGCTCTCAGTTCTGTAAGCGTTCTTCATTTACCAGATTTCTTTTTGATAACAAATACAGCAGAGTTTCAAGTGCTGGTAGATTCCTCGATATGTCCAGCCTTTAGCTGTTCCTGAACCAGGTTTTCCAAAGCCTCTAACTTCTCAGAGGTCATAGGCCATTGCCCTATCCAGACAGGTTCACCTGTAAACCATTTTAAGGGTAAGGCTATTGGTTCCTTTGTTTGTTTGGCACATGTATTCTGTTTTTGTACAGTCTGGATATTTGGTATCTGTCTTGTATAGTACTTTATAATAATTTTTCCACAACCCTGTAGTCATTTATGGTTCCTATCTAACACTGGAGGAATGTTAATCTGTGTATTCCATTGCTGTAATAGATCACGGCCCCATAAATTTATGGCTATATCATCCACATATAGTCTCAACCTTCCTCTCTGTCCGTCTGGTCCTACACATTCAACCCATCTCATGTTTTGTTTTACCTGAGTCAGGGTTCCAATCCCTAAAAATTGAACATTTACCTCTTGCAGGGGCCATCTTTGAGGCCAAGATTTATTAGTTATGATAGTTACGCCAGCCCATGTGAGAAAAATGCCTCAAACTGTCTGTTATTCATCTTAACTATCAATCTAGGCCTTTGAGTGTTTATAGAGGCTTGCCAAAATATGTTTTTTTTTATTTCCTTCTTACATGTTTGATTTAACTTCCATCTCTAATTTGTCATCCAGAGAGGTATGAGATTTTACAATAGGAGCTGGATTTTCTAATTGTCCTGTGGAAGGTTGTCCTCCATAGTGACTAGGAAGGAATGTTAGGATCACCTTTTACATGGGGGCATTTAAGAGACCCCCCAAGGAGTTTTCTAGTTGTAAAGGGTTTCCTTGCTTGTCTCTGGTCAATCTACACAAATTTGTGCAATATCTTCCTTTGCCACACCTTCTACAAAACCCAGAAGGCTAAGGCCTTCTGTTCAATTCATTCCTGGGAGTGTTACTTATAGAGATGCTTTGCCTACAAATTCTTTTAGATGTCCTATGTTACCACAGTTAAAACATCTAATATTTTTATATCTTTTCAAAACTTTGGAGATGGCTTTTCCTACCCAAAATTCTATGTCACCATAGTTAAGACCTCTGTTATGTTGATGTCTTCTCAGACTTTTATATATGATTTCTCCTACCCAAGCATCAGTGTTATTGTCATTATACTCAATGTTAGCTTTTTATAGGACCCATTTATCCAGGGGTGCTGATCTGACTTTTAAAGCCCAAAGCACTTGTTTGCATAGTGGATTCACATACTCATAAGCTAATTATTCTATGAGTATTCGCCTATAATCTGTGTCTGCTACTTCTAATTGTACTTGCATAGACAGCCTTTCTAGGAATACACTAAAGCATTCTCTGGGACCTTGCCTTATCTTGGTATAGGATTCTATCCTCTCCCCTAGTTCATGAACCTTATACCAAGCATTCAAAGCTGTTTTATTGCATAGAGACAAGATGTGTTTATCATAGGCAGCTTGGGGTTCTGGGTCAGCATAAAGACCCTCACCAGGAATTTTATTTTGGGGAGCCTGATAACCTTTCTTTAAGCCCTGAAGTTCAAGAGCTTTTGCTTCCTCTCTCCATAAAGCCCTCCATTCTAATTGAGAGGAGTTTTCAAGGGCAGCTGATATTAATTGATCCCAGTATTTAGGGATTACCTTGTTATTCTCTGCCCATGATTCTATTAATTGCTTCTCATATGGTGAGTGCTTGCCATAAGAGACTACTGCTTCCTTTATACCTTTTAAATCTTTCATACATATTGGTTCCCACTGGTACGCAATGACACATTTTGTGTATTTTTTTGTTGCTGGTTTTTCATTAATAGATACAGGGAAAGCCCTGACCCTAAACAGTGTAGAAAATTTTAAGTTTCTTTCATGCCCTCAGATTGAAGGTCTTCTAAGGCCTGAAATCTTTTCACCATTGCTTCTTTGAGTGTCTGAACTTTTTGAATCATATAACTTTCTAGAGACTTCATTACATCAGTCAGTTTTTTACTTTCTCCAGCTATGAATGATTCCATATTTTTAATATTCTCATCATTAGATATAATCTCAATGGCATGTAAACTGCCTTCCAGAAACAATGTTCTATCCACTATTTTGCCATTATCCTCAGGCATGGAACAGGTTCTATCTGCTACTCTTTCCATCTGATGTTCCAGGTTTTTAACCTCATTTAAGCTTTGTCTGACCAGGAAGGAGCTGTTTCTGCTAGCGTGTTAATGCACTGCATTATTTCTGTTTTGGTTTGGTCATTTTTATGTTCCATGTTTTGTATTCTACCTGTCAGCTATCTAATGCCATCTTCAATATTCTGAACCTTTCTTTTCTAAGCATTCTATCCTGTGTGTTCTAATTTTAAGTTCTCCATTGTCATTTTCGATATTCTGCGTTGTTTTTTAGCTCTCTTTTGTCATTTTCAATATTTTGAATCTTTGTTACTAAGTCTCCTTTGGCTTGTTCAAGTTCCTTTTTGTTTTCTTTAACCTCAAACCATTTCTTTAAGAATATCTTATTAATGATGAAACCCATTGTTATTACAAAAAATGTATATATTGGTATATTAGTTAGGTCATGATATTCTTCTGCTAAAATTCCTTCTATATATGAAGAAAAGAATTCCTGAAGTCCTGCATTGTAAGATTATCCAACATAGGTATGGAATAATTGATCTCAGATATTATATCAGCTTAAGTTGCAAAGGATGTTGCAGTTACCTTAGGTGTAATTCTACTATCTTGGGACTTTGATGTAGATCTCAACTTGTGGCAGTTATGCCTGGAGTTTTACCATCAAATATTGTCCAGCAGCCAAGGATCCTTCTGATCCCAGTTCTGCCCAGAGGTGTACCACCAAATAGCATCTGGCAGCAGACGATCTTTCTGATCACAGTCCCTGTAGAATAGCTCTTAATAAACTAAGACAAGCAAAAATTTGTTAATTGAAGGAAGGAAAAAGATGTGTAAATTGCTGGGACCACAGTGTTAACAGGCGTTGCCTACAACTGGGACAACTGGGCTGTGGGAACACACAAGCAGGCCAAGAGGCTGGACCCTGAGCGGGAACACACAAGTGTGGCGGGTGCTGCAGGGCTCTGTATGAATGCAATTTGAGGGAATGGGCAGGAGATGAGCCTCAGGGCCACATTGGAGATAAAGGAGAAGTAGGGCAGACACAAACGTCTCACAAGCTGAGGTGTGTCAACCTGGTTAGGCAAGGGACCTGCCTGTTCAGGGATGGTGGGGGAAGGGAATGACATCTGCTGCCTGGGTGAAACCCAGGTCCTGTGAATATCCTGATCCCACTTCTGACACCAGATATCGTGGTTTAATAAGGATCAGCATAAACAAATAGGCTGAATCAATGTTTATTCAGGGAGAAATAACTTACAACATAGACAGATGAACACCAGCAGTTTCCACCCAATGCTCTGTTGTCCAGGTCCAACCAGCAAGAGAGCACTCCCCCAACCTCCTCAGACCTAATTTCCCAGGTCACTTCTGCCCTCGTCTCCACCCCCAAAGGGCATGGTCATTGCCACAGATGCTGACAAAGTGAATATCTCACTACATTTCTTCATCCCTTTTGATTAATTTTGGTTTGAAGTCTAACTTGTTAGATATTAGGATAGCCACACCTGCTTGCTTCTTGAGTCCATTTAATTGGAAGATTATTTCCCCAACCCTTTACCCTGAGGCTTAGATGTTTTTCTTGTATGCAGCAGAATCATGGATTTTGTCTTCGTATCCATTCTGTTAGCCTGTGTCCTTTTATAGGTGAGTTAAGACCATTAATGTTTAGGGAAAGTAAGGACCATTGATTGTTAATGCCTGTTTTAGATTTGTTGTTGGTGGTGGTATTGTGAATATATTTGCCATGCTTTATCCTTTGTGTGCTGGGGAAGTGGGGTTATCTATTGCCTATGTCTTTGTGAGTGTAGTTAACTTCCTTGGGTTGGAGTTTTCCTTCCAGACCTTTCTGTAGGGTTTTGTGTCTGGTTTTGTCATTGAATATGTTGTTTTATCCTTCTATAATGATTGAGAATTTTGCTGGGCCTTTGAGTTAGAAATTTTCTACTTCTAATTCTATTTTTCTTAGGTTTGGTCTTTTCATTGCCCCACAGATTTCCTGGATGTTTTGTGTCTGGAATCTTTTAGTTTTTACATTTTCTTTCACTGTTGGAATATTCATGTCAGCTGTAAGTTAGCTGGGCTTTGGTGATGCCTTAATCCCCTGGCTGTTGTTGACTGTGTTCTTATACTGTCATTTAGGCATCTGGGTTTGTAATGTTTAGGTATAGGTCCTAATTTCTGCATTAGTGAATAGTATCCACATGTTCTTTTTTTGCCACTGTAACTCTTTCTTTATATAGTCAAGTTCCTTCTAAGAAGACATCTGATACATAGTTGCATGTTTTATGGCCCATGGCAAAGTCTATGGGATTGATGTCACAGCAACTCAGAATCCTACCCTATATGTTTTCCAGTCCATCAGTAGTGATGGGGTACATGTCCATACTCTTATGGTAGACTTCATAAAGGAGGGATGACATGTTAACTCATACCTAGTAGGTGAAGATTGATGGCCATCTTGGGATTCCCCTAAGCATACTTCATTATCAGATGGCTTGGCTTTTGTTTCATGTCCCATCATTCATTGTATCGCACATGCATCAACCATTATCTACAGTAGCAAAATCATCTCATATTATATTGAGAAGTATAACCATATAGGTATTGCTCCCATGATCACTTTACGCTCACAAAACCAGTCCAAGTTGCATGTTTCAATAATTATTGTAGTGAAAATGCAATGCAATAACTCTGCTACAATTCATCTTTGATTATGTTTGTCTCTGTTGAGGTTTTTTTTTCTTTTTTCATTTTACTGTTAATATGTAAACAAAGTCTATAAACTCAAAGCAGGGCACTGACAATAGACCAAAGAAATGAAACTGCTCAAGTCTAGCATTGTGAACTACTGTTTTTATTGGTGTTATTTATAGGTGACTCAGAGAGAGGCACAGAAAAGTCCACTCAACCAAGAGTTACACACGAAAGCTGCATCCCAGTAGCTCACTGCATTAGTTGCAGGCAGCTTGGTAGGTGAGAACCTCATCTGCCTGGCAAGTATTCCTACATACATATATTTGTTTTTTATGAGTTAGCAATCTTCCAAATCTGAGCAGCTTGCTGAGCCTTACAAGTTTCCTTTGCCCTCTGAGTCTATAAGCAAGTCCTTCCTTCCATCCTCTAAGATGTAACGTTTTAATTTAGGAAAAAAAACTATCTCAGGTTACTATCACAGCCTCTTTTGTGACTTACTGGTTTCAGGACAATTTAATTTCCATCTATATAGTTTTGTCTGTAATGTCTGCTATGTTTCTTCTACTTGTTCAGGTCTATAGAACAAACTTTGAGTACCTTACTCAGTAGTTAACTTTTTCCCTTGTTTATTTTATTAGCATCACACTTAAATACATAAAATTTATAGTTCATTTACTAGATTTCTTTCATGTTTATTTAAAAATCCCTTCTAGTGTTGAGTCCCTAGCACTCTTGTCTGATTTGGCATCCTGTATACCTGCAAAATTGCAGAGATGCAGGGTAGTTCTTCCAGTGAGATATCTATACAAAATTCTCTTCCTTAACTCTCTTGTTTATACTGGTTCTGTTATGGTTGTGATTGTTTCCATTTTGAGGAGGTGCTTTTCTGTTTGTTAGAAATTATATAAGATAATTTATGTCCTGTTAAATATATTAACATGATATATTTGATTGATTGAGTGAAACAAATGAGGGTTACAATCTTGGATCTTCTCGCTAGCTTTCAGAAAATCAACTTCTCTCATGCTTAGTTTCACATTTTAAAGCTGGATAATAATACTCATTTTTAAGGAACTACTTAGAGAATTACTGGATGGTTATATGAACCTAGCATTATGTTTGACACATAGTAGTATTAATCTACCACTATATTTCCTTCTCTTTAATCATGAAGCAGCAGTTATAAAATGCATAATAATGGACTATACAATGGAATCAAAGGCCTTCCTTACTTGAGATCTGAAAAGGAAGTGACAATGAAAGGTTTTTCCTGGAGCAATGTGGGACTAAGTTTCCTAATTTCTTCTCTGAAGGGGTGAGGATATATAGACTTCTAATTTTAACATGTAATATTAGTTTTAAAGGAAATGAAAAGAACTGCAATCAGGATGCACCTGTTTTGAATATTTTTTTTAAACACAAACATAGAAAATAGCTAAACATAAACTCTGACGTTCCAGATTTAAGAGCAGAATTCCATTTAACTGGATACATTGGAGTAGCTACTTTAAATGTAATCTTTTGCCTATGAAATGTTCTGTTCAGGCAACAGCCTATTATATCATTTTCTTGTCAATATTGGGAAGCATGTATGATATTTTCTTATAAATTAAGTCAACCATTGCTTATGCACAAAATATTATTATAGCAACTCTAGTAATCTCAAAGGTAAAATCACCTTATACAGTTCTGCTCAGGAAGGCTCAAGATGGAGAGTAGATTTTGCAGAGCATTTTGTTTACTTTTTATAAATGTATACTTTAAATATTGCAGAATTGAACTCTTTTTAGTAAATGTGTGTTAATTGTATTTGTTCTAAAGCTAGCCCTCTTATAGATGGCATTCTTAAAATCAAAAATACTTGAAATATTTTAGCTTCTACAATTTCTATATATTTTTATAAATTGTACATCTTAATATCTATTTAGTAATAATTTCTCAAAAATCAATGACTACTAATAAATCCTATCACAATTATTAACAAACTTATCATTCACATTATATCATAGACTTATAAAGGAAAATATCCCCCAATCCTTTCTCCATAGCATATGTAAATCATTTTCAAATTGGAACTGCATTACATAGTTAAATAATATATGAATTTGGAGTTAAGTTGATATAATTTTTACTTAATTTACCAACTGTATAATATTTATTCTGTTACTTAAACTCCATGAATCTTATTATCCTACTTTCTAAATTCAGAGCTGTAATGCCTACATTTGTTAGCTATCAAGTTACCTGCCTTTAGATTCCTTGAAAGAAGATAATAAAGCATAGTCAGATAGCTTCACCTAGATTTAGATTCATAGGGCTTTAACCTTAGTTCTACAGTCTTTTTACTCTCTTTTGTGACTTGAGTAAGTCATTTTACACCTCTCTGATCATAATTTACTTATATTTAAAGTTAACATGGTAATAATTGGATAAAGGTATGATTTTATCATTCTCTCAAGAAATAAATGATTAGAGATAATAATTTTAATAATTATCCTGCTTTTGATCATCATTCTATGATATACACATCTATTGAAACATCACTTTGTGTTTCCCATAGTTATTTATTCCCTTATTATAAATTAAGTATAACTTTAAAAAATTAATTTTAAAATTTGTTGTTGCCTATTCATATATGTTGATATTTTATTCTAAATATAAGTGGATGTACTTTATAATAAAACATAGTAAGAGTCATGATTAACTCACGACAATACTTAATTAAGTGAAATATAAATAGTTACATTTATACATAAAATGTTTTGAACATAAAGGTTATTGTAGTTAATGACAATGAATAAGTATTTGTTTGTTTAATTTATGAGATAAGGTGAGATAAGTTCATTTAAAGTAACCAACTATATTGTATTCCATAAATATGAACAATTCCTATACTTTAGCTTCCAGAAAATAAACAACTAGACATAGATTATATATTACATCACTTTAGCAGCTATATTTTAGCCTAAACTGCTTTTGTTCTCACTTTTCAGTTTCCTTCAAATAATATACTTTCTTCTGTTATCTTCTAAATGTCAAATGCTTCTTGTCTATACTTCGAAGTTTGAAATAAAATTGCATTCTTGTTGACAGAAGAAAGCTTTTCCTGTTGATGGAATTTGCAATACTCTCTAAGACTGTTCTTTATTATTATTTTAAATTTTTACTTACTATGAAGCCTTAATGAAAATAGACTAAACAGTTACTAGAAAATAACTTCTTTGTACAGCAAGAATATTTGCTGTATCATTAGTGTTTACTTAAGAAAAGGCCAGAAACTAACTGTGTACTTTAGAGTAAACACTAATCTTGTTTCTGGGGTTTAATACAGAAAACACCCACATTTTAATTGGTGAAAAGATTGTACAATGCATGTTGCAGATTTGAGACAATTTTTTTCGTTGTTTCTTCCATTTTAGAAGAAATGTCAATTATTGTTATCTCTGATATGCCTCTTGGGGCACTTTTGAAGTTATTATAAGGAAAATGTGATATATGTCAATGTAAAAATAAACCAATCCCTGGATTATTTCATAGAATGTCACAGTGAAGCCAAGAGATTAAATTCTACCACTGGTCTTTGCACTGCAGCCTATTTTAGATCTTACAACTGTATATGATCTTTGCTCTTGTAACCTGGAAACAATTTAGTAGATAACCCTCAAAACCAGAAATGTGATGGTCAGGTAGTCTGAATGTGGATAACAATGTGAAGAAATGCAGCACTGGGTAGTGGAAACTGACTGTGTCCAAACAGAGATTTTAGTCTCCTTGAATCATCTAGATTTCATTTGGTTATGTTCTGGGTATATTACTACTATGTGGTATTGTATGGTTCTTTGTGGCTTAAAAGTTAGCCTGTTTTATTCAGAAGATATGGAGTAAGACTTGGGAAGTGGTCATTTAAAAAAAAAAAACTTCATGGGAAATTCTGCTGTGTGGGTTGAGAATTTCCCAGTTCCTCTTCCTGATAAAGAAATCTGTCTTTATTTCTCACATTCTGCAGTCTGAAACTAGCTTCCAAGTGAGAGTCCACTGATTGAGTGGTGGAATGTTATTAATATCAGAGTTCTAAGTTTTAAAATTTTGAAAAGATCTTATGCAAGCAGGCAGTTCCTGTCAATGTATAGATGTGTGGATATATAAGTATAATTTTCTGAGACAGGATTTAGTGGAGCACCAACTCAAAGAGGACAGAACTACATGAAAAATTCACCTGGATATCAGTTATAAGCTCAGAGTTAAAGTAAAGTGAGTTTCTTTATGTCATATACCCATAATTATAATGTGCTTTAGATTAATTGCACATTAAATTAGAAGTTTAGTCTATAACATGAATTTTTTTCAGCCAGTATCTATTTTATTTGCTATGTGCTGTACATAATGTCTTTTAATATAGATGTTTTACTTGCACAAAGCCTTGTATACAAAATTTCTTAACACAGGAGTGAATTTCTTCTCTGTGTTTAGATATAGTTAAAATTATTTGTGGGGATTTTCGGTTGCAATGAAGCTGTAATACTTATTCATATCATCATCAGTGCACAATGGTGTAGAAATACTGGCTATAGCCAATATTGAAATAGCACAAAATAATACAAAACATTTGATACAACAAAATATTTGCTTCTGTATGAAAGAGAAATTAACCTTTATTTTGGCAGCAAGCATTTCCAAAGGAAGCAAATGTTTTTATCACTGTGGCCAAAATAAATGTTTTCTTTTAGACTCTTAAGGCAGCCAAATGTTTTCATAGCATTTTAAAAATGTTTCCACCCTTTATTTTTACACAGAAAGTCTCTCGCCTTCCCACCTATCACCACATGGAAATATTCTGTGAATGTATTTTGGCCTTGAAAACAGTAACATTTTTTTTTTCAAAATGCAGCCTTTGTAAGTGTTGAAAGGATACTCTCAATGTTAAAGGCACAGAAACAAAATTGACAATCTCTATGGTACAATTTGAAGAAAAACATAAGCAACAGAATTAAGTAGTAGTCTTGACTGCAGATGATATTTTAAACAGTAATTTTATTTCTTTTGGTTTTCATTGTGTCGATGAATTATATGTAGTTGTACTGAATGTCATCCAGTGTGTATCTTGTGTTTTCTTTTCATATAATATTACTTATATAGTAAATATATGTCCTTTAATATATAAATACCCCCATCTCTACACACACATGTACATACTCACATACACGTGTAGAAATAAATGTATATAGTTTAAATATATATGCCATATATATATGTATATAACTTTGATATACAGTGTATATATGTATATATATATATATACACACACACACACACACACAGTTCTTGATGCACTTTATTTATTTTGAAACATGATGTCAATGTGAAATGTAGAGCAGCCTCTAACTCATTGCCCTTCTTTTGCTTCATACCCCTGTATATGGGAATTATAGTTTGAACCCTAACCCTATTCTAAGCTATTCTACATACTATTTTATTTCATTATGGTAAGAATGCTTAAGCTCATGAATATTTTTGTGTGTGCGTGTTGTGTGTGCTTAATGTGTTCTGCATGTCTGTGTGTATATTGCTGTGCTAATATTCAAAGAGTCTGTTGGATATCTTTTTTTATAGTACTTAGTCCCTTAAGGCAGCTACTTGCCTTGAACCTGAAGTCTGACATTTAGGCTTGGTTGGCTAATCTCAAGGTCCCATGTTTCATCTGCCTCTGTTTCCCATGACTGGAGTTGTAGGCATACAGTTGGCTTTCTTATGTTGGTGATGGGAATTCAAATGTAGATATTAATGTTTGCAAAGGGATTTCATGCCTTCATGTGAATTTTTAAATAGGCATATGCTAATTATATACACAATGTTGTAGGAATACCCTGTAAGTTTGAGTTTAGTTAATATGTATAACTGAAACTTTATTACTATTAAACAGCTCTCCATTTCCTTCTATCTACCATTATTGGAAAACACCATTCTGCTTTGTGATTATTACTTTGGTTAGTTTGGTAATTCATGTAAGTGAAATAATTCAGTAAAATTTTATAATGTGCTTAATGTGTATCCAATATGTTTTTATAATTCTAGATAAAAAATACTCATATCATGATATTAGTTTATAAATGACACATTCTATTTCCCTTGTAATGTTTTATAAGAAAGTAAAACAAACAAATGAAATAGCCAGCTTCTAAAACTTGGGTTAAGTCTTTCCAGCAATATCTATCTCCTAAAAACTATATGGATCTAAACTTTTTCTACTATAGCACAATTACATCTAAAACTCATCTAGGAAGCCTTTCTTTCCTCAGTTTTCCATACTGCAGAAAAAGAATGCCTGAATAATTTTGAGTTGAACTTGATGAGGAAGATTAAAAGTGAATATAAATACTAAGCCAAATACGAGTACTATTCTTCTCCTGTAATTCCATTAACTGTTTCTTATTACTAGTTATAGTATGACTTTCTAAGAAATTTAATCCAAACTCTTTTCATAAGATTGTTTCAATGAAATATGTGGTTCATCATGAACTATACCACAGTGAAAGAAAAAATTGAAAATATGCACATTTTCAGCTTAACAGCTTCATGTTTCTTATTTACATTGTTAGTTATTGTTACAGTATTATTAATCACAATTATTAAAGATAGTATACAAGGTAATGCTGTTTCCCTTTTATCTCTCACTTTCACTGATTATATTTCACAAGATTATATTTGTGAGTATGCACACGTGTTGTACCTGTGCATTTGCATATTTGATCCTTTACAATTTATCTGTCAGTACTTCCAATTTGTCCACTAGATGTTAAAAGACTTCAATAATATCAAAGCTGGTACATTTGGCAGTGTTAATGGGTTCAGACTTTTTTCTTCCTTATATTGTATATTTTCTTCTTTAACATATCTATAAAATAGTGTACTTTATGTTAATAATGCAATAGGTGGGTCAAGTTTATGAGCTGGACAGTTCTTCAGTTCCTAAACTTCACTTAGACTGTAGAGAGTGAGATAGAAGCAATTTTCATTGCCTTGATCTGTCCAAAATTAGGCGTTAAAGCAAGTTTCATAATAATTCTTTAAAATGTATTTGATGCCATTGACTTAGAAATCTAAAAGATGCATGCAACCTACTAATGTGACCAAAATAGAGAGTGTGAGAACTGTTTGATTTGGCTATGATTGTTGACCCCTGACTACTTAGAATACAATGAAACTTTTGTGGCTATGTGTGACCATAGAAGAATTCTTCATGAAAATATACCTAAGATAATTTATTTACATGAAATTGAGCCTAAGCCGAGCATTCAGTTACCAGACATAAGCTTTGGAATTCCAATTTGATTATGAATACCATTTTGAGTTTAAATTTCTTTTAAGTTGGAAGATTTTCTTTCTGAGGTAATTTTATGTGATGTAGTTAGTCAGTGTCCATAGGCCCAGAACTATTTTTTCTTTAGTGTTTACTTTTATTTTTGAGATTATACTAAAATTACATCATTTTCCTCTTCCTTCCCTGCCCTCCAAATATCCCATATACAACTATTTGATTTATTTTAAATTTACAGCCTCTTTTAATTTATTGCTATTATGTACATGTGTGTATTTGTATATACATATATTCCTAAGTACAACCTGCTCTTCTGTGTAACATTATTTGTATGACCATTTTCTTGTTGTTTTATTTATTTTTTCTTATATATTGGTCCCTGTTCCCTGTCCTTCTCTCCCTCCTTCTCTCCCTCCCTTCCATGCCCCCAAACCTCCTCCCATCCCACCACCCCGAACTCCACAGGAAGGGTGAAGCCTTCCAGGAAGGGGTCAAAAAATATGTTAATTCATTTGGAGTAGGGACTAGGCTCTCCCTCCTGCCTCTAGGTTAGGAAGTATCCCTCCATGGGGAATGTGTTCTCTAAGTCTTTTTGGGCACCAGTGATACATACTGGTTCCACTGTCAGAGGTCCCTTAGACTGTGCAGGCCTTCTAACTGAGACCCATGTTCAGGGGGACTGAGTCAGTCCAACTCTGGTTTCCCAGCTATCAGTCTGGAGGCCCAGTAGCTCCTCCTTGTTCAGATGTATATGTGGGTTTCTGTAGCCTGGTCTTGTCCTCCCTCTCTGCATCTGGATTCCAGTTCGGCTCAGTGTTTAGCTGTGGGTGTCTGCTTCTGGTTCCATCAGCTACTAGATGAGGGTCATATGATGATGGACAAGTTAGTCATCAATCTCATTATCAGGAATGGGCATTTACAGTAGCCTTTCCACGGCTGCTCATATTGTTAGTTGGGGTCAGTTTTGTAAGTCTCTGGACATTTCTCTAGAGTCATTCTTCTCTTCAAACCTATAATGGCTCCTTTTTTATGGTCTCTCTCTCTTTCTCTCTCTCTCCCTCCCTCCCTCTCTCTCTCTGTCTCTGTCTGTCTGTCTGTCTGTCTGTCTCTGTCTCTCTGTCTCTCTCTCCTAATCCTTCTTTGACTCAAACTTCCTTGTCCCACGTGCTTTCCTCTCCTCCCCTTCTCTTTCTCCTAACTCCCTCTCCACTCACTCCCCCCCCCCGCCAAATATGCTCTGCAGATCTTGTTTTTTTCCCCTTCTGTGAGGCACCATTTATGAATCTCTTAGATTCCTCCATGTATCCTAGTTGCTCTGGCAGTGTGAATTATACGCTGGTGATCCTTTGTTCTATGTCTAAAATCCATATACGAGTGAGTACATAAAATGTTCTTTTTGTGTCTGGGTTATATCATTCAAGATGGTTTCTTCAAGTTCGATCCATTTGCCAGTAAATTTCAAGATTCCGTTGTTTTTTCCACAGAGTAGTATTCCTTTGTGTAAATGTGCCAAATCTTCTTTATCCATTTTTCAGTTGAGGGGCATCTAGGTTGCTTCCAGATTCTTGCTATTACAGATAATGCTGCTACAAACTTAGTTGAACTGATTTATTTTTGGCATGGATGTGGATCATTTGGGTATATGCCTACGTGTGGGATTGCTGGGTCCTGTGGTAGATTGATTCCCGTTTTTCTGAGGAACCGCCATACTAATCTCCAAAATGGCTGTCGAAGTTTGCACTCCTACCAGCAGTGGAGGAGTATTCCCTTTCTCCACATCCTCTCCACCATAAGTTGTCATTGGTGTTTCTAATTTTAGCCATTCTGTCAGGAGTTAGATGGTTTCTCAAAGCTGTTTTGATTTGCATTTCCCTGATAGCTAAGGATGTTGATCACTTTCTTAAGTGCCTTTCAGCCTTTTTGTTTTTCTCTATTTAGAATTCTCTCTTCAGTTCTGTATCCCATTTTTAATATGGTTATTTGGTATTTGTTGACTAGTTTCTTGAGTTCTTTTTATATTTTGTTGATCAGCCCTCTATCAGATGTAGGGTTGGTGAGGATCTTATTTCAGTCTGTTGGGTGCTATTTTTTCTTGACATCTGTGTCCTTTGCCTTACAGAAGCTTCTCAGTTTGAGGAGGTCCCATTTATTAATTGTTGATCTCAGTGTCTGTACTACTAGAGTTATGTTCAGGAAGCAGTCTTCTGTACCAGTTTGTTCAAGGGCACCTCCCACTTTTTGTCTTAAGTAGTTCAGTGTGGCTGGATTTATGTTGAGAACTTTGATCCATTTGGACTTGAGTTTTGTGCATGGCGATAGACGAGGGTCTATCTGCAGTCGTCCACACAACATCATCCAATTGTGCTAGCACCATTTGTTGAAGATACTTTTCTTCTTCCATTGTATACTTTTAGCTGTTTTGTCAAAAATCAGGTGTTCATAGTTGTGTGGGTTAATATCAGGGTTTTCAATTTGTTTCCATTGTCTGTCTATTTTTGTGCCAATCCCAAGCTGTTTTTAGGAATATAGCTCTATAGTAGAGCTTGAAATTGGGGATGGTGATGCCTCCAGAAGTTTTTTATTGTAATTGATTATTTTGGCTATCCTGGGTCTTTTGTTTTTTTTCCATATAAAGTTGATTATTATCCTTTCAAAGTCAGTGAAGAATTGTGCTGGGATTTTCATGGGGATTTTTTTGAATCTATAGATTGCTTTTGACAAGATTGCCATTTTTACTATGTTTATCCTTCTATCCAGGAGCATGGGAGATCTTTCCATTTTCTGGTATCTTCTTATTTTCTTTTTTTTAAAGGCACAATGTTCTTGCTATATAGGTCTTTCACTTGTTTGGTAAGTGTTACTCCAAGACACTTTATGTTGTTTGTGGATGTTGTAAAGGGTGATGTTTCTCTGATTTCTTTCTTAGCTCCTTTGACCTCTGTATATAGTAGGGCTACGGATTTTTTTGAGCTTATCTTGTATCCTGCTAGTTTTTTAAAGGTGTTTGTCAGTTGTAGGAGTTTCATGGTAGAGTTTTTTGGGTCACTTATGTAAACTATCATATCATCTGCAAATAGTGACAGTTTGTCTTCTTCCTTTTTAATTTTTTATCTCCTTGATCTCCCTTTGTTGTCTTATTTCTTTATCACTAAAAGAAAGAGTGTATTCTTCTAGGATATGAGACCTTACTTCAGAACAGAACAGAACAGAACAGAACAGAATCTCTTGACATAAGGTTATGAAAGCCTAAATCAGGTATTCTGTAAGCTGAAACCTAGACAAAGCCTATGAGACCAAGGGTAAGACAGCCCACCAGCGGCAGAAATGTAGTATGACCATTCAATTTGACTTGTGCTTAAGTAGGTAGAGAAGAAATGGTGACACAAAGCCCTACAAATGTACTGGATGCTCAAAGAGTTTCAGTCAGACCCCACCCCACCCTCTTTCACACCAGAAGATCCACATAGGGAAGAAATCACATAAATGTGCCGATTGTGGGAAAAGTTTCTTTCAGAGTTCTAAACTCATCCATCATAGGCAAGTCCACACTGGGAAAATGCCCTAAAGTGTGATGAGTGTGGAGAGAGTTTTAAACAGAGCTCAAATCTCATCCAGCACCAGAGTCATCCAGCACCAGAGTCATCCAGCACCAGAGTGTAATGAGACATTCACTTTGTGGGCACTGTGGTACAGACCACATTCTCTGGTGGTGGGGACAGGGGTCAATGTTACCTTTGGGAACTAAGTCCCAGGAAGGGGCTCTTGCAGCACAGGGACAGGAGAACATCTGGAGGCATCCTTGGGACCAGGAACCTGCTGGTGTTTGTAAGTTATTTCTCCCTGAGTAAACATCTGTTTGGCCTATCTGTTTCTTCTGATCCTTATTAAACCTCAATACCAGAGGATTTACATGGGGGCTGGTGGGGAGAAGCCCTACTGCTGTGATGAGTGTGTCAGGTGCTTTAGCCAGAGTTCCCACCTCATTCAGCACCAGTGTATGCACATTGGAGAGAATCCCTACCAGTGGGAGGAATGTGACAGAGCTTCAACCAGAGTTCCCATCTGAGGCAGCACTTGGAGGTGTGCAAAGAAAACAAGCTATTCCTGTGCCAAAAATACCATGACCAACAAGCAAGTTGGGGAACAAAAAGTTACACTTCCATATTTTTGTTATCACCAAAGAGAATGAGGACACAATATCAAGCAGGGCTGGAACCTTGATGAAGGAACTGATGCAGAGACCTTGGAGGAGTGCTGCTCACTGGCTTGCTTCCTCTGGCTTGCTCAGTCTGCTTTCATATAGAAACCAGAGCTACCAGCCCAGGGACGGCATCACCCACCATGGGCTGAGCCCTCCCCTATTGATTAAAAATTAAGAAAATGTCTTACAGCTGGATCATATAGAAGTATTTTCTTTGTTGAAGTTCCCTCCTTTCAGATAATGATGGCTTTTGTCAAGTGTACACAACAGTGTCAGCACAGTTGGTAAAGGTGTTTGCTTTTGAGAGCCCAAGAACCTCACTTTGATCCTCACCTTCAGAAACTATATCCAAAAGCTGGGGATGATATTAGTGCTTGTAATCAAAGCACTAGGGAGGTGAATGCATAAGGCTTCTTGGGCTTTAGAAGCCAGCCAGTGTAGCCTGCTTAATAAATTCTATGTCAGTGAAATACCCTTTCTCAAAAAATGGTAGATGGCAGCTGAGGTTAAATTCTGTTCCGCCCTTCCACACACATATATGCACACACACCAGCATATGAACACACAAAAATAATAATAAAAATGAAACTGTTTAAAATGTTTTCATCATATAAAAATATTACCTGACATCCATGTGCATTAACTACCACTGTGTACACAGGCTGTTTATTTCTTCTGAAAATTTCTACTTAGATGCTGAAAAAGCAATTTTGGATCTAAAATAGCCAATTTTCAGTGAAGTGGAGAATTAAATTGTGCAGTATGTAAGTGGTTTGGTCTGGGATTCATTGACATTTGTGGATAGCATTCAGAGTATTGAAATCCACTGTAATGTAGAAAGTACATTAGAGAAAGACTCTGAAGAGACAAGCTGCAATTGAATTCTTCATAATCCATTTTATTTGCCCTCAGTACACAAAAGATAGGAACAACTGACCCTTGTGAAGGCCATTGAAACCACTACAGTTTACCAAAATATCTGGTGATGGGCCTGACATGTAAGGGCACTTGACACAAAGCTTGATGACCTGAGTCAATCTCTGGGACCCATATGTTGAAAGGAGGGAACCCACTTTTCTAAGTTGTCTCCTGGCCTGCTGTGAAATCTTGTCTTCAAGAAATGACATGACTAATGCACACATGAAATTACAGCAGCTGTAATTCCCTTTACAAAATGAAGATATCCTAAGTTCAAGCTTAGGGTAAGTAGATGATCTCCAAGGCCCAGCCCTTACAGAAGAGCATTTTATCAGAGATGGAAAATCACTTTATTTGAAGATGTGGTCACTGCTAGCTTTGCCATGCTTCAATGGATGGTCCCACATCCATCCATAAATGGACAGTACTAATTGGACTTATTGAGTTATCAAAACAATAACAACAACAAAAGATATGAAGTTGGGATGGAGACATGTTGAGGGGTAGGGAGGAAGTCAGGATAAACAGTATAGAAATGATCATATTGATTATATTTCATTTTATATTTGCATATAGTTTTCAAATATAAAGAATATGTACATATAACTATTTTTATGTATTAAGTCATACTTTGTATTATAGTTATTTACTCAAATGAGTAAGTAGAAATTCACATTGATAAGTATATATCAGTAGGAAAATAATCAAAACAAAGAGAAGTGTCACAACAATACATATAGCAAGTTTGGGACCAAATCCCTATACCTTTTATTTTTACGTTAGGTCGTAAATAATGTAGCCTATCTCCTAAATGAACATATTTCATCCACATCATATACTCTGACTCACACCATAGCCATCAAGGAATAAAATGGTACAAAACAATGCCAGTTCAGTTAGGACTTTTTTTTTTAAATAAACCAGTCTTCCAGCACAGTGTTCCAGAGGACAGAGGACGGAAACATCTTGTATTTGTTGCAATTTTTCTGGAACATAACTTACTTAGACTTTCTGTGGTACTCTTAGTCAGAGGTAATTAACCACCAATTTTAGAGCACCAACAATTGCACAATGTTAATGTTTAATTAGCAAAAGGGAAGCACCTGTATTATGGAGGAAGAGGCTCCAAGATTAGACTATACACATTCAGTTTGCAACAAAAGACAAATTAAGTGGGCATACTTATCTTCAGGGAAAATATAGTTACTAAGTTGTTGGATAGCTTCAACTTATGGGAAGTAAAATCAGTGAGCAACCTTTTGCATATATAATTCATTGTTGGCTTTTTACCAATAAGCACCAATAATGACTGGTTGTTAGCTTTCCTATCCATTCAGCACAAAAGGAGGCTGGTTGTGCTTGGGACAATAAAATAGGTCATTGACAGAATTAGTTGAATATGTCATATTTTCTAATTGACAGGTTACCTCTCAGCACCACCCCCCAAATCAACCCCAGATCCATATTATTTTCTCAAGTATTTGTGTTGATTTGGAGAGGGCTATTCTGAATGCTTTCTCAATACAGTAACTTTGCTGCCATTTTAGCATTTATAATTATCTTTTTGTGAGAAGTTAAAAAGATTTAAAATGATTGTTCTTGGCAGAAGGCCTAAGGTGAAACTCTGTTGTATTTAATGTGTAAATTATAATGTGTGCAGATGTGAAGAGGAGTTTTGTGAAATGCTCATTTAACCAAAAGAATTTAAAGGAGAGTTTGTACTCTTTAGCAGATAATACTCATTGAAAAGCACTTCATAATATATTATATACAAAGGGGAAATGAGTAGTTTAGGTTAAATTCAGCCACTAACTTGCTAGAAGACAGGAAGATAAAAGGTAGAGTAGCTTGTGAGCAAGAATTTACTAGAAAGACTACCCTTTCCTTTATTACTGTTACTTTGAAACATATTTGAAATAAATAATTTCATGCACCTTAATGTAAATTGGAAATTATCTTGCTGATTAACTGGTCTTTCTCACCCAATTTTCAATTTTAATGTATTTAAGGTTTTCCAGTCAAATGTATGTGTAGTAGAACCCAGCATCTAACTATGAAACTAAAAGAATGCAGTTTTAAAATTTTGCATATTGACAATTAAAAATAAATGTTCCCTTCCAAATTTAGATTGTAAAAATATTCAGTGTGTTTCTCTTCTGCTGTACTGATTAGTAACATTGCCACCTGTTCATTATGGTCTTTTAATCAAGTAGGTGACAGTACTTAACATTCATTAATTTTGACTGTTGTTTATACTTCTAAATCTCCAAATGGTGGCCAGACAGTTGGCTAAGTAGTTAAGAGAACTGGCTGCTGTTCCAGAGGATCTAGGTTTTATTCCTAGCACCCACATTGTAGCTCACAAACATTTTTTAACTCCAGTCACAGGAGATCTGATGATTTCACCTGGCCTCTGTAGTCACTGTATTTCATGTGGTACACAGACATGAAAAATACCCATACACATAAAATAAATATTTTAAAAAGATCACCTCCAAAATATAATTCATAGAAGTGTTTCAAACAGAACAGTAGATCTTACACATTCTCAAAAAAATCAATATTAGTTATCTTTTCTCCCACACTCTCTCTCATTTCCCTGAGTGCCTCCCTTCTTTCCTGCTTCTCTCCTTTGTTGTTGATGTTTGCTTTGTTCTAGGCAATAATTTGGGTAAAGCCACAAACTGCTTACATTATAAGCAATGCTTAAATGGAAAGGTATACCATCAACAATAAACTTATGTTCTGTATTTGTAGCTGGAATCTACTGATATATTCTTGCAATAAGTAAGGTATGACATACTGCTCCCTTTACAATGATGCTGGGATGAATTAATCACATTAAAATTATTACTGAAATGATGAACATGCTAAATAAATTCAGGAAATTTTAGGCTGTGCTGAAGATGGAAGGTGTTACTATGAAGGTCATTGCAATCCTTTCCTTAGGTGGAGGAATCATTGCACAGTCCATCTTATTGATGATGTTCAATTGTCAAAATATTTAACAACTTTAAATTTCTCGTGGTCTTAATGTTGATGAATCTTATTCACTCTTCCAAGCTAAACTGCATTCAACTAATTTTAAATTGTTAGAATGGGTTTTAAGTCTTGTTTTGTAATTGCATGCATGTAAAATGCATGTAAAGATGTATTTCTCTCACATTAGGGAGTATTATTTAACTATGTATTTGTGGTTGTGTCACCTATGTCACAATTGTATTTTCTTCTAACTGAAAAACTCAAGAAAATTTTCTAAGAAAGTGAAGGTATATACTGTATACTCTACTTCAAAAATTTTCATAGTACAATAGTTGCAGTAATATCAGTGTAGGAGCAATAAGCTATGTGAATTAATGCTAATAAGTAAATAAATAAATAATCCACATCTACATCTATAATTCCCATGTCCGTTTTTGAAGAGGTTCTTTTTGTTTTTTTTCGTTTGGAGACAGGGTTTCTCTGTGTAGCTGTGGCTGTTCTGAAACTCACTCTGTAGATCAGGCCGGCCTTGGACTCAAAAATCCACTTGCCTCTGCCTCCTGAGTGCTGGGATTAAAAGTATGTTCCATTACCTCACTGATATTATTAATTTTTAACATTCCCCCTATATGTGGGGATAATTGTTGTGACTTCATGTTTAAACAGTACATTTGTGTACATTTTGGTACACATACATGCACATGCACACATGCATGCATGCGCATGCACACAAACACACACACACATTCATTTCCTCATAGGGTGGTTTTACAATATACTATAGTATTTCTTTTCTCTTAGACTGAATTGTTTGTTTAGCCATCAGCAATGTGCTATGAAAAGCATATGAGATCCTGTGACAAGATTTAATTCTGAATTAATTTAATTACAAATTAATTAATTTAATTGAAGCTAGTGTTGTATTGAAAGACGATTTTATGTATATGGATTAAATATTTCTTTTTCACACTATTGTCTTGTTGCTAGTAGAAGCAGGAAATAAAATCAAATTATCATCAATAGCGCCCAAGATAGTCTCATTTGAAAAGTGACTTACATTTGTCATGAAAATTTAAGCAAATGTTTAAAAAGCAAACCCTTAAACAAGCAAAACATATCTAAATTTTTATATCAACCCCCTTTAAAAATTATACATATGAAAATTTAATACTGTGTTTTTATAAAAATATACTAGTACACTATATTCATATTCATTCTCTGGAAGCTAGAATATGAAAATAATTGTTGGTGGTTCAATTGATTGTGTGTGTGTGAGAGAGAGAGGGGGTGGAATGTGTGATTTAGAGAAGATAATAATAGAAAAGGTGATTTAGAATTGCTTATCTGAGAGTTTTGCAATTATTGACTTTGCAACACTAAAACAATTGAAAATGACTTTGTGATAGAAAAAATACAACAGCAAATACATGGTGCAACTATTACAATATAAAGTGTCATTCTTGTTAAATTGATAAATTTGTCACAAAAATATTCACATTTTGGCCATTTTGTTTCATTTTGCATTTTATTTTTATATTAGATTTTTATTATCAGTGGCTATTTATCATAATTCTTTGTGTTAAGACATTTCGGCCTACTTGACAGTTGATGAAACTCAACCATACCACAGTTCAGTTTCTCATGGAAACAGGTAAATTCATATAATTTTCAAGTGACCCATGTGTGACCTGAAACATTGTACATTCTCTTAGAAACTATGATTTAAGAAGAGAAATCAATTTGCAAGTACATTATTCTGTATTTAGTTACTCAGGCTATTCTGTCTTCAAATTTAGTTGTGATATTTGTGTCTGTTCAAATTTAAATGACTTCAAAATGAATTGGAATGAGAGGGAATAGAACGAACCTTTTCATACATTTACTGTGAAACTGCATGAAAATATATACATTGTGAAACCTGCCATATTAGCTATTTTCAGTGGTATTATATATACCCCTGACAGCATAACAGTTGTCTGATAATGTGTCATCTTGTAAAATACTCCTCCTACATATCTGAGATTATATATCCTGTGACCATAGTTTTCCTTCTCCTCCCATCTATCTATCTATCCCACCTTATTGATTGCAGTCCCTATTCTGCTGACTTTCTAAGATGTCAAATGTGAGTGAGATCATTCAATGATTTCTTATTCTGTACCTGAGTTATTTCACTTACTGTTATCCAAATTGGTTCACATTTCCACAAAAGAGAATTTTAAACTTATTTAAAATAAGTTTATCTGTGTGTTATATAAGTGAGGGACACTTAGGCTAGTACATACATATTTTAAATAGTAACTAAATAAATCTGACAGTACAGATGACTTTAGCCTATTATTCAAAATCTTTGGATCTATATTCAGTAGTGAGACAGTGGAATCAAAGAAATAATATGTATTTCTAATATTTTAGGACCACCGTGCATTTTTCATTCTTTTATTCAACATCCTTGTCAACCCTCACTATACCTTTCTTTGTTGATAATAACCGTTCCAGTAGGAGTGAACTTTTATCCCTCTGATGATTCAAGGTATTTTAGACTTTTAATATACTCATTAGTCAATTTCACATTTTCTGTTAAGAAGTTTCTGTACAGCATCACACTTATTTCAGTTGTGCTCTTGTTACTGAATTGATTGAATTCCATATAAATACTATTCTCTTTATCAGATGCAACTTTTAAAGTAATTTTTCCATCTCTGGAAGTAACCCCTTTTTTGTACTAATGCATGTCCTTACACATCTGTTGCAAGACAATGTAAATATGTGTGTTTATTTCTTAGCTTTCTACTGTAGTGCATTGGTAAAAAAGCATGTATTTATGCAAAACCAATGCAACTTTAATTGCTATAGCTTCACAATACATTTCAAAATGAAATAATGTGACACTCTCAATTTTGTTCTTTTGACTCCCCTTAATGACGCCTATCCTATCGCCTTCACACCTACATGTCTTAGTTTTACTGTTACTAAGAACTTCCTGTACGTAACAGAGCTGACTATGTGCTCATGGGTTTGTAGGCATCCACTGGGCATAGGAACATGCTATCAAGTATGTTCCAAGAATGATTTCATAATAGATATAGTTACCAGTATAAGGTCATGCCAGTGAAATTCCTACCAAGGTTGCTGAGTAGTACTCAAGGTCCTACTCTTATTAAAGGAGATATTGGGAATTGATGGCTGATGAAGGAGAGTCACCTGAGAAAAACCTAACTTATTTGAGAAAATAATTTAGACTTAAAAGATATATTTTGTTTCACAGTTTAAGGCTTTTAAGTGCAGGGTAGTTTGTTTTGGCTAGGCAGATTATAATGGCAGGGGAATATTCATCCCATGATGATAAAGAAGGGGAGAGGGAAAAGAAATGTGGGAGAGGAGGCAGAAGAGGGTAGGGCATATCCCCGTGTTCTAGTGCATACCAACAATGGCATAAATTTTTTAAGTAAACCATGCTGCCTATGAATAGTGCCACTGGCTAGAAATAAAGACATTTTTTAATATTGACTTCTTTTATTAATTATACAGAACATTGTTCCACTTCTTAAACCTTTTAAATTTCCTCCAGCAATAATTTTCATTATACTAAAAAATACAAGCATATTCTTGTTTATTTTTATTTTCTCCTACTTCTTAATTTCCATATAAATAACTTTATTGTCCTGATAAAACTTCACGTTGCATTTTAACTTCAGTTCTAAGCTTCTGATGTATGTGAAATGCAAGTTAATTTTAGTTGTTGACCTTGTGTTCTTCAAGCAGAGGACCTCATTTCCCAGTTCACAGACCATTTTTGTAGATTCATGTCAACTTTCTATGGTGGTAGTTACAGCATCTACAAACACTGTTTCACATCTCCTCAAGTCTATATGCCACATTTCTTTTTCTTGCCTTATTACACCGGCAATGATAAAAGCAGTTCAGCAGGCACATGTGGTTGTGGAAACTTCTGATCCCAGCAACTCTGAGGTTGAGGCAGAAAGACCAGTGTTCAAGGCTGCCTGACATATACAGCAAAATTCTATCAGAAAAAAAGGAAGGAGAAGAAGATAGAGGGCAAGGCAGGGAGGAAACAAAAGAGAAAAGGAGGGAGGAACACATGGAGGAGTGGAGAAGGCAGCACCCAACTGGATGATCAAGCTTTTTCCATTCTGCCACCGATGACTATTTCACGGCTTTGTCTCATTCCTTCAATTTTCTTTTGTTGGAAGCAGCCTCTCTCTCTCCCTCTCCCTCCCTCCCCCTCATTATATTATCTTTGAAGTATATTAAAGTCCAAACTATGACATCCTCTGTCTGATGTCATCCAATTGGATTTTTGTGAAGACTTTGTGTTTTGGTGAGGTTATGTTTTAGAGTTCTTTATTGTGGGATATTTACTTGGTAAGAAGGTGGTTGTGGTTTCCTACATGCCAGAGAGGTCTCAAATTGAATCACTGGACAGGTCTGTAGGATAGTTCTATTATTTATATATCTTGAACACGATGAGCAGAAACTGATACCCATGTGTGTTTTGTAACCACCACTGAGCCTGACAATTTAGGGTCAATTTTTGCAGTTACATATAGGTAAATCCACAGTGGATTTCTGTCTGATGAGATCATAGTATCACATGCAGTTGAAGAAAATAGTAGTTTATTTTAAGGGTTGTTTCAAGATCTACACTATGATTGGGTGTGAGGTTATATGGCATCTTTTATGAAAGTGCATCCTCCAAGCCTCTATTAGGTAGATAGACTGCCACCCTACAGGAAATAGAGGTAGAACACTAATAAAGTGATGTTTATAATCTTCTGGAGGCAATGCCTGGTAAATGTGACACTGGTTCTCAATGGAATGATTCTCTCATTAAAAAAAATAATCTTACCCGTCTAGAACTTTTCTCAGGAAATATCTTGGAAGGGCAAAACCTTAATTTTAGGTATGGTTCTGAATTTTATAAAGGATCAGTGTTGGCAAGACTGGGCAAGATTAAGAGTACGTCTATGTACTACAGCTGAGAGAGACTGGCACTGGCATCAAAAGTCCTTTCCAGAAGTCTGTTGTTGAGCAGAGTGTAGGATGCCTTCTCCATCCTTCACAAAATGTCCCAAATAGATGAATCAACTCTGGAAATGCACCAAAAAGTGATTAGAGATCTCACAGGTTCTAATCAGAGTCTTCTATGGGGTAGAGTCCTCCAAACCTGACTCAATTTCTTGGTAGCTTTCTATGCAAACAAGACAACACTATTATATGACAGACAAAAACTGAGCACAGAGACAGGTTACCTTGATGTTCTGCTGTATTGTAGGACACAGGAAATTATCCACTCTCACTGGTTCAAAATGGATAGACGTCTCTCTATTTTTATAAGACATACTATGCTGAGATCACAACTGATAGATGCTGTAGCTTATTTCCTGGGTAACTTGTTGGTACACTTGTAAACCCTTATTAGTAAGTAAATGTACTTGCATACCAAGAGCTCAGTGTACAGGATTATTTGTTAATGTTTTTGAGGTCGAGGTTAAATGAGACTGTTGTCTTGTCCTTTTTTGGGGGGGGGATGTTGGAAGCCCTGTGTAGCTTGTATGTTTTCTGCCAGCCTGCCCACTGCCGGTCTGGTGCGATGGCCCTAAATAACAGGCTGAAACACTGTATTTGATATAATCCTGTTGGCTAGTTACCGTTATTGTTTCTGGGCTAGCTCTGCCATAATTATTAAACCATTTCTTCTTATCTAAGTATTTCCACGTGGTCATCTTATCGGGGAGCCACTGGGGGCATCTTCTTTCTCCATGCTCTACATCCTGACTCCTCCCACTACTTCCTCTTTCTTCCTTCTAGTCTCCTAGCCCCGCCTATTTGGTTTCCTATTGTCCAAGAGGGCTTCATTAATTAACCAGTATGAGAAACATATTTACAGAATAACATCTCCCATCAGCCCTGGACATAATTTCTCGTTATACTACCTTAGTACTTATAAAATGAACTGCCACTGAGGTATTAAAACTTCATACATGATCTCTACGGTTCTGAAGATACTCTTTATGGATGCTGGTAGTAATGACCCAAAAGAGATACTTATGTTTTTAAGTCTTGAACACCTAAAAATGAAGTAAAATGGAAATAACATGTCTTAGGGAGTTAAATCATAGTGATGAGCAATGGATTCAGATAACCTGAAGGCATTTCACTTCTATTTCAACACATAACATGAAGGAATTATACATTCCTCAGTGAAATATACTATGTAACTATTTTCAGAATTCAAATTACTCTTTGTTAATTTTGCTTGAAATATATGTGTACATATACATAAAATCAGACACAACCTTTTTCAAATACTTAGAAATTTCATAGCTTTGCGGCACAGATCTGTGTCATCCTCTGTTTCTTTGAGTAATATAATCTATGACTCTATTGAATATGATAATTTGTTTTATTGCATGAATTTCATTCATCCCACTTAGTAGCTACTAAAATAATTGATATTTAATTTTTTTCACATAATATATTTTGACTATATTTTTTACTCAGTCAAAGCTCCTCCTAGGTTCTCCCCACATCCTTACCCACCCAATTTTATGCTCTTTATCTCAAGAAACAAAACCAAATACAAACAAAAACCAACAAAATGAAAATACAAAATATATCAAAAATAAGCAATAACAAAACAATAAAGCATGCAAACATCATGGAGTACATTTTGTGTTGACAATATTTCTTCTGAACATGGGGTTTGTCATGGAGTAGGTCAATATCTCTCTCTTGAATAAAAATAATATTCCCGCCATGCGTTGGTGGCACCCAACTTTTGTCCAAACCCTTAGGAGGCAGAGGCAGGCAGACCTCTGTGAGTTCTAGGCCAGTCTAGTCTACAGAGCTAGTTCCAGGTCAGGGTCCAAAGCAATGCAGAGAAGCCCTGTCTCGAAAAACCAAAAACAAAAAATATTTTTTCTTTCTCAGAAGTTATCAATTGCAACTATCCTTTTTGTTATGGGATGTACCTTGTCTAATTTCCCTCTTCAGTGCTGGGACTTCATCTAGCTTAAAACTGGGCAGCACTACATACAGCCACTGTCTTTGTGAGTCCATTTGTGCATGACCCTTTTTATCTGAAAGACATTATGCCCTTGGAGTCATTTATCGTCCTCTGACTCTTAAAATCTTTCTGCTTATTTTTCATCATAGATCCCTGAGCCTATCAGAGAGAGATTTTATCAAGACATCTCATGTAGGACTAAGTGCTCCAAAGTCTCTCACTCTCTCACATTGTTCATTTGTATATCTGTGTGTCAATTACTGTCTACTGCAAGAAGAAGCTTCCCTAATGAGTGTTGAGTGATGCACTGATCTATGAGCATAGCAATATGACAATATTCTTATCCATAGATGTTAATATAAGAAAGTTAATTGTGATCACCTTCCTAATCAACTAGTTTACATTCCTAAGATCATCTTAGTTTGTACATTAACACTATGCTGGCTGCTTTCTTTTATTAAATTTCAGATTTGAAATGTTAAATATCTAGAACATGAGAAGATTACACAGAGACTGACAATTACTGATGATACTTTATTTGAACAATTTGGAAGATTATGCTTTAATTAGTTTTAACAGACTCCTTATTGCTCATTTCAAAGCATTATTTTGAATATCCAGTAAATATGGCCTATGTGTTGATACAGAATAACAGGGAGAGAAAAATGAAAATAAAGAAAAGTTAAAATAGTAGTCAGCACAGAAGATTATAGTGAGCCGTTCCAAAGGCAGAAGGGTTTAAAAACCATAGTCTCAGTAACCCAAATACTATGGCATTTCTCATAGTGAAATAGTTCTTATCAAATACTATAATTAACAAAGAGGACATCTAGTAGTCCAAATGACATGCTGGCACATAAATGTAATGCAAGAAATGATATTTATAATTTATTTTATATGTAGTAAAAATTGTTATAGAGCAGAAGAGAATACAATGAAAGGAATATTTATCACAATTCATGGAACAGTTTAAGGAGACTTTATTCACAAACACTGAAGCAACCTGGTACAAGTAACTAGAGAATGAAGAGATAAAGACTTGATCTGGAGTGTCACAAGTAACTATGAAAATGAGTTGGAATGTTGCTAATACATGCAACAGTAAAGTACAAATACTGGGCACTGACAGTAAAAGGAAAGGCCAGGGGCAATTTTATAGTATTGGCAACTGAAAGAATTCTCATTTTACTGAAAGAACAAGAAAAAAGTGGAGAGTTTAGTTTCTGGACGAATACACTGATTTTAAGATGGGTAGTACAGTACATCAAGTATGAATGCTCAAAAGCTTGCTAGATATTTTCCAGAGTTATATACTCAACAGTACCTTTATTTTTACAAAATTATATGATACTACTTTGATATACTTTGGGGAAATTTTTTCTATAATTTTTGAAACTTTCTATGGTTTGTTTTGATTCTACTGATGTTCATAGGAACTATTCAAGCACAATTAGCAGTAACTGCAAAGAATTCATGGTAGAAATCATTTTTGCAATATTACCTTTGTTAATTATAGTAAAACTTTGTTAGAATTGAGTAAGTTTATGTCAAACAGTAAACTCATTGAAGGGTGCTGAGACCATACCTAGAACACATTTAATTTCAATGGAGAACAATCTGGTAAATGAAATAAAAAAATAATTTCACAGTTATACATTATATTAATTAGCCAACCCTTGAGTTGTAAGTAACATTAGATTTCTTCTTCAGTGAGGCTAAAAACAAATATTTAATATTAGCCAGGGGGATGCAATATCCCAATATTAATTAGTAAATGTAAACAAGTCAATTTATTGCACTGAAAAGATAAATGCAAAAGCATGGACTTTTCTCTATTAACCTTGATATTATATGCATTAGCCACTCAAACTGGAGGTTTTTCATTACCTTCTCAGTATCTTTATGCTAAAGATAATTTTCAGAATTTTCCCGATACAAAACTGCACCCACCATTTAACAAATCCACATTTAACTTTAGGGTGTGCTTATAAATTTTGACAAACTATGAATTGTAATGGAATCTTAATTGTACTTCTTCTAGTGTTGTTTTTCTTCCTTGTATTAATAACTCCAAGAGATACAGTGTTAATTACCATGAACCAAGAACTGTTTGATACCAAGTTTAACAAAGCACCATTTTATGAGATTTAACATAGTGACCCCTTTCTAGTTCTGATTCATTTTATTTATGATAAATGCTAAATACTACACTATTTTCCAGGAGCTAAATTGGCTACTGCTGCCTTTGATGTATACTGGAATACAATATATTGCAATGGGTAGACAGCTTATCTATTTGCCATCATTGAGAAAAGATAGATTAAGGTTGGTGTGTAACCAGAGTTTATTTTTATTCATAAACATAAAAATTCAGGCAGAGTTTAACTATCATTGACATCTTTGAAGCATGATAATACATGTCAAACACCAAATATTATTATTATCCCTTGCTTCAATTATAAATTTAGTGATCCAGCTTTTATACAACAAGCACATAGGAAATCACTAACAGTGTTTTCATAAGAAGGTGGACAATATCTTCAAAGCAATTGTGAGTTTTATTATTGTAACACTTAATGTAAGACAAAATATTACTCATTCATGGTACTGTCTGAAAGGATTTCAAATAGTTGTAAAATGTGAAGAATGATATGTAAAATAAATTTTAAAAATGTGCTAAAAAATATACAGGATGATTTAATTAATCAGTTTTCTCTATTATCCAATGTCTCTGCAGCTGTTGCTCCTTTTTCATTGGCATCATGAAAATTTAAATGCAATAAAGCTTTGTGTAATCTGTTTATTAAGCATTTCTTTTAAAATATCATTGGATATTTCTAAAACTGCTTGTCTCTAGAGTTGTATGCCTGTTATTTACTTTCTTTTCTTTTTTTTTAATTTAAAAATTTTACATGTCGATCTCAGTTTCCTCTTTCTTCCTCCTTCCGTCCCTCCCTTCCTCCCTCCCTCCCTCTTACCCTCTTTCCCCTGTGACATGCACCCTTGCCACCCTCCCATCCCATCCCCCACCCCCATTCCACTTGTAGGGCTATTCTATTCAGGTAGGGTCATGTAAATCTGTCAAGTCTTTTGAAGTAGGGACTAGGACTTCTCTCCTGTCTGTAGGTTAAGGGGGTATCCCTCCATAGGGGAATGTGTCCGCAAGGTCCTTTTTGCTTTACTTTTTATTGTAATATGCAAAAAACTGTTTCATTTTACTAGAGACATATGCTAGGGCATTTTCAGTCTTAATTTGTACAGGTAACTCCATAATGGCTATGACATGTAATAAATGTGTGATTACAGAGTCACTGTTTTCAGAACTTAAGGCAATTGCCCAATAAATCCTGAATGTGTATCTAAAAAAAAGTGAAGAGTGAGTCTTGCATCGCTGCTTACAGTTGTTCTTTAAGGAATTAGTTATAGTGGGCTTGTATGCTGCTAGTAAAAACATCCTTATCTGTTAGTATGTGTATCTATGCCTATTTTCTTAGTGAGTCACTGAATGGTATATTAGTTTTATAACACTAATACAAAAATCTTTACTGATAGAGATGATATTACATGATTCTTTAGGATATTAACTGCTGCCTATACAATTTATACAAATAATTTAAAGGTTTATGGCATCAATTTGCTTTCTTCTGTTGCTTACTCAATGATTCATGAATGAATGGTTGCATGAAATAAATAAAAAAAATCTGACAGGGAAGTTTCAGGATCTTAATGGGGAAAGCATCAGCTACAATGCCATTACAACTAGAAACAGATATGACACAGAGTTAAGTATTCTTATTAGATTAGAAGACTTACTGAACTTCTCTCTTTGAGAAATGCCATCTTTACAAAGTTCAGAAGTTTAAAGTTGAGGATTGTTCTTTCAAGGTCTGTGAAGAAATGTGCTGGGATTTTGATGGGGATTGCATTGAATTTGTAGATTGCTTTTGGCAAGATTGCCATTTTTACAAAAGACCCAGGATAGCCAAAACAACCCTGTACAATAAAGGACCATCCCACTCCTGAAAACAGCTTGGTATTGCCACAAAAATAGATAGGCAGACCAATCTAAATGAATTGAAAGCCTTGACATTAACCCACACACCTACAAACACCCGATGTTTGACAAAGCTAAATTTATGCAATGTATAAAAGAAAGCATCTTCAAAAAATGGTACTGGCACAACTGGATGATGGTGTGTAGAAGACAAAACTTAAGGCCAAATGGATCAAAGACCTCAACAACTCTGAGATACTATCATACTCCTGTCAGAATGGCTAAAATCAAGAACACTAAAGACAGTTTATGCTGGAAAGAATGTGAAGAAAGTGAAACACTGTTCCACTGCTTGTGGGAGTTTAAATTTGTACAGCCACTTTGGAAATCAGTATGGCAGTTCCTCAGGAAAATGGGAATTAATCCACCTCAAGATTCAGTAAGTCCAACCTTAGCCATATACCCAAAAGATGCACATTCCTACATCAAGGATATCTGTTCAACTGTGTTCATAACAGCATTATTTGTAATAGCCAGAACCTGGAAGCAACTTAGATGCCCCTCAACTGAAGAATGGATGAGAAAATGTGGTATATTTACCCAATGGAGTACTACACAGTGGATAAACACAATGGAATCCTGAAATTTGTAGGCACATGGATGGAACTAGAAGCATCCTGACTGAGGTAACCCAGTGACAAAAACACAAACGTGATATGTACTCACCCGTATATGGAATTTAGACATAGAGCAAATGATTACCAAACTAAAATTTACACCACTGGAAAAGCTAGGAAACAAGAAGGACCCTAATAGAGTTATATATGGAAAGGTACAAGATCTCTGGAGCAAATTGGGAGCATGGAGGGAGGAGATAGGGAGTTCGGATTAAGACAAAGGAAGAAAAATGAGGATGGGCATGAGGGAACAGGAAGATTGAGACAGGGAAAGAATCGAGAACAAGAAAAGAGACATCATAATAGAGGGATCCATTATAGATTTAAGGAGAAATCTGACACTAGGGAAATGCCCAGAGATCTACAAGGATGAACACAACTAACAATCTAAGCAATAGTGGAGAAGCTACCTGAAAAACACTTCCACGATAATGAGATTGATGACTACCTTATATGCCATCCAAGAGCCTTTTTCCAGTAGCTGATGTAAGCAGAAGCAGACACTAGCTGAACTCCTGGAATCCAGTTACAGAGAGGCAGTAGTGATGGGCAAAGGGGTCAAGACCAGCCTGAGGAAATCTACAGAATCAGTTGACCTGAACAAGTGGCAAGCTCATGGACCCCAGTCTGATAGCTTGGAAACAAGCATAGGATTGACCGAGACTCCCTGAATGTGGGTGTTCTTGAGGTTTATGTTGCCTCTCGAAGTGGATCAGTATTTATCTTTAGTATAGAAATGGACTTTAAGAGCCCATCCCACATAGAGGGATACTTTCTCAGCCTACACACATGGGGAGGACCTAAGCCCTGCCCCAAATGATAGACAGACTTTGAAGACTCCACATAGAAGGCCTCACCTTCCCTGGGGAGCAGATAGGGGTGGGCTGGGGTTTGATGGGAGTGATTGTAGAGGACAGGAGGGTGAGGGAACTGGGATCGTCATGTAAAACAACATTGCTTCAAATTTAAATTAAATAAAGTAAAGAAAAAAATCTATTCGAACTATAAACATCAACAAAAATTAAGCTTTAAAGTTTAATGTGAATATAGTTCAATTACAGAAATATGAAATAGCATTATTAGTGTGATTTCTTCCCTTTTAATCTCAGGTTATTTGGTAGCTTGTTCATTTTTACTGAACAGTTTTATCAAATGAAGAAGAAAACCAAATTAAGTTAAACAACATAAAAATATGGACTCAAAATCTGAAGACTGCCATAATTTAAACCTACATAAGTGTTGTATATAGTATTAATTCTATAGAACAGATTCTCTTAATAGTCTAGCTAAATAATTTGTGAAAATCATTGCTATTTTATGGGGTTATTTAGCACTTTTCTTAGCAGCTCTTTTTATAGTACATAAGTGTAATCTACCAGCAGGGCTATTTGTGTAGGAACTTTAAAGTGTGTGTTTGTAGGGTGCTGGTGTTTTATTTTACAAAGTACAAATAACCTTGTAATTAAGCCAAAACAAATAATTGCCAAGAAGTAATTATCATTCAATTAAAGAGTAATTACATGGTTATTTGTGCTCTGTAACATAAAACATTACTGAGATCTCTAATGCAATCCATATTTTGGTGGAAACAGGATACTATAAGGATGAGCCTTTCAACCTATGCTGAATAAATTGTCATCCAAATAACAGTTTGCAAGTTATAACACCACATGTTTATTTGTCTTGATTAATATGTAAATATCTGTCTGAATACAATAACGTTCTTAATGATAAGAAGCTTCACAGGATCATCCAGCTTCTACAAAATTTCACATAGTCTTTCATCATGTTCTCGGGATTATCTTGGAAAGGAAATGTAGGATTTTAGATCCATGAATGCCTTTTCATATATTATAATTCAATCTTAAACTATCAATAATATTAATTGTATTGCACATTTTATAGAAATTTATAATTATAAATTGTTGTCACTAACATAAATCCAATTAATTTGTTCTAAGTACTTAGTCTTGCAAAAAATATTAAAGCCAATGATATATGTGTTGGATTTTTGTTCAGACACATTTGAACACGTTTGTAAAGAATATCATGTCACCATTCTCATTAAAGAGTCAATGAAAATTTAAAAAATAAAGCAAACATATATTCATGTCATTAGAATACACATTTTTTTTCAAAGACAGAACCTGTCCCGTGTTCATGCAATATTCCATTAGAAAAATCATGACAAATAATATTTCCTTTCAACTTTATATTTTAAACTATATATCACTGATACCCATCACTAACTTAAATAATGGGTAGCTAGCACATATGTGTATATTCGTTGACTGAACAAGTGATATTGTTACACATGTATGTGACTGCAGGAACACTTAACCATTAATGATGTCTTTGAGTTTCTTGCATCTCACAGAGAATAGTGCAGTGACATCTACCATTCCCATCTTTAAAATTATATGTATTCAGATTTGAGTAGATCATGTTCTAAAGCTTATATAGTTACATTAGAGTACACAATCTGAAATAAAATGATGTCCTGAAGAATAAATAGTGCAAATGTCTCTCCATTCATGTTATTAAGTAGAACAAACAATCTAATGAATATTTGGATACTGTAGAAACCATGACATAAATATTTCTCACCTGTCTACTAATGGGTTTAATTTACCATTTACTGGGCTTGTTGTATGCTTCAAATTATAAGAATTGTTTAAGATTCAGGGATCTATACTACTAGATTTCATATGCTTTCATGGAGCTCAGGATCCAGTTTAGGTGACTCACAGTTAATCATACTAATATGAATTATATAGTAGAAGTATACAAAAACAGAGAATATGATTACCTGCCATTTATATCCATGTCTATTAAATGTGACATAAGCCATCGATTATCTAGAACCCATCCAATTTTATAATCCAAAGTGGAACCACTAACTCAAGACTCCTCTAATACCTTTCAACTTACTGAAAAAGAATTATTTTAATAAGGAGGATTTGCACATACATTCACATACAACTAATTAATCTAGACGGCTTACAAAGTCCTATGTTAATAATTGGTTTGTCCTGTGGCACCTCATATGGACTTTGAAAGGGTGTCAGCCTTCATACTTCTGCAGCTGACAGAGTGGAGAGTGATTATGTGAAAGGAGAAAGCACCAAAAAATGTGGGGAAAGTAAAAAGAGCCAGCAGGAGGCTTGGGCTGTAACAAAGCCCAAGATACAGTGAAGCATTTGGAATGTTTAGATTTGTTGACTATTCTTTGATAAAATAGTTTATCTTCATTAAATGACTATGTATCTTTATAAATATTGTTCTCTCATCCTAGGTCCTTAAAGTAAGGATGTAAATAGTATGCATCCCTTTCAGCACCCTTAGAAGATCCAAGAAGATATAAGATAGGCAAGGACAAACAGGGCAATGGCACTGAATTAAATAAAATGAATTATGACCCAGAATTGCAGAGAAAGTAAAGCAGAGAGAGTTTATAAATTTGAAACATTAAATGAGAAAAAAGTTCTTGCTAGAATGATATACAATATTGATGTGTAATGGCAGAAAATAACAGTAGCACAATTTATGGGAAAATGAGCTTGGTAATAGTACCTCTGTGTAAAGTTGCTAGAAGTTGTCCTCATTGAAAACCAGAGTTTGCATTATATTGATGGATCACGTTACTACTGCAAAGTTGATAGAATATATTTTAACTTATATCTCTATATGAACCAGAAGTCATTTTTGGAAATATTGTCTATCTGACCTTCATTCATTTTTAATGCTCACTTCATTTAACATAGTGTTTTGCAGTATTTAGTGGAGTCTTTCTATTCTTTTATATGAAATGCATTTCTATTAAAAGGTAGCAACAGTGTTTTAGACAAAATTAAAAGTAATATGTAACACTTAAACAGAAATAAATGAATAAATTTAATGGAATAAAATGCATAGTAACTTGAGAATGTCTTTATTTGAATAATATATGCTTCATAGGTCTGCAAATTGTGGCACCCTCACCCCAGATAATAATTGTAGTATATTATATTAGGGAATGAGATGGTGAAAACAGATATACACATTTTTATTTTATTTCTGCCATTGCAATTTGTTTCTCCTCTGTGCATTTACTTATGATTGAAATTAGGACTGTCTGCTTGTAAAGTAGGCTTTTTATCACTCACTTCAGCCCATAGCTTCTGACACTATCATTTTTTAACCTTTTGCACTAGAGCTAAGAATGTGTAGATGGAATAGTTCCAATTAATGCTTTACATTTTGATTCAGGTAGAATATACAGGCAGAAAATGGGACTTTATGGGTTTAAAACAAAGGATACAATGTTGAATGGATATGGAAGAGGAAGAGGTGAGGGAGGACTCAACATGATACATTATACGAGATTTTCAATGGACCAATAAAAATTTGTGAATAAATATTTGACTTGAAAATAATACAATGGCATGGCAAATTTTCTCAGTCAACAAATCCAAAAGAAGCAGAACTTGGGATGATATACTTGGGATGAATTTCCTCTCTTCCTCCTGGGTTTCCAGCAGCTGCAGTAATGTTAATGAATGTTATCTTTTCTTCTACATCTCATAGCTCTTTACCCTTCTCCTCTGTGTTGAGTAGAGGCTTATACTGCATAGTCTGAATTCTGTGACTGACTTTTTCAGGCCTTAGTTGCATATATTGAGACCAGGGAATCACCTAACTTTAAGGACATAGAATATTTTATGAATTCTTCAAAAGAGGTGGTTTGAATTGCAAAATACTAGCTTATAAATGAAATTTAAACCAGAAATTTATCCTTGACGGCTTCAATATTAGCCATAAGTACATTGTGAAATTTATTGTAAATATTTTTTATTAACCCACTGACTGTGCATAGTCTGTAGTTTAAAGTTCTATTTATTCCTGACAAATGGCAAATGTATCAAGTATTGGTATTTGAGATTTCTCTTTTTTTTCCCAACAGTTCCAGACCTGGCAGGCCCCCTAAGCGTTCTTTGGGAGTGTTGCAAGACAATACCCGCCTTCTGCCCCATGCAGTCCCAGGCCTCTTATCACCAGGGCTTATCACTCCAACAGGTAATGCAATCCGTCTGCTGATAGCCTTGACTCTTATTACTGCCCACAATTTGAAACAAACTAATATTGATGTAAGTGCCTTGTCCTTCAAAGCTTTTCAAGCTCTACCAGAGCTTATATTATTGAATATTTTTGAGTATCCAGGCACACATATTTTCTTTAAAATAATTCAATGACACAAAGTAAACAGATATGATTTTCTAAATGTCATATCCTTATAAAGACATTTTTTCTATGTGTATATTGTCTACTGGGAGAAAATATATGGGATGAATACATTTGTGTCATTTGAAAGCTTCACTTATCTTATATATTCCACTGTTATTTGTTTTGTCTGTTGTGAATATCTATGTAACTTGTACAAATTACTATACTAGTTTAAAGAGGTAGAAAGAAATTTCATCATCTGAAGAACAACAGTATATACAGTAATACTGTGGGTTTTCAATGCCCTGAATAATTTTTTGGAACACTGAAGTACCCTACTAATAATGCTAATTTTATAAGTTATCATATAATTCTGTAGATACTCTAAAATTACTCATGAGCATACAAAACACTAGAAAATCAGCCCAATGAAAATGTTTAAAACTTTTATGCCAAGGAAAACTAATTTCATGAAGGAATTTCTCTTCCACTTTCTCTCCATGTTATTATCTATTACAATGTATCATCTGTCAATCACACAAATTTATGAAGTGCTTATTTTGTTTGGACTTAAGTACCTTAAACAGTCAAATATATGAGTAGTGGCCTTGGTCATCTTACAATTAAATAAAAAGATATAATTATATAATAATAATTGTATTAGAGCATAATAGGGACCAAAATACAACTAGATATAAAGTGGCATAAACTGACAAAGATGGAAGCAAAGAAATCAATTTGGTAAATTGGATAATGATCAGAAAGATTGACTCTTTAGATCTGTATTTTGTAGGCTTAGTGTTGGATTTGGAGAATCAGGGGATGGCTTTTCAGGCATAGAGAAGCACAGGAGAGATGGGAACATGCTTATTGTCCCAGGGGAACAGTAATGAAAGTACAGAGAATAAAGCAGTGATACATTTCCAAATATAATTCAGAATTCTCTTTTACTTTTTTTCTCTTTAATATTTCTTTTCTTCCTTTTTTCAATTTTTGGTGGAACACAGTTAACTATGAAATGAGTTCCAATATCAGAGTCTCATGCATTCTAATGTATACAACATTATTTTTTGTTAAAACATTTTATGAATTAGAGGAACAATTACTAAGAACTGAGTAAACATTTTAAAATCAATTGCTGTGGAAGGTAGATAAAAATGAAACTAATGCCAGAAAGGATGAGTAGTTGTTTCCATTCCAGAGAGATACACTGAACATCTGAACTATGGCACATTCAGTTCAGTGGAAAAGAAGTTTCAAAGAGATTTGTTAATAAGAATTTGTTGTTTACTAATCATTGAATGTAAATGTAGAGCAAGTAGAGTAAGATGATTAATGTTCTATTTGGGCAATAGGTTGCATGATGGCTCCGCTGGCTAAGAAAGAATTTAGGATTGGTTTCTTGCTTTGGGGAAATGCTAGTAACTTTGATGACTTAAGTATATATAAACAAATTTATATATACATACAAATTCTTACATTAATGAAATAAATTCCACACTCTTTCTTGACACTCAACTGGTAATCTCTATCTGATCTTCTAAAATACATAAAGTATGCCTAAAAGCAGTACTATGTAAATAATCTAGTATGAGTTCAGATTTTTCAACAATATGGAGAAGAAAGAAAAAAATGATTTTGAAAAACAGTTTGAAGCTAATCCACTGTTGATTAAACATTAGTCGCTTATCTATTTTGGGGAAAGTTAGAAAGCATATTAAGATCCTATGGCACTAAATGTTCCATGTACACTTCATTTCATCTTTAAAATTTTATGGACATTGCCTGCATGTCATTTTTCAAGGGTTATGTGGCTCAGTGAGCTTAAATTCAGGCACTAAAGAAAATCAGTAGCAAAATTGTGTTTAAACCCAAGCCTTTTAAAATTCTACATGTCTAATCTTCTTTGGCATATAGTATATTATTTACCTCTTGTGTGATAATGGAACTTCCAAGTTATATTGGAAAATTGTTTTTTCTGCCCACAATTCTGTTGTCCTTGGCTTATGCCTAGAATGTGATGACAGAAGTATCAGGGAGATAAATAAATAAAGACAAAACATAACTTCTGTAGAGCAGACAACTAGAAAATTGTAGTTCAGCGAAAGATCAAGGATTCTTCAGAGTTCCAGAGGGGATACTCTTCCTTATTTTGTATATATCATTTCATATGCTGAATCATACATTGTTCTATAGTCAAATGTTAGAAAAATGTTTTATGAGGTCAAGTACAAGTACTTTTGAATTATATGTTATTTTGAATTATACAAACCATTTTCTCTTCCACTAGGAGAGGTAAATGTTATAGTACTAGCTTTCAACTTCACTATCATTAAATTTCATGTTTAAGCATAACTATCTTGCTTAAATATCAGAAATTTGATTTTAAAGTACTGAAAAAATTAGATGATTTTTATTTTTCAGTGGAGATTTAATTTTTCAGATTATGCTATAATTACATCATTTCTCTTTTCCCTTTTCTTCCTCCAAACTGTCATATACCCCTCGTTATTCTCTTTCAAATTGATTCCCTCTCTCTTTATTAATAGTAGTTACATCTCTCTCTCTCTCTCTCTCTCTCTCTCTCTCTCTCTCTCTCTCTGTGTGTGTGTGTGTGTGTTTTGCTTTTTTTCAAAGTCTTTGCCTCTGTTTTATTGTTGTCACACCCACACACCCACACACACACACACACACACACACACACACTCACATACACACACACTCCTCAGCCTGTATATTGTTACATGTATTTATTTTTTCCTGGTGGAGCATTTGGTATTGGATAACCAATTGGTGTAGTCTACCAGGGAGAACAGGGAGAACACTATTTCACACCCCCACTGAGCATCCTTTAGTAGCCTGTTTTCCCTGTCTACATTTGCATAGCTATGGTTGTTGTCCTTGTTCAGCTCACTTGCTAAGCAGTCATGTTGATGAGACTTTGTAAGCATAACTTCTGACATTACCAGGAAATACAATCTCAAAGCAAACTCTAGTTCTTACAGTTTTCCGCATCCTATAATAAAATGTTCCTTGAACCTTAGGTCTAATAATATTTTGTAGTTGTATGCATTGGGACTGGGCTCCACAAATCAGCATCTTAATTGCTTCTGGTTTTGTACATATAATGTGTGTGTGTGTGTGTGTGTGTGTGTGCACGTGCGCATACATGCACGCATGTGTGTAGCCATTAAGTTTACTTTCCACTACACCTTGATTTGTTTGGAAACGTTCTACAATACTTTTTCGTTTTTGGTTCCTTTGTTGCTGAATATATTTTTATTTAGATGCAATGATATATATGTGTGTGTATAAAATTACATACTAATATGTTATTTGATTTTACCTAATTTTTCAAAGTTATATGTGGCTAGAAGTATTTTAAATTCTGCTATGTTTAATTTGGCAACAGGTTTTGTGTTGCATTTATCTGTATTATTATTTTATGAATTTATAATATTAAAGTGCATCTTAAAGTACATATAAAAATGATAATTATAATTGTATCTACTTTCAGATATTGTAAATTTTAGTCATTTTTCATTTAAGGTTGTATAGAGTAGTTACATAATAGGATTGCTTTGAAAGAGTAAGAATTTTCTAAAACATCATCATTAGATTTACCTAAAAGTAGTTCTTGAACTTAGAATTGTATGTAAATCTTCAAACATGGGTGTTATATAAGGCAAGTTGTATTTCCTTATTTGCACAATATGGGCATAATAATTTCTATTGTGTGTGAATTTCTTTTGATTTTGTAATTTGTACTTTTCTTTTAATTTCAAGGATGCTCTTTTCCTCGGGGTTATATTTACCATAAATAAGGGCCTAGTCCCTACTCCAAATTACTTGACAGATTTTGTTGACTCCTCCTGGAAGAAATCACCCTCCCTGTGGAGTGGGCGGGGGCATTGGATAGGAGGGTGGTTGGGGGTGTGGGAGGGAGGGGAAACTGTAATAAGAGCAAAACAATTTAAAATAAAAAAGAGTTGATTAGTTTAAACTTTAACTTACTAAGATTATATAGTAACACAATGACTATGATGAGGTGTCTATGAATAATACAAATGCCTTATTTAATTTACCAAATTGAATAAAAATAATTTTTATGTGTGAGAGAAAATTAAGTAGACATATTACAGTGCTTAGAGTTTAGCTTAGCACTCTGACATATACCTGCAATTTCAACATTAGAGATACTAAGGGACAAATTGTGCCATGAGTTTGAGGCCAGCTTACAGTACAGAGTGACTTCCTTGTCACCTTACACTATGTAAAGGAAGTCTTTAAAAATATACTTGTAATAGAGAGTACTATGTACATAAAATCATTTTAGCAAAATATTTAGTAAAAATTATCAGCATATAATTATTGAAGATTAGTCTTTATACATGAACTTAGAATCCAAGGTCTATTCTTTAGATTTCATGTAATTGAAATATTGATATTATAATATTATATAAATTTTATCTTCAGAGCATTCATATAAAAACATATTTTTCTAAACAAGATTTGTGATATAAACGAGGAAAAAAAAGACCAATCTCTTAATCTTACTTTTGCATCTCTTGATCTATGTAACTTTCAATTTCCTGGAAGATGACTACCCACTTGTCCATGGATTATAGTTTTTCAAAGAGACAAATGTGGAAACAGGCCCGAGAGAGCTTTACACTGACAGATTACAAGGAACTAATAAAGTAATTCTGATGGAATTCTTGTAGTATTCACTCTTGAAATGTTGGACCAATATTTAGGATTTTTTTGTGTGTGTGTGTTTTCCCTCTTGGTATATTGTGACAAAATATTTTTGAACAGCAGCTGTCATCCATGGAATTAATTGTCTGAAGAGCCAGTCCTAGAATGGTGAATTCAACACTCACCTCAAGCCACAAGAATTATTACTAGCTTTAATAGTGTGGTGCCATTTTCATTTTCTAGTTATCCTGATTGCATCATTGGAATAAGTATTTTTCACTTTTAATGAAGTGTGTAATTTTCTCACTTATTAAATTTGGAATATAAGGTGTGGTCATAAAGATGCATACTATTCTGAATACTATAAAAAAGGGTAAATGCAATATAAACAAACAAAACCAATATTTGTTATGTGATGACTGATTTAAAATATGTCTTTGAATTGGGTTTTTCTCTAAGTAATATTATAAATTATGATAAGTGTTAACATATTTTCCGTTACCTCACTGAATTTTCTTTGTATCTTGTGTGTTTGCAAAAGCAATTGTCTTAGAAAAAGCTGGACTCCCAATTATGAATTTTAATAGTAATTGTATTAATTCCTTGACAACTTCCTACAATGTATATTTTGGTCATATTCATTATCTTCACTTTCCCCTTCAGATGCCCTCTTGTCTTCTTACCTACAAATTTTGTTTTGTCTCTCTTCTCTTTTTCTAACTCATCAAATTCATTTGTATTAGCCTGGGCATATAAAATGCCCTGGAATGTGAATAATATACTAAGTGTCCCATCATTGAAGTAAACAGACATTTCCTCACCTATCAGCAATCAATTGCTAGTAACTTTCCAGATAGACTTGAGAGTTCATGCCTATATCCCTTTCTCCATGCTGGGATTTTGTCTTGCTTATTCTTGCTCTGTTCTTATTCATACTGCCTCAATCACTGCCAGTTCATATGTTAAACTGCCTTGCTTTGTCAGGCAAACAGCTTTCTTCAAGTCAGTTTCTTCCTTCAAGTCAGTTTATATTATATTGATTATTTTTTTGGTCTCTTTGGGAAGGGAAGTATGATATAAATATCTGGTTCAGGACTGAGCACTCCAAAATATTCTACTTTATGCCATTACCAGTTGTGGGTCTCTGTTTTAATTATTGTCTTCCACAAAAAAAATGTTTCTCTATGAGAACCTCATGGAACACTGATCTATGAGTATAACAATAATTAATTAGGGGTCATTTCTAATGCTATGCCCATTTAACAAAATGAAAGTAGAGGCTTTTCCCCATACTTGGCCTCACAGTGTCAGATTTTCCACATTGTGGGGTGGGCCTTAAATACAATCACATATGATTGGTGCCACTATTGCACAAGTATATTTCGGACAGAGGTTATCATTGTAGCTTATAGGGTTTACAATTGAGTAAGACTGATAATTATTTTTCTCTTCTAGTAGTGTGTATAAGACCTTCCAGAACTATGAAAGCTAGGCAGTAAGCATGAATCTTCCTGTAGAGTACAGGTAGATTTCTCAATGGTTTGAGATTCAGTTGTGTGGCATCTTTAGCAATAGTGTCTTAGTGTCAAAATCTAGGGGTAATCAATAGCATTGTAGATAGCCTGTAGTATTTGTAATATTCTATGAGGAAATACTAGCCAACAACTCAAAACAAGGCAAACCATTCTTTGAAATGACTTTTGTCATGCATGTGGCATATAGTTAGGTGCATTGCCCCGTTTACAGTGTAGTTTCACTTAGCGTCTTTTTATATATGCATGTCTTCCAGAAAGCTTTAATAATATTTTATTTACATATGGCTTTTCATAAACATGTTCAGTGTTCATTATTCCTCACCACATTCTCTTCTTCATTCTGTCCTCCTAGCCCTCAACCCATTTAACTCTTTTTGTTTTATTTATCCCTTCCACTTTTGTAATACTGTATACTATTTCCAATTCCTTGAAAGAACCATCTAGTATTCCAAATGCAATACATATATCTAAATTTATGTCTTCTAAAACTTAGGGGATTTATTAGATGTTTATCTTTTGTTTGCATTTTCTCACTAAAGACATTTGTTCCCAGTTTCATCTATTTGCTTGTGAAATTTGTAATTGTGTGTGTGTGTGTGTGTGTTTAGTTCAATAGTACCTAACTATATAAATGTATCATGTCTTTATTGTCCGTTCATTTGTCTATGGGCTTTTAGCCTTTTTCCATTTCCTAGACATTGTGAATATAGAATCAATGAACATGGATGATCAAGTTTTTTATAGTATTATAGTAATATAGTCTATCAGGAATATTTGCAAAGATGATATAGCTAGTACTAGGTCTATTTTAAGCCTTTTTGAGGAATAGCCACACCAATTTCCAAAGTGGCTGGACCAGTTTGCAAACCCAACAATAGCACGTGTCCCCTTTCCTCACATCTAGGCCTACATAAGGCTCATATATAAGTATATGAGAATGTTTATAAAGCATTAGAGATCATTGTTAACTTGTTGCCACGTAATCATAATAATCATAATCATAATCTACAACATCATCATCTAAGATGCATGTAACTTCCAAATTTCCATTCACTCCACATCAAAAGTAAGCTGTGATTTTTTTTTAAAGAGACATCCATGAAGAGGCAAAAATATTGTCAGAAGCAAAACTAATTGGTGTTTTAGGTTAAAATATTGTGCTACCCAAATAAAAATGCATGGAGACATTAACAGTACATAAATATTCACACACACACACACACACACACACACACACACACACACACACACACTTTCCTTTTTGCCATGAGATAAGAAGAAATCCTCAAAACAGTTTTATTTGCATTTTGCTGTTTGATAAGGATTTAAAAAATGTTACATCAGCCATTTATATTTCAACATTGAGAACTCTTTTTTAGTTCCCAACTTCATTTTTAGTTATCTTGCTTGTTTTGTTGCAGTCTTTGTATATTCTAGAGAATAAACATCTGCCAGATGTATAGATGATAGTTTCTTTTTTATTTGTAGATTCTTTGCTAGAATGATGGCATCCTTGGATGTACAGAAGCATTCTAGCTTCATATGATCGCACTTGACTATATTTGGTTTTAATGACTGTACTATCAATGTCTTGTTAAGGGTCTTTTACTGTACAAATGAATTCAACAGTATTCTCTATGGTTTTTCCTTCTAGTAGTTTTAGAGTATGTGGCTTTATGTTTGTGAAGTTTTAATTTCTTTTGGATGTAGACAATAGAATGAATTTCTAGTTTTTCTGCTCAATGACAGCCTTAAATATGCCTGATTCATTGTAAGGAGTTTGTTATGTTCGTTATTTCGTTCCTCAGTTTTCAATTTCTCTATTAATACCTCAGTGTAATTTCATGTGTAGCATAACATTTTAACCTAAGCTCTTAAAAATTTTTGCCTCTTCATGGGAGGCTAATAGAACTAATATCACACCTTATTTTTGATATTGAGTGATGGAAGAGTTGGAAATTAAACACATTTTAGATGACTATGAAGCTTATAATGATTATGTGGCAACATAAAAAAAGTATAACTAATCAATTACTGGAAATCATGTTTTTTATACTCAAACAATGTTGATTTAATTTTTGATGATTTTTGTAGTAGGTGACAGTGCTTGTATAAAATAGGTGATGATTAATACTATTTTCTGCAGGTACATTTTTTCTTATAAGATGAAAAATTTTCTTTATGTTCTGAATGTCTAAAATATACTTTGCACACAGAGAAAATGAACATTTACAAATTGTCATGTATAGCACTAGCTTGTGAAAATTACTTCAGTATAGATGTTTAATGAATTAATATGAGCATCTCAGTTTCAGGAGGTACCATTTATTAATTGTATGTCTCAGTGTCTGAGCTATTGTTGTTTTGTTCAGGAAGCTGTCTCCTGTAAAAATTAATTTTCGGGCACCTCCCACATTGTCTTCTATGAGGGTCTATGTGGCTGGATTTATGTTGAGGTATTTGATTCATTTGGACTTAAGTTATGTGCATGGTGATAGACATGGATCTTTCTGCAGTCTTCTACATGCCAATCTCCAGTTATACCAGCACAATTTGTTGAAGATGTTTTCCTCCTTCCATCATATAATTTTAGCTTCTTTGTCAAAAATCGGGTTTTTGTAGGTGTGTGCGTTAATATCAGGGTTTTCAATTCCTTTCCATTGGTCTACCTGCCTATTTTTCTTCCAATACCATGATGTTTTCAGTACTATAATAGAGCTTGAAATCAGGGATGGTGATGCCTCTGGAAGTTCCTTTATTGTACAGGGTTGTTTTGGTTATCCTAGGTCTTTTGTTTTTACATATAATGTTGAGTATTCTTTCAACTTCAGTGAATAATTGTGCAGGCCTTTTGATGGAGATTGCATTGAATCTGTAGACTGGTTTTGGCAGATTGCCATTTTTACTATGTTTATCCTACCTATCCAAGAATATGGGAGATATTTCCTTTTCCTGGCATTTCTTTAATTTCTTACTATAAAGACTCAAAGTTCTTGTTATACAAGACTTGCACTTGCTTGGTTAGCATTACCCCAAGATATTTTATATTGTTTGTGGCTATTGTAAAGGATGATATTTCTCTGACTTCTTTCTTATTTATATATAGTTGGGCTACTGATTTTTTTGTGTTAATCTTTTATCCCGCTACTTTACTGAAGGTATTTATCAGCTCTATGAGTTCCCTAGTAGAGTTTTTCAGGTCGCTTAGATAAGCTATCATATCATCTGCAAATAGTGACTTTGAATTCTTCATTTCCAATTTGTATTATCTTGATCTGCTTTTGTGGTCTTATTTCTGTAGCTAAAACTTTGAGCAAAATATGGAAGAGATACAGAGAGAATGGACAACCTTGTCTTGTTTCTGATTTTTGAGGAATCATTGTTTTTCTCTCTATTTAGTTTGAGGTTGGCTATTGGTTTGTTGTATATTGCTTTTATTATGTTTTGTCATTTTCCCGTTATCCCTGTTCTCTCCAAGACCTTTATCATGAATGGGTGTTGGATTTTGTCTAAGGCTTTATTAGGATATAATCATAAGATCATGTGATTTTTCTTTTTCAGTTTGTTTATATGGTGTATTATAGTGATGGATTTTCATATATTGTACTATCTCTGCATCCCTGGGATGAAGCTCAGTTGGTCATGGTGGATGATTTTTCTCATGTGCTCTTGGATTCAATTTGCCATTACTTTATTGATTATTTTTGCATCAATGTTCATGATTGATATTGGTCTGTACTTCTCTTTCTTAATTGTGTCTTTGTGTGCCTTGGGTACCAAGGTAATCATAGCCTTGTAAGAAAGGGTTTGACAATGACCCTTATGTTTCTATTGTGTGGAGCACTTTGAGGCATATTGATATTAGCTGGTCTTTGAATTTCTGGAAGCATTCTGCACTGAAACCATCTGGGCCTGGGCTTTTTTTTGGTTGCAAGACGTTTCTTGACTGCTTCTATTTCATTAGGAGTTATAGGTCTATTTATGTTGCTTTTCTGTTCTTGAATTAATTTTGGTAAGTAATATCTATTCAGAAAATTGTCCATTTCCTTTAAATTTTCAATTTTGTGAAGTACAGATTTTCAAAGTAAGACCCGAAGATTCTCTGGATTTACTCAGTAGTAATGTCCCCCTTTTCATTTCTGATTTTGTTAAATTGCATGTTTTCACTCTGTCATTTGGTTAGTTTGGATACAGGTTTGTCTATTTTTTTGATTTTCTCAAAGAACCAACTCTTTGTGACATTGCTTCTTTGTATTGTTTTCCTAGTTTTTACTTTATTATTTTCAGCCCTCAGTTTGATTATCCTGTATCTACTCTTCTGGGGGGAGTTTGCTTCTTTTTTTTCTAGAGCTTTCTGTTGTGATATTAATTCTCTATTGTGACTAGTCTCCAGGTTCTTCATGTGTTGCAGTTAGTGCTATGAACTTTCCTCTTAGCACTCCTTTCATTGTATCCCATAAGTTTGGGTATGTTGTGTCATTATTGTTGAATTCTAGGAAATCTTTAATTTCTTTCTTTATTTCTCATTTGACCTAGGAGTGATGCAATTTTGCATTGTTCAATTTCCTTGAGTTTATAGGCTTCCTTCAACTTGTGTTGTTAAATTCTAAATTTAGTCTATGGTGATCCGATAAGATACAGGGGATTACTCTGGATTATTCTTTTTTTTTTTTTCTTTTGGTATATGTTGAAGTTTGCTTTGTTGCTGAGTACATGGTCAACTTTAGAGAAGATTCCATGTGGCACTGAGAAGAAGGTATATTCTTTTATATTTGGACGGAAATTTTTATAAATATCTGTTAAACCCGATTGGACCATCATCTCTGTTAGTTCCTTTGTTTCTTTGTTAAATTTCTGCATGATGGTTCTATCCAGTGGTGAGAGTGAGATGTTGAAGTCTCTCACTATAAGTGTGTGGGGCTTAATGTGTGACCCGAGTTCTAGTAGTGTTTCTTTTGCAAATGTGGTTGCCTTTTTATTTGGGGTTTAGATGTTCATAATTGAGAATTTATCTTGATGGATTTTTCCTGAGATGAATATGAAATGCTTTTCTTGATCACTTTTGATTAATTATAGTTTGGAATCTAAGTTGTTAAATATTAGGATAGCTGTATCAGTTTGATTCTTAGGTACAGTTGATTGGAAAATCTTATACCAACCCTTTCTTCTGAGGTAGTGTCTGTGAAGTTGGAATGTGCCCGGGGCCTAGGGCCTAGAGACCAGGGTCAGTTCATCTAGGAGACCAGTCACTGTCCTCTTAGTCTGATCAGTGCAAGTGATACCTCTGCCTCTGGATGTGCTGTTGTCATGGAGGGATGTTTGCTCAGGGGAAGGATGGTACATTATGTGGGTTTCGGTGGTTGAGTTGTTCTTTAGTTTACAGGGTCCAATGTGTGGCTTCAGTGGTATAGCTCTCTGCCTACAAGATTCTCACCTGTTGATTTGGCTGCAAGGGATGAAATATGAGAGGGAAGCACTTTAGAGATTTTAAAGAACTTTGGTGAATATTACTACATGAGATTGTTTTAGAGATAGATTACAAAAGACTATTTAACATGACATTTGGCTGAAGACAAACAAAAGAACTTTAAAAAATTAAATGTAAAAGTTTCCTCAAGACTTCCTGATGAAATGTAATCAAAATTGATATGCAAATTTTCTGGTTGCATGTTACATGTTCTTTGAACCATAACATTTTGAAAGACTTTTACACTGACAAGTGAGTAAGTACCTTTACATAAGAGACACAAAAACAGTTTCACAATTAAGTAGATGATTCTGAATTTATTAGTTTTCCCTTTTACTCCTGACTTTGCTCATATGTGAAATGAAGATAACATAAATTAGTTTCCAAGATTTGTTGTAAATGCTAAATGAGACTATGCCTATAAATAGCATGTTGTTTTACTTAAAGAAGAGAGCCATTATTATGGCTATTGTTAAATATTTGTGAATCCTGACTAAAATAATATATTTTTGGAAATTGACTCATTTCATAATGAATCTGACTGTATTTCGTTTCAAAAGTTTAGAAAGTGTAATTCACTAAAATTGTGAATAATTATAAAAACATGCTTATAAGGTAGCCTTTTTTTCTCTATCTGAAAATATTTTCAATGTATTTTATGGTGAGGAAGATAAACCACATAGGTCTTTGAATGTCTATATTTGAGCACAGTAACATTTTATTAAAATTACATTTATTTTTACATGTTTATGTATAAGTATGCTGGAAGTATTTAACATGCCAAGGCTCATATGTAAATATCAAAAGATACATTGTGGGAGTCAGTTCCCCCTTTCCTTCCTGTTTTATCCAGGGATCACTGTGAAGTATTCAGGATTGGTCTCAAATTTTCCCCTCCAAGCCATCTGAATGGTCCATCATTTCATTAATTTTCCTGAGAATTATGAAGTATTTATCTGATTGACCTTATTCTCCTATGGACTAGTTTCTATGTACATGTTTAAAGTAATTTTCAAATACTTCATGAGTGGCACTTTTGTATTTTTGAAGAAAATCGTGCGGTCCCTGCAAATACTGATAGTAACCAATCTATAATGATCAAATGACCAGAAATAAAATGCCAGGAATGTCATTAAATAAGACATCAAATATTAATGAACATGCTTAAAGAAAACACAACTATTATGCCAATAAAATATTTTTATATAACCCATATGAGAGGCATTGTCAAATTGAGATCCATATTTTTAACAACATTTGTATGCGTACAAAGTAACCCAGTCGTCAATTATGGAGAATACTGACATACTTGATCACTTATATCATCACATTTAGGAAACTCATATTTTCTGGTAAATATCCAAGTTGTGGTGGTTAATATAAAAAGGAATTTGCTGGACTGATAGCTGTTTTTCTGTTGGAACACTGGAAGCATTGTTTATTTATTTATTTTAGTGTAGAACTGATTCACTTTATCTTAAAATTATAAACTCCAAATTAGATAAATATTTGGTTTATGTTTTAGTTTTGGTAAAATGATAGCTATGTTTTGTTGCTTCTTTTGACAGGCTCTGAAAAGATGTGGGTCTTCACTACATAAAAATGCAATAAATTAGCAGAAACTACTGTGCTGGAGAAATAATAGTCCATATGTTTATGAACACTGATGGGGTGCCTGGTTGGCATCCAGAAATGTTAAGACTAAACAAAGTTTTCATATAATAATGAATATCATTTCTCATTTTTTGTCCTTATGAGCTGAGGGACTGAAATATTCATGACCAAATGCTTACCTGTGAAAAAGCTGTGTGTTGCAAAACTGTGGGTGCTAATATAATGATTACATGTTTGGTTAAACCTATAAATCAGCACCATTGGTGTGCAAAGCAGATTTCCTCTTGCTTTAAAATTAGTGTTCACTAAGACAGTAACAAGTTTTTGGTTTTCTATTATATTGAGCTGTGAAATTAGAGAAAAATTTATGTTATTTGATAGTTTTAGACTGTGCTCCATATCACCAAGTTTTTAATATCTGTGTTGTTTCTTTATATCTATACTGCAGTGATAGCTGCTTTTGTTTTCTCTCTCAATGTAGTGATTGTGGTACAAATCTGAAGTCCTCCCAGGTCTATGTTCCATTTCCTAACATAACTTCTTTTAAAAGTACTCAGAAAGTTATTATTAAATAGAAATATGCATAAAATAGTATGTAATCAACCAAGGTAGCATAATAAGGAACAGAACTTAGTTAACTGTGAATTTTTCTTTAATAGAAAGACTTCAAATATTTCCTGGGCCTGATATTTATATACCAATTTTTGGTAAATGAAAGATTTTATCTTGAAAGGAAACAGACTAATACTACTAAACTTATTTGATGTCCTATTTAACAAAAGAGTAACATGGTAGTTAATTTTCATGAGCAACTCTTCTGGATCCAGAAACACTAGAAATCCACCTTTGGTGTGTAAGAATGTTTTCAGAAAGATGTAACTGAAGAAGAAAGACGTAGCTTGAATGTGGGTGGTATCATCTCCTAAACTAGTATCCCAAACTGAATTAAAGTAGGGAAATAGCTGAGCCTTAGCAGTTGTCTTTTTCTGAAACCTGGGTACGTATACAATATGGCCAGCTGGCTAATGTTCCTACTGCCAAGATGCATTTTATTCTAAAATTTAAAACTGAATGAAAAAAAGAAATAAAAAGGAAAGGAAAGGACTAGTTAAGGATAAGGAGAAAGTTTACTGTAGATATATGGAAGAGTGTAGACAGAGGCAGGGATATCTGGGAGAGACCATAGTGGACATTACCAGGCTGAAGTGGGCCATGTTGCGAGAAGGGGAAGGAAAAAGAGAAGGGAGAGAGGGGAACCAGTTGCCCCAGCCAGGAGGCCAATAGTACAAAGGAAGCATGCAACCAAAATGTCTGGAATTTATAGGGAAGAGACGGTGGGGAAAGGGAAGTCCAGCTCTTGAGCTGGAGCGTTTAGGATAGAGTGCAGGGAATATCAGACATATGCTGTTGTAGAATATTAGTCAAAAATATGTTACATTTGTTTATACTATGTAATTGTATAATGATTCAAAGCTGCATTGCATTCTTTTATATTGCATTTATTTAACTCTGTGAAGTTGTGTTATTTTGCCTGTCTAAAACACCTTATTGGTCTATCAAAGAGCTGAAAGGCTAATAGCAAGGAAGGAGAGGAATAGGCAGGGCTGCTAGGCAGAGAGAATAAATAGAAGGAGAAATCTGGGAGAAAAGTATCAAGGATCAAGAAAAAGCAGGAGAGGAGTACTCCAGGTGCCAGATACCCAGTTACACAGCAAGTCATGGAGTAAGAAGTAAAGAATGGTTTAAAGAAATAGTTAAGGGAAACTGGTGAGACATAAGCCAGGCTAAGGGTGATTATTCATAAGTAAGAATAAACCTCCTTGTGATTTTTTGGGGAGCTAGTTGGCAGGCTCCAAAATCTCAAAGAGCCATCAGAGTAAACAGCAAAAAAGCAAACAACAACATCTTGTAACATATAGGGACTGATAGAGATACAGGTAGAACCTGGATCCAGTTCCAACTATGATATGTTACATAGACACGGTGGGTTCATTGTTGTGATAACCCTTTAGTCCCTTTAGTACTCTGTAGGCAGAAGCAGGTAGACCTCTGTAAGTTGAAAGTCAGCCTGGTATACAGAGTGAGTTCAAGGACAGGCTCCAAAGTTACACAGAGAAAACTTGTCTCGAAAACAAAAAACAAAACAAAAACAAACAAACAACAACAACAACAACAAAACCATTGAAGAAGTTATAATACGGACTGCAAAAGGCATATAGCACTATTGACAGAGCTTAACAAGCCACTTTTGTAACTCAGAAGGCCAGAACAACAGAAAATTGTAGGAAGTAAGTGTTGGGTTCATGGTTTCAGAAGTATACTATATGTCTAATACTGTGTGTCATTACATTTTATATGTAAAAGGTCCATATGAAATACATTCATAATTCTCAGTTTATAAAAATGAAACATAGATCCATGATTTATAAAGAGCTTATTTGTGCTTATAAAAAATCAGTATTTGATAAATTTATGAGTATTTATATTTTTATAAGAATTCTTCATCACCAGTCAATTATTGCACCATTATTTTAATTTAAAATTATGGGAATACATAGTTAAAAGCACTTGAAACTCTTGCTTGTGACATGGGTTTAGTTCTTCATACCCACATTGAGTGGCTCACAACTGTCTGTAATATACCTTCACTAGGTTATAAACAACTGCATGTAATATATCCATATTCTTTGGCACAGAACTGCATGTAATTCCTGTTCCATGTGAACCAACAGCTTCTTTTTGCATCTGTGTGTACTTGCACATACATAGGGCATATAACTTTATACATTCACACACAAAAATAAGTTTTTAAAATGTGTTTGCTTATAGATAGATTTATAAAAATATAGGGCATTTTGTCAATATGTCTTCTCTCTTATTCTTTGTCTTTTTTCTGCTTGTTTGCTTCTTCATAACACGGGTAAAGTAGAAGGGGTAGAATGTCCATGAAGCATGAATAAAGTATTAGATTTATCTTGGCAATTCAGTCATGCTTCACTCAATAACACAGATAATATAGAGTTTAATATGATCATCATTTTATCTTTACAATGTAGGAAGTCAAAGGTTTTAAAGTGACTTAGGTTCCTCTTTTTGTAAATAAATTTTATTCCCACTGTCTGTCTTTTCTAAGGAAATTTATCCATAATTTTTCTGTTAGTTGCCTAGCTACAATTTAAATCATGGAGACAACATTTACCATGAAAATAGAGATGTATATGTTACATAGTAGTTTGTTAAATTATAAATTAAAGTTAACTATAATGTGAATTGTGAAAGGAAAGGATGAAATATAATTAAGTATTTCATAGGTCATGTAAGAAAAGCCTATTTCACTACATCTTATTAAACTGGGCAAAGTAAATTTTGCCTTTTGCTAATTTACATTTTTTTATTGATTATGTACCTGACATATCTATTTTAAAAATGAACAAATTATGTTTTTAAATATGAACAAAAGTGCTATGAAAAATTTTAAAATATATATTGCATATATGAATGAAATCATCTGTGAATACATAATTACTTTAAATGTACTGAGATAGTGGTCATTGGTGTAGAAATCAATAACATTTGTTTTTATTATCTATTTACATGAGAACTTTTCCCATAAATTGCTCCATTAATATGATAATAATTTATGAGTAGTTTTACTAGCTATATAATTTAATTAAACTGTTTGCTAAATTACACTAGGGATTTAACCTGAGACTGCTAATATTCAGTCTTTAGTCTGTGAGTAGATCCTCTTGCATCTCAGTTCTTCTTAATGTCTACTTTACAAATTATGGAACATTGGGGGAAATGTTTGTGGATTTCTCTTTGTGTTTTCTAAATTAATAGAAAAGTACCACATTTTCCTTTCTTTAATGATTATTCCTGGTGGATTTTATCCTTCTGTGGTTATCACTTTCCAATACTGTTTGCCTGGATACATTGGACCTGAAAAGTGCCAAATAAATTTGTGCCTTGGAGCCACAGAGTACATAAAATTGTTTTACTTAAGAAGTAAGAATAATGTGCAATCTTCACATGTTCCAATGCAATTTTTTTCTGCAGCCCAATTAATATTCCCCAGATCTCCATTATGTGAAGCATAGGGTCAACATGGGAAGTATACACATGTATAAAACAGAAATATTACACATCTACATGGCATATCTGTATACACAGTATATGCTACATGCTCATTTCCTTAGGTAACTATTGTAATTTCATTAACACAGGACTATCTAACATATGTTGACAATAAAAAGAAATATATTTTGAATAGTCCTTTTGTGTATTAAAATGAGGATTTATTAATAAAAATTAATCTTGTCACTTTACTTCTGCTTTGCCATTTGTTATTGTGTTTTATTTTTTGCTTGATATATGTATGAATTACAGGATTTCAACCGTGTTTTAGAAAAATGATGCATAAATTGCTGCAATGCATGAACTCCCACACCCTGACACTCTGTCTTTTAAAATGCAAAGTTAGTATAATTTTAGTAGATGTTACATATATATTTCAAAATCATTGAGGTAAAGAAGGGCACAAACCATTCTGCTATGAACTTAATTGGATAACCCATTCACAATAAGAGGAACATGATATGAACTCACTCATATATATGGATTTTAGATATAGAGTAAATGATCTTTCCTATAATTCACACCCCCAGAGAAACTAGGATACAAGGAGGACTCTGAGAGATTCATATAAGGTCCCTCACAGAAAAGGAAAGGGATAAGTTCTTCTGAGCATATGGGGAGTGGGGGGGCAGTGAGTGGAGAAGGAACTAGGAGAAAGAGAACGGGAGGAGAGGAAGACACGTGCTACTAGGAAGATTGAGTCAGGTTGAGTCAGGGGAGTAATAGAGGAGAGGAGAAGAGAGAGAGAGAGAGAGAGAGAGAGAGAGAGAGAGAGAGAGAGAGAGAGAGAGACCATAAAAGAGGGAGCCATTATAGGTTTGAAGAGAAAACTAAACCTACAGAAATGTTCAGAGACCTACAAGACTGACCCCAACTAACAATTTGAGTAACAGTGGAAAGGCTACTATAAAATGGCTTTCCCTGATAATGAGATTGATGACTAACTTATCTACCATCATAGAGCCTTCATCTAGTAGCTTTTGGAAACAGAAGGAGACACCCACAACTAAACACTGAGCCGAAATGCAATCCAGATGCAGAGAGAGAGGCAAAGACCAGGTTGTAGAAACACAGAGACAGCTGACCTGAAAAAAGAAGAAGTTAATGGGCCCCAAGAATGATCGCTTGGAATTCAGCATGAGGTTTACTCAGACCCCCTGAACATGGTCTCAGCTAGAAGGCCTGGGCAGTGTAAGGGGCCTCAGATGGGCACCAGGATATACTACTGGTGCATAAAAGGACATTGGGAGCACATCCTCCATGGAGGGATACTCCCTTAACATAGAGGCAGGAGAGAAGGCTTAGTCCCGACTCCAAATGACTGGGCAGATTTAGTTGACCTTGCCTGGAAGGCATCTCCCTATATGTGGAGTGGGGGCGTGGGAGGGGATGGTGGTTGGGGAGCATGAGAGGGTGGGAAAGAGGAAAAGAGGGAGGGAGGGAGGAAGGGGGGAGGGAGAAGGAACTGGGACCAATATGTAAAAGAAAAAAGAAAAAAGTGTTAATTCCTGCTATCACCATTTCTCAGTAGTTTTGCATATACATGCAGGAGGCTTCTCTGATTGTCACACTCTGCATACACTCAGTGCTCAGTAGAGTGCAATATACTTGGCTCCAACAATTGCTGAGCAGGTGACTTGATTACACTGAAATCAGGCAGAAAATGTCCTCTTCTGTCCACTCAAGTGAATCATTAAAATTATGGAGTGGCAAAACTAATTCTATGCCTATGGCCATCAGAAATGCCATGTCTTGTAAGTCAAGCCTTCACTTCATGTGAAATTCATTTTTGAGTCCATCCCACATAGATGGACACATGTGGGAGGGCCTAGGCCCTGCCACAAATGATATGAGAGACTTTGAAGATTCCCCATGGAAGACATCACCCTCCCTGGTGAGCAGAAATGGGGATGGGATGGGGGTTAGGGAGATAACAAGGAGGAGAGGATGGAGAGGGAAATAGGATTGATATGACAAACAAGCTTGTTTCAAGTTTGATTAAAAAAAAAGGAAAAAATAGTGGTTTTATTGTCTTGCCCATGATGTTTGTTTGAGCTAATCCACTGAGGTTATATGAATTAGTGGATGTGTTTAGATAGTTTCTGATATTCAACCTGATTATCCACTCCTGCTTAAATATTTTATTTATCATTATTTTGGAGACCTTCATCATTCGTGAGTTTAGAAATTATTATATAATTTATACTATTCCTTCCCCCTCTACCTCTTTCCATACCCATCAACTTCTTCAAATCTATGATCTATTATCTTAAAATGAGTGTGTGTGCTTGCGTGCGTGCGTGAAAGAGAGAGTTTACAAATAAAAGCTACTGAGTCAATTCAGTGTTTCTCAATATGTATATTGTTTTAGTGCTGACCAATTAAGATTGGATAACCTATCATTTGGGTTGTCCTTGGAAAAAACTGGCTCTCTCCTTCTCAACAGCTATTAATTCTCTGTAGCTCTTCATCTATGGGTAGTACCATGTCAGCTGGTATTGTGATTGTGCAGGTCATGTTTAGGTGATTATATTGTAGCAGTTTCATGGGTTCAAGGTAACACTGTCTATCAGCAGATGTCATGATCCTCTGCCCTTTACAATCTGTCTGCTTCCCCCTTAGCCTTATTGTTAGGGTTTATGGTGTGTGTAATTATATGTGTGTATCAGTTGTTTTGGACAATGTATGGTCATTTTCTTCTTTGAATTTTGATAAGTTTTTACTTTCTGTAGCTGTCTCTCCTGCCCCCCCCCCAAATTAACTACTTTGGTGTGTAGTAAGAGCCACACAGATCTCTTAATATAAGTCTACATATTGAGAATAAAATTAAAACTGATACTTGGTTAGGAAAGGGGCCATAGTAGATAATCTTCTAGAGTCCATGACATCTTTAGCCAAAGGTATCTTTAATGTGCCTGGTATGTATTCCCTCATATTGTGTGGACTTTAGTCTTACTAGACTGTCCTTGGTTATCCCTCATATATAAGTGCCACTGCTGTACTGTTTCAGATATCTTTCCAGGCTGATCATTGTTCTGGTTCAAGTACTTTATAGCAGAGTGGTATTATTGAGTGCTTTTCTCTACTGGTAGCTTGAATAACATCTTCAGACACTATGAGAATGAATCCTCATGAAAGATTTTAGATTATTTCCACTACAAATATTCCAAGTTCTTTCTCCAAAATATGTTGTGTCTTCAACAATAGGGTTTTACCTTCAAGTTCTGGGGGACAACCAAACATCAACAATATTGTTTCGGGAGGCTCTTGAACATACACTACCATTGACTCGAATGAAGGTTTCCTCAAACTTGATACTGGTCTGTTTGTTAGATATCCTATGTCTTTTGGGCATGTTATTATCACCAAAAGAGGCCTAAACTCATTAGAGAGAGAAATTCAGAGAGGAACAGTATTGGAAACATGTTTTAGTGTTTAATTATAATAAATATGTGAAATATGATTAGTTATATAAATATATTGAATTTACTAGTGAAACATCCGATTTGTAATGGTACATATTTCTAGTTTGGACAAAGCAGTCCTTGTCATTCAAAATTGATTTACAATAAGAAATAAACACTTAAATAAGACCAAAATAGAAAAATTTTGCTTCTACTGCATTTGTCTTCATAGAAGATTAGACCCTTAGACTCTATAAAATGGAACCTTTAACTTTGGTTAAAAGGAGATTCTTAAGTTATACATAATTTTCTCATATTAGCTATTGTTTGTTTATTTCTGAATAAAACCTCCAAGTGTTTCCAAATAGTGATTGAAAACCTAAATTAGATTTCTCATCTATGAATAAAGAAATTATATTTTAATTAGCAACATTATGGAACTTTATTTACTACTAGTAGTGATATATTAGACCCATCTTTCTCAAAGTTTACAATACTAGAGAGTGTTTTTATTTGTAACATATGTTTATGGATATATAAGGAGCAAATTAGAATCTTTATATACATGGCAAACTCTTTCAGCTGTCATTTAGTGAGAGAGCATTTCACAAAGAATTTGTGTTAGTTTCAATTATGTATCTCAATCTGCTTATTGAGTACACAAATGTTCCAGTAGTAGCTGACAACTTGAACTTCAGAAAAAGTAGTAAATTTTAGAATATATATGTGTGTGCTTTTGTGTGTGTGTGTGTGTGTGTGTGTGTGTGTGTGTGTGTGTGCATGTTTGTGTGTGAACAGTTTTAGTAATATGATAAATTTTGTGAAAATTTGCACTGCATAAATTTTTTTTATATTTCTTAAAATAGAATGGAAATAACATTATATATTTTCTGTTTCATATACTAATGTGCCAAAATTATAGTTAAAATTGAATTATAGTTTATAAAGTTGAAGAGCTATTTTGTATGTTATATATCAGATATCAGTATGCATTTCTAGTTTTTCTTTTAAAACTCTTTTTTTAAGCATATGCAATTTTTATTTGATACTTTCAATTATTAGGTGATGTAGCTATATTTTAAATGTCAGGATTTCTTAAGAAATTACAGTAAATTAAAGTCAACCATTTTGTGGGAGAAAGTTCAAAAATTCACTGTGCACAGAATTTTAAAGTTTCTTTCTTAGTTAAGGAGATTGAATTTAAATTAGGGGTCTTGGTTGTTCAATCACCATCAGAAAGTTGTCAGCATTCTTATAAAAGTGATCCTTCTGCAAGATTTTCAACTTATATATATATATATATATATATATATATACACATATATATGTATATATATACACATACACATACATATATATGTATATATATATTTAAATTTATTTATTTGTTTTTTATTTTACATGTCAATCCTTGTTCCATAACCCTCCCTCCCTCTTCTTACCCTCTCTCACCCCTCACATACACCCTGACCACCCTCCCCTCCCATTCCCCCACCACTTCACATGTATGGCTATGCTATTCAGGTAGGGTCATGTAAATCTGACAACTCTTTTGAAGTAGGCACTAGGACTTCTGTCCTGTCTCTAGGTTAAGGGAGTATCCCTCCATGGGGCATGTGTCCACCAGGTCCTTTTGTGCTCCAGGAATACATCTTGGTGCTCTGATACACAACCACTCACCCCCAACAAGAGCCTGCCCTGCCCCTACCCAGTGCCCTAACCTGCCAACTGTTCCACCTCTCTGGTTTTCCACTGGGACAGAGGGTGAAGGCAACAACCCTGCCACCTTTGGGGAACTACCTGGAACTGCTCTGAGCACATCAGAACTGCCTATCCATGTGGGACCACCTGCCCGGTCTCTAGCCCCACCGCCTTTCCTCTACTGGAGTTCTGGGCCCCTCCCAGAGATCCACTTATCCCCAAGGAAACACTCCAAGTTCCTGCAGGCTGAATCCTTGACCCCCATCTCAGGGCCTCTGCCAAAGAAGCCTCAGCTGGAGAGTTCCAGGCCTATCAGCATACAGAACATCCTGAGTCTCAGTCTTTGGGATCTTTGACTCCCATCACCAGTCTTCTTCTGGAGCCTGATCTTTGACCCCCATAGCTGGGCCCCTGCCTGTGGAGCGACATCCTGGTGAGATTGGACCACCCAAAGCTACAGACATCAAAACTCTGACCCACCTTAGCCCAACTGGAGAGTATCATAGAGAGAGGGAGAGACCTCACCAACACGTACTGGAAGAAGCTATGGGAAGAAGGCAATACCAAAAAAAAAAAAAAAAAAAAGACCAAATAAACAAAACAAAACAAAAAAACACCTAACAACAGAAAAACAATCATAACAGGAATCTAGGGAATCTACACTAACTAGACCTGAACATCACAAAGCAGATGAAGAAGAAGAGAACAACTGAACACTTAAAAGTTATCATCATAAAAATGAAAGAGGACCTCAAAGACAACGTGAGAAAATCACTTAAAGAAATGGAAGAACAGGCAAACAAAAAATTGGAAGAAATGAACAAATTTCTTAAAGAAAGTACAGAAAGCCAAGAAAAAACAATTAAACAGGTGAAGGAAATGGTTCAAGACTTGAAAACTGAAATAGAGACAATAAAGAAAACACAAAGCATAGGAATGCTGGAAATAGGGAAAGTCAGCACATAATCGGGAACTCCAGACAGAAGCATAACCAACAAAATTCAAGAGATGGAAGAGAGATTCTAAGGAGCAAAAAATAAACTAGAGGAAATAGATTCATCGACCAAAGAAAAAAAATAAATCCAACAGATCCTTAACACAAAACATCCAGGAAAAGTGGGACACCATCAAAAGGCCAAACCTGAGAATAATAGGCATAAAGGAAGGTGAGGAAGGTGAAGAAGCCCAGCTCAAAGGTGCAGAAAACATATTCAACATCATCACTGAGGACAACATTCCCAATCTGAAGAAGGACATGCCCATGAAAGTACAAGAAGCATACCGACCACCAAATAGACTGGACCAAAGGAAAACAAACAAACAAAAAAACAAAAAAACCCTTGACACATTATCATCAAAACACCTAACATACAGAATAAAGAAAGAATATTAAGAGCAACGAAGGAAAAAGGACAGGTAACATATAAAGGCATACCTATCAAAATTACACCTGATTTCTTCATGGAAACTCTCAAGGCCAGATGGTCCTGGATAGATGTTCTACAAGTAATAAGAGTCCAGGGATGCCAGCCCAAGCTGCTATACCCAGCAAAACTCTCAATCACTATAGATGGAGAAAAAGAGATAGTTAATGACAAAGCAAGATTTTCACAATACATATCTACAAATCCAGTCCTACAGAAAGCTTTGTAAGGAAAACTCCAACCTAAGGAAGTTAACTACACTCACAAAGACACAGGCAACAGATAATCCCACTTCACCAGCACCCAGGTGTAAACCAGGACAAACATAACCACAATACCAATGTCAACAACAATCTAAAACAAACAAGCATTAACAGTCAATGGTCCTTCCTCTCCCTCAAAATTAATGGCCTTAACTCGCCTATAAAAAGACACAGGCTAACAGAATGGATATGAAGACAGAATCCATTCTTCTGCTGCATACAAGAAACACATCTAAGCTTCAAAGATAGACATTACCTCAGGCTAAAGGGCTGGGGGAAAAACCCAAGAAGCAAGCAGGTGTGGTTATCCTAATATCTAACAAGTTAGACTTCAAACCAAAATTAATCAAAAGAGATGAAGATGGTCATTTCGTATTCATCACAGGAGAAATCCATCAACACAAAATCTCAATTCTGAACATCTATGCCCCAAATACAAAGGCACCCACATTCGTAAAAGAAACACTACTAAAACTCAAACGTCACATAAAACCTTGCACACTTATATGGGATACTTCAACATGCCACTCTCACCACTAGACAGGACCACCAGTTAGAAACTTAACAAAGAAATGAAACAACTAACAGAAGTTATGTCTCAATTGGGTTTACCAGACATCTATAGAACATTCCATCCATACACAAAAGAATATACCTTCTTCTCTGCTCCACATGGAACCTTCTCTAAAATTGATTACATATTAGGTGGCATAACAAACCCCACCATGTTTTAAAATTGGAATTCAATAACAACACAAATCGCAGAAACCGTACAAACACATGGAAATTGAACAATGCACAATTGCACCATACCTGGGTCAAAGAAGAAATGAAGAACAAAATTAAGGACTTCCTAAAATTCAATGAGAATGAGGACACAACATACCTGTACTTATGGGACACCTTGAAAGCAGTGTTATGAGGAAAGTTCATTGCACTAAGTGCCCATATGAAGAAAACATAGAATTAGCAGCACAACTGAAAGCCTTAGAACAAAAAGAAGCAAACTTACCCCAGAGGAGTAGATGCCATGAAATAATCAATTTGAGGGCTGAAATCAATAAAATAGAAACCAGAAAAAGAATACAAAAAATCAGTGCAACAAAGAGTTGGTTTTTTGAGAAAATCAACAAGATAGACAAACTTTTATCCAAACTAACCTTAAAGCAGAGAGGCAACATGCAAATTAACAAAACCAGAAATGAAAAGGGGGACATAAAAATGGACACAGAGGAAATCCAGACAATTTTTAGGTCATAATTTGAAAACCTGTACTCCACATAATTTTAAAATTCAAAGGAAATGGACAAATTTCTGGATTACTATCAATTACCAAAATTAAATCGAGAAAAGACAACAATTTAAATAGACCTATAACCCCCAATGAAATAGAAGCAGTCATCGAAAGCCTTCCAACCAAAGAAAGCCCAGGGACAGATGACTTCAGTGCAGAATTCTACCAGAAATTCAAGGAAGAGCTAATTCCAATACTCCTCAAATTGTTCCACACAATAGAAACAAAAGGTTCATTACCATTCTCCTTTTATGAGGCCACAATCACCTTGGTACCCAAGCCACACAAAAACACAACTAAAAAAGAAAACTACAGACCAACATTCCTGATGAACATCGATGCAAAAATACTCAATAAAATACTTACAAACTGAATCCACGAATATGTCAGAGAAATCATCCACCATGACCAAGTAGGCTTCATCCCTGGGTTGCAGGCATAGTTTAACATATCAAAATCTATCAACGTGATCCACCATATAAACAACCTGAAAAAGAAAAACCACATGATCTTCTCCCTAGATGCTGAAAAAGCCTTCGACAAAATTCAATACCCTTTCATGATAAAGGTCTTGGAGAGATCAGGGATAACAGGAACCTACCTAAACATAATAAGTGCAATAGTAAACCAATAGTCAATATCAGTCTGACTAGCAGGACAAAAGATAAACAAAAGAAATCAGTAGCCCTACTTTATTGAGACAATAAAGGGGCTGAGAAGGAAATCACAGAAACATCACCCTTTACAATAGCCACAAACAACATAAAATATCTTGGGGTAATGTCTAGTAAACAAGTGAAAGTCCTATATAATACGAACTTTGTGTCTTTAAAGAAAGAAATTCAAGAAGATGTCAGAAAATGGATATATCTGCCATGCTCTTGAATAGGTAGGGTAAACATATTGAAAATGGCGATCTACCCAAGGCAATCTACAGATTCAATGCAATCTCCTTTAAAATCCAAAAACAATTCTTCACAGGCCTTGAAAGTATAATAATCAAATTTATATGGAAAAACAAAAGACCTAGGATAGTAAAAACAACCCTGTACAAAAAAGGAACTTCAGCAGGCATCTTCACCCCCAACTTCAAGCTCTACTAAAGACCTATAGTCCTGAAAACAGATTGGTACTGGTACAAAAATAGACAAGTAGAACAATGCAATCAAATCAAAAATCCTGATATTAACCCACATACCTACAAACACCTCATTTTTGACAAAACAGCTAAAAGTATACAATGGGAGGAGGAAAGCATCTTCAACAAATGGTTCTGGCACAACTGGATAATGGTGTGTAGAAGGCTGCAGATAGACCCATGTCTTTGGGCACGCATAAAACTCAAGTTCAAATGAATCAAAGACCTCAACATAAATCCAGCCACACTGAAACTCTTAAAAGAGAAAGTAGGAGGTACCCTTGAACAAATTGGTACAGGAGACTGCTTCCTGAACATACCTCCAGTAGCACAGACACTGAGGTTGATAATTAAGAAATGGTACCTCCTCAAATTGAGAAGCTTCTGTAAGGCAAAGGACACAATAGACAAGACCAAAAGGCAGCCCACAGACTGTCAAAAGATCTTCACCAATACTACATCTGACTGAGGGCTGATCTCCAAAATATACAAAGAACTCAAGAAACTAGTCAACAAAATACCAAATAACCCTACTTAAAAAGGGGGTCCAGAACTGAATAGATAAAACTCAATAGAGGAAATCAAAAAGGCTGAAAGACATCCTTAGCTATCAGAGGAATGCAAATGAAAACAACTTTGAGATACCATCTTACTCCTGTCAGATGGCTAAAATTAGAAACACCAATGACAACTTATGGTGGAGAGGATGTGGAGAAAAGGGAACACTCCTCCACTGCTGGTGGGAGTGCAAACTTGTACAGCCATTTTGGAGATCGGTATGGGGGTTCCTCAGAAAAAATGGAAATTAGTTTACCACAGGGCCCTGCAATCCCCCTCTTAGGCATACACCAAAATGATCCACATCCATGCAACAAAGACATGTACTCAACTATGTTTATAGCTGCGTTATTTATAATAGCAAGAAACTGGAAGCAACCTAGATGCCCCACTACTGAAAAATGGATAAAAATGATGTGGCACATTTACACAATGGAATACTAGTTGCAGAAAAAACAAAAACAAAAGCAAAACAAAACAATGGAATCTTGAAATTTGCAGGGGACTGGATGGAACTTGAAAACCATCCTGAATGTGGTAAACCAGTCACAAAAGAGGAACATGTTATGTACTCACTCATACAAAGATTTTAGACATACAGCAAAGGATCACCAGCCTATAATTCATACCGCCAGAGAAACTAGGATACAAGGAGGATCTTAAGAGAGGCATTTAAGGTCCCTCACAGAATGGGAAAGGGATAAAATTTCCAGAGCATAGGGGGAGTAGGAGGGGCAGTGTGTGAAGAGTGGACAAAGACAAAGAGAAGAGGAAGAGAGGAAAGCACGCGGGACTAGGAATATTGAATCAAGGAAGTAATAGATGAGAGAGAGAGAGAGAGAGAGAGAGAGAGAGAGAGAGAGAGAGAGAGAGAGAGAGAGAGAGAGAGAGAGAGAGAGAGAATAAAAGAGGGAGCCAATATAGGTTTGAAGAGAAAACTGAACCTAGGGAAATGTCCAGAGACCTACAAGACTGCAAGACTGACCCCAATTAGCAATTTGTGCAAGGGTGGAAAGGACCTTCCCTGATAATGAGATTCATGACTAACTTATCCACCATCATTGAGCCCTCATCTATTAGCTGATGGAAACAGAAGAAAACACCCACATTTAAACCCTGAGCCAAACTGGCATCCAGATGTAGAGAGAGAGGGCAAGACCAGGCTGCAGAAACACATAGTGACAGCTGATCTGAACAAGGAGGAGCTAATGGGCCACAAGACTGATATCTGGGAATCCAGCATGGGACTGACTCAGACCACCTGAATATGGGTCTCAGCTCGAAGGCCCGAGCAGTCTAAGGGACCTCAGACAGTAGAATCAGGATGGATTCTTGGTGCACAAAAGGTCTTTGGGTACATATACCCCTTGGAGGGATACTCCCTTTACCTAGATACAGAAGAGAAGGCCTAGTCCCTACTCCACATGACTTGACAGATTTACATGACCCCTCCTGGAGGGCATCACCCTATATGTGGAGTGAGGGGATGGGAGTGGAGGGTATTCAGGGGGCATGAGTTGTTGGGAGAGAGGGAATGAGGGAGGGAGGGATACAGACCTGGGATTGATATGTAAATTAAAAATTAAAACAAGAGACCCATGTTCAGGGCATCTGTGTCAGTCCCATGATGGATTCCCAGCTATCAGTCTGGACCTGTCAGTTCTGCCTTGTTCAGGTCAGCTGTATCTGTATTTCTGCAACCTGGTCTTGTCTTCTCTCTGCATTTGGATTCTAGTTCGACTCAGTGTTTAGTTATGGGTGTTTGCTTCTATTTCCAACAGATACTAGATGAAGGCTCTATGATGGTGGATAAATTCGTTGTTGATCCCATTATCAGGGAAGCACATTTATGGTACCCTTTCTACTGTTGCTCAAATTGTTAGTTGGAGTCAGTCTTGTAGGTCTTTAGTTATTTCTTTAGGTTCAGTTTTTTCTTCAATCCTATAATGGCTCCCTCTTTTATGCTCTCTCTCTCTCTCTCTCTCTCTCTCTCTCTCTCTCTCTCTCATTCTCTCTCTCTCTTTCTTTCCCTCCTTTTTTCTATTCCTTTCCTGACTCAATCTTGCTAGTGCTATGTGCTTTCCTCTCCTCCACTTCTCTTTCTCCTACTTCCCTCTCCACTCACTGCCCCTCCCCCATTCCCCATGTGCTCTGGGGAACTTGTCCATTCCCTCTTCTGTGAGCCACTTTATATGAATCTCTTTAAATCCACCTGTATCCTAGTTCCTCTGGCATTGTCAATAAAAGGCTGGTGATTCTTTGCATGGATGTGGATCATTATGGGTGTTTGTTGGGCACCCCTTTAGTCCCAGCATTCTAGAGGCAGAGGCAGGTGGCCCTCTGTGAGTTGGAGGCCAGCCTGTTCTACAGAACTAGTTCCAGGACAGGCTCCCAAGCAATATAGACAATCCCTGTCTTAGTAAAAAAAGTAATAGTAGTGTTTCTTTTACAAATTTGGGTGCCTTAGAATTTGGGGCATAGGTGTTCAGAATTGAGATTTTATGCTGATGGATTTCTCCTATGAATATGAAATGACCGTCTTCAACTCTTTTGATTGATTTTGGTTTGAAGTCTAATTTGTTAGATATTAGGATAGCCACACGTTTGCTTCTTGGGCCCATTTCATTTGATGATCTTTTCCCAGCCCTTTACCCTGAGGTAATGTCTATCTTTGAAGAATTTCTTGTATGCTGCAGATGGATGGATTATGTGTTAGTAACTATTCTGCTAGCCTGTGTCATTTTATAGGCTAGTTAAGACTAATGTTGAGGGAGAGTAAGGACCATTGAGTGTTAATGCTTGTTTGTTTTAGATATGTTGTTGGAGGTGTTATTGTGAATATATTTGCCCTGCTTTACCCTAGGTTTCTTGTGAAGTGGCCTTGAGAGTTTCCGATAAGTCACGTGTAATTTTCATAGGTCTACCCTTATATACCTAGCCTTTTTCCTATGCTGCTCTTAATATTCTTTCTTTATTCTGTATGTCAGGTGTTGTGATTATTATGTGTCGAGGGGTTTTATTTTTTGCGGGGGTCCGGTCTATTTGGTGTAAGTTATGCTTCTTGTACTTTCATGGGTATGCCCTTCTTCAGATTGGGAAAGGTTTTTTCAATGATTTTGTGGAATATGTTTTCTGCACATTTGAACTGGGCTTCTTCGCCTTCCTCTATGCGTATTATTCTTAGGTTTGGCCTTTTCACGGTGTCACCCATTTCCTGGATGTTTTGTGTTAAGGGTTTGTTAGCTTTACGATTTTATTTGATCTATGAATCTATTCCTTCTAGTTTATCTTCAGCACCTTAGATTTTCTCTTCCATCTCTTGTATTCTGCTGGTTATGCTTGTGTCTGTAGTTCCTGATCATTTGCCCAGTTTTTCTATTTCCAGCAATCCTTCAGTTTGTGTTGTCTTTATTGTCTCTATTTCAGTAATCAAGTCTTGCACTGTTTCCTTTTCCTGTTTAATTGTTTTTTCTTGGCTTTCCTTATTTTCTTTAAGAGCTTTGTTCATTTCTTCCAATGTTTTGTTTTTATAATCATATATTTTAAGTCATTCTCTTCTGCTTCATCTATTTTGGGGTGTTCAGGTCTAGTTGGTTTAGAGTTTCTAGATTCTGGTGGTGTCATGCTTGTCTTTCTACTGTTAGGTGTTTTCTTGTATTGCCATCTTCCCATTCTTTATTCCAGTAGGTGCAGGTGGGGTCTCTCTCCCCCCCCTCTCTCTCTCTGGTACTCCCATGGTGGGCTGAGGTGGGTAAGAAGTTCAATGTTATAGCTCTGGGTGGTCCAAGCTTTCTAGCACATCTCTCCTCAGGCAGGTTCCTAGTGATGGCGGTCAAAGATCAGACACAAGCAGAGCCCTGGCAATGGGTGTCAAATATCCAGCATGCACGGATTCAGGGTGGTCCTGCGGGGATAGGCAGACCTCTTGGAGGAACCTGGAACTCCAGTGGAGGGCAGGCAGTGGGGTCAGAGATCAGGCAAGCGGGGATTCAGAGTGGTCCCTCTTGGATAAGCAGGTCTAGTGTGCTCAGAACAGTTCCAGGAAGTTCCCCATAGGTGGCAAGATTTTTGGATCTGTCCTCTGTCCCAGTGTTCAACTAGAGTGGTGGGACAGTGGGCAGTGTAGGGCACATGGTAGGGGAGGGCACACTCTTTGTGGAGGTCTATCAGACCACCAGGAGCCCTCTTGCTGGGAACAGGACACAGGGAAAGCGAGATTCGGGGCCAATCCAGGGAGTTCCCAGGGAAGGGTTGTGTGTGTGTGTGGGTTCAACCTGAATTGTTCCCACATTCTCCTTTACCAGAGGCCAGGGATTGGGGTGAAAGATCCGGCAGGCAGGGACTCTCAGTATACATTTCTTTAGCTTGTACCTAAAAATAAAAATGCATAATATACATACATATATATATATGTATGTATGTATGTATGTGTGTGTGTATGTGACTATATATGTGTATATATAACTTTAATGATGGATTTGTGTATTTGAGGGGCAAGGATATGAATCCTACTTTTGATCAATGTATTATAAAACTTCTATATTTTGATAACGATGATGCTACCTTATACCTCTTTATATAGTCCAGTTTAGAGATAAAATTTATGCTTTGTTTCTGAGATCAGTGTTTTAATTTTTTAATATAATTATTAAAATAGATTTTTGGCCTATTAATAGATTTTCAATATAGTTGAAACAATTTCATAGAATTTTTATAACATTCAATGTTTAAAACACATGATTATTTCTCAAGCTATGTCCTGATATTATTGTCTTTTATAACTTTACTAGATTTTGTCTGTGAATGAAATTTTCAAAAATATACAGTTGTCAGGAGAAAAGGCTTTTATTTTCATATCTTAAGATGTTGGTTAAAATGCTGATTTTTTTATAACAATTTAAGAATTACTATGTTTTTTAACCTAGAAAAGCACGAATATTGTTATACAAATTGCTACTTTTAATTTAGTGAAATACTGTTTACCTTATAGGAGGTAAAAATGATGCTTCCTAGACATTTCCATGAGTAAATGTACGTGCCTGCCCTCGCCAGCAAGGAAGACGAGACTCCGGGTAGATCTTCTTCTTGCAGTTTTAATCAGGATCCTTTAAACATGTTGCTTCTGGCCCATAGGGAGAGAGAGAGAGAGAGAGAGAGAGAGAGAGAGAGAGAGAGAGAGAGAGAGAGAGGAGAGAGAGAGAGAGAGAGAGAGAGATTGAGAGAGAGTGGAGACCCCTGCACAGGCTTAAATACCCTTGAGCTAACCAACCCCAGTGAGCCACATGGACCCTGCAGATAGGCTACTCTAATGCCGAAGCAGACAGGCTGAACAGATTCCAATTAAGGGCTTGTTTACCCAGAGAGTCTTCACCAGTGGGAAGGTGTAAGGCAGAAGCCAGAAACACTTTAAGGCGTGGCTCTCTACAAGTAAATATCAGTCTGCAATTATAGCTGTCTATTGTAACTTTATCAGCGTCATAAAAAGAAGAAAGTGATTGACTTTGGTCTTAGCTAATACTTTCATCAAATGTTTGGGGTCTGCAACCAATGAACTAAAATTTAGTTCACTGTGCTAGAAACTACTGAGGATACTATAGAAAATGGTATAGTTTTATGCATTTGTTATATTCAATGACTAATGGTGTGTTTACATGCGATATATGACTTACAACAAGCTCTCAAAAAAAAAAAAAAAGAAAGAGGGGAAAGAGGGGACTGTGGTTTCACTGTCCCCTTTATAGCAGAAATGAATGATTTGTTCCTCATTAAACCATTTCTTGATGTTTTTCAATAGTTTTTCAGCTAAACACTTGTTAATCCCAAAGCTCTGATAAGCACAGCCGGCAGAATTAGGCCAACTATTTTGGCAAATAGCTAATGTACATGAAATGGTAATCATTGCTTTCCAGTCTATTATTAGATTAACTTCATAGGGATTGCTTTTTTCTCCTGTGAGTTGAGGCATAAATGACATGTTTTACCCTCCAATAAATCTAATAGCAGAGTGGCCATGACATGATGTTCATAGTCCTTGGTCCCATGACAGATTATTTTTGATTGCTCCAGGAGTTTCGAGCAGCTTGAAACCATTAGAATGTAAGGCATCATTGAAATGTTACAGAATATCAAACTCATAAAAAATCTTGCTGATTCTGAGTTATAGGTCACAGCTTTTTACCCTGTGGTATTGACTATCTCTCTGTGACTAACTTCAAAAAGTAGGTAGAAATATCCAATTGAATTGACAAAATTTATACAAGATATAACAGTGTTGGTGTCTCTTTAAGGGTTTCTAACATTGCTAATTATTGGTGGGCAATACTTTTAATCAGTATGTTGCCTGCAATAATCTTGCTTCCCTCTTTTAAGTTACATTAAAGATGGATGCTATTTGATATCAAGCCTTATACTCAGGTGGCTATAAATACAGTTTTCTGCAACAAAACAATCTTATTGTTTCAGCAGATAGGTAACTTGTGTTTTGTGTTGACATTTCCTTTGTATTTTGACATACATTCATGGGGAGTTCAGTACAATCTGTTTATTGTTCTTATATCTTGTGAAAAATTTTAAAATAAGTGCTCAGTAGAAAACATGATGTGTATGTTTCTCATTGATTGTAAAATCCTAAATCTTTGAACAAGTATAACTAGCTCCAATTGTTTCCTAAACCCAATCAATCTAATTCCAGGAGAATCTTTATGTGTGGGTATTTTTCTTATGAAATTCATTGTTTATGCTTATTGTATACATTGAAGGTTTTATGTTTTATTACTTTCAGTGTGTGTTCTTTGAGACATTAAACTGTATGAACACCTAAGTTGCTAAACCAGCCTAATCTTAATGAGCCCAAATTGATCTGTGTGTTCTTAATTTAATACATGTAAAAATGACTTTTCGCTGTACTCCATATTGAAAACCTCTCAACTCAATACTTTTCTGGATTGAAAACAAAGATTCTTCTTCAGATGTACTTATCTGGAGGAAATTGTGGTGCTAAATTGCATGTAAAAATATGAAAGCATTGAACAAATCACTTATCTTCACCCTTTCTTTAGCTAAAATAGTTATAAACTAGCACTTCATGTACCCCTTTCTTTCTCCATATCATCACAATATAAAGCACTATAACATACTTAATGATATGTTTCTTTTCAATGCATTTGGCAGGGGCATTATTGAAAAACACCCTCGGCAGCTCAACTAATGAGATAAGTAAGGATGGGCCTTTTTAAAAGGAAAGATTATAATGCAAAACACTTTGAAATGCTTTGATCATAAATTTTGGTTATTTAAAAACTGTAAATAATAATACAATTCATATTAAGGAATGCTCAGTATGCTTGAATACACCTGCATATAGAATAATATGTTCTATAATGTAATTGAGAAAGGGTTTCATTGAAATTATGTTAAGATTTCCCATGCATAGAGATTAAATTTATTGTGAATCTAATCTAATGATTATTAAGTCATTTTTTATAGTATGCATTCACAGCTTCTATATAGTACTTTTGTGATTGAATTCACTTTGACAGAAAGCAGAAATATTCTAAGGTAATAATATTTGTTGTTTTTTATAATATAAACTTCATTTATAATGTATATATAGTTAATATATATATGGCAAATCAGCTGTCACAGTTTGGGACCATAACTCAATTTAAAGATAAAATACACATAATAATAGATGAACAAATAAGTTGATATATTTAGTAATCCTAAGAAGGTAGGAAATATTAATATGTAGAGACATTTAGGGATTTTAAGAAGGTAGGAAATTTAAATATATAGATAGTAAGTCAGGCAGTCAAATGAATTGGATATCTTTGATTTAATGCAGACTAATATGCCAAATATAGTAAACTACTGATTCCTATTTCTGATTCACTTAACTTTCCCGGGTGCATAATATTTTTTCCTGAAGTACCTGTTACAAACCACTAACAAACCTTATCAAATAAAATGATTCATGCATATATATATATATATATATATATATATAAACACAATATATATGTGAGTACCTTGACAAAGATACCATAGTGACTCTGCAAAACAGTTTGAACAGCATAACTTTTAAAAATTAATTTATTGTTATGAGAATTGAACACCGAATCTGTGCAAGCTGAGAGAGTGCAGATGAATTACATCTGCAGCCAGACAATGATCCCTAAATATGTGTATTTTGTTTTCTATTGAAGCTACTTTAGAAATAATTGAATTCTACCTATTTTGTAGTATTTATAGACTATATGTGTGTGTGAGAGAGAGAGAGAAAGAGAGAGAGAGAACTGAATACAATAGTTTTGTTATGAAGTATAACACAATAATCCTCTCATCCATAGGCTATCTGTGTATAGTCAAAATCATCAAAATCATCAACAGCAGCAGAAACAACAGCAGCTTCTCTCTGCATTGCAACATAAAACTTCATTATACTAATTATATTTTATCATTAAAATGTGATTTCTCACTTAGTCATTCGGAAATTTTTACTCAGGAATATACTGAACAAAAAGAATATTGTCAAATAGTACTACCACTGATTTTTACAGAAGTATAAATAGCATACAGTAACATGTATTTTATACAATTAGTTATAGGTGTTTGTAAATTACAAACACAGAGAGAGCTGGACTAGAGGGAAAGCTATTTAGTTTCAATTGTAACTTTTAGAGTTTAGCAGTATTTCATATTGTCTCATTTTCTGACACCATCATGATGCCATACAAAAAGGACTGAATTGGGTTTTATGTAATTGAATGCCATTTCTGGTTTTCTGGTAAGCCTTTTAAATTCTCTAAGAAATATATTTTCCTCATGTTTGCCCTGTTTTCTTTTTTCCCCTTAGCTTGTTCTATGTTGTATGTGAAAATGTGAATTATATGCACTTTCAATTATGCAAAATATTGTAGTTGATACTAATCTTACCATTATTTGTATTTATTTGTTTTTCTGTCAGTTACTACTTGGTAGTGTTGTTAGCTTCATTATGAAATTGGAACATATATAAAACGAGGAAAATATAGTTTTGTGGGCATCAGAGATTTTTCCTGATATATGAAATATGTTTAATTATCTCAAAAATATTATTCATCTCCTTTTTCTATCTCAATTGATTAATAACACAAAATAAATCCACACACCTGGAGCATGTATCATTGTATTTTTATTTTACATATTGATCCCAGTTCCCTCTCTCTCCCTCTTTCCCTTTCTCCCACCCTCTCATGCCCCCCACCACCCTCTCCTCCCATCCCCCTGCTGCTTCACATGTAGGTTGATGCCCTAAAGTATATATCTTATTTGCACTGAAGCTTAGTTCTAAAAACTGCAGTGATATCCCAAATCACATACATGCTGAAATAATTTTATTATCTACAGCTTAGAGGTTTATATATGTTAAAGGTGACAATAATTAATTTTATAGAAAGATATTTCTTTCCTTATGTAAAAGAATAAGTTTCAAGGCTCACATATATTTGCAGGAATTAATGATAATGGTCTCAATATTTATAATAGTAAATCACTTGGGGATTCAAAATGCTACCAGTTGAGCAATCAGCTACCATTGGGAGAAGTCTTCATATTTCTATCACCCTATAAATTTCTGTAGTAAAACATAAAGCATAACTTGTCTCATTGAGAGGAAAAATGGTAATTGAATCTATGTAATAAAAGTGCAATTTAGCAGAAACTGTTGGTTTTGGCTTTTTTTTTAGTATTTTAAACCTATTATTTTTAAAATTACTTGAGTATTAAAAAAAGCTATAAAATTGTGCAGGGTGTCAGCACATTACATCTTCAAACACTCTTTAATCCTCATTTCCCTTTTCTTGAATAGTAAAAAACTTTGTAAATTAGAAGCCAAATTAATTGAATAAACTTCAATTGAATGTTTTTATGTTTTTGTAAGCATTTTAAAAAGTGCATTGTAAACTTTTCAGTGCTAGTGACAGTGGCTAACATGTCCATCCTTTTTTTTTTTAATTTTAATTCAATGCAAGGGAAAATAGTGCTGATGCTGTGCAAAGCATCATTTATTTTTTGTTTTTGAACTTAATATGTTTACTAATTTAATATACACTTTAATGCCAGCATCTATGATATCTAAATTAGATTTGAGTAGAGTGGTTTCCCAACCTATACAGATACTGTGCTTTGTGTAGTAGCTATTTTCTCTCAGTCTCTTAAAATGCCTTAAGTGATAATGAATTTTTTTTTAAAGTGAGGCATTTGCCAACTTAAGTTATTTCTTTTTCTAAATTTAGGAAGCCTGCACTTGTCTTAAAAGTAGAATTATTAGAAGTCTAGATATTAGGGTGTTCATAAGTACTATGTGGCTTCAGTGTTCAACAGAAAGCCATACTTAGCAATTGAGAAGGACAAGGTGATAGAAGCCAATAACTCTACTGCTTTACACACAAAGAAACCACTCAATATGAAAATATGATGAAGGGGATACTAATTCTTATTTATGGCCTTGAGAGAAAATAGTTGCCTCTTCTGGAGTTAGAACTGGCATTTTTAAAATTTAAAATACCTAGTCATATAGTAATAATAGCAACTGCTTAATATGTACTTAAAACTTGTTAAGAATTGTGCTAGGTACTCTATGCCTGAGGTGGACTTAATCCTATGAGGTCTTTGTGACATAGCAAACAAAATTTCAAAGAAGTCATACTTCCACTGAAAATCATCAATTCTATGTACCTTTGTGAACTGGAGTAAAGTGTTCACTTCAACGGCAAGCATCTGAAGATGATAATTTCTGCCTAAAAGTTATTGGTAAAATAAGATTAGATAATAGATTTGTATTACTTAAGCTTTCTTAGAGAATCAGAGTCATTACAATTTTTATAGGTGAGAACTACAGGGAATTTATTATGAGAATGTTCTCAAAGAAGTATGGTGATCAACAAAGTACAAAAATATTATCTGCAGGCTGAAGAACCAGGAAAGTAGTAAATCAATTAAGTTTCACTCCCGAGATCTGAAACATAGGTGCTGATATGTGGATGAAGCCTGACAACAAAAGGCCCAGAAACCTAAACGTCCATAAAGAGCTTCCATCTGAAGTCAGAAAATGGATCTTGTAACATATACAGAAGCAAATTCACCTGTGCCCTGACTTTCTCCTCTGAGCCCTCATCAGATTATATAAAGACCATCACCACTAGAAAAGGTGGACTCTCTTAATTAATCTGCTTAACTAATCTGTAAACATTTTAGCAGATATACCCAGAAGAAATGGTGTCCCAGTTTATCTTGCTAGCTCTGAACATAGCCATGCCAACATCTAATATTAGTCATTAAATCATGTGAGTATAGTTTGAAAATATATTTTCAATATTCTGTACATATATATTTATATTCTGAATGCAAATCATCCCATTCCTTAAATTTCTGTGTGTTTCAGCATTTTGGAATAAGATATTATTAATTTTCCTCATATGAAAATGACCAGGTAACCATATTTATTATATTAATCCCTGCCAGGATGGTTGAATATTCCAAAGACACTTCCCTTAATTTATTAATTTTTTTTTTGCTTTTTTTTTTCTTATCTGCCATACCACATTACCTATGCCAGTGTGATTGTGTATTTCCTTGAAAAAGATGGTTGGTTGATATGTTAGGGAGATTTCAGGGTGATTTTTTTAAATTTGAGAATTTTTGAAATTTTCATAAATGAGCACTGTGTATACGTAATTTCCACCCCTACCATTCCTCCCTCAAACTCTCCCTGTGCCCCTTTTCAAATTCATGACATCTTTAATCTTCCATAAGTATTATGCCAAAGCTTGCCTGTCATAGCAGATAGGATTATTATTTAGAAATAGTCAACACACCTAAGATAACTGATGGAGGAACACTTATGTGATTTCCCATTTTCTTTCCTTAGGTATGGCACAACATTCAAGCCAGTGCTATATTGACTTAGCTTTTCTGTTTGCTATCAGTTATAAATGCTGAGATTACCTGAGTGATTGTTTTCTCAGAAAGCTGTAATGTAATCTCAAACCTAATACTTCAACAGCCATGCACTAATTAAAACTGCAATTATATTTTTGCTCAAACAAAACGACTTAATAAACATTATCACAAATTGTTTACCCTTCCCCAAAACAATTTATGCTCACTAATACAATTTCCCATTAAAACTGCTGCCAGGTAAATTAAAAACTCTTGAAATAGTAAGTAAGTGGGAAATTAATTCAACAGTTTAATCTAGACCTAATAACAGTAGCAAGCTCAGAAAAAGATTGCTACAGCGGGGAGTTAATTAACAGCTTATTCCCCATTTGATAAAAGTAATCCACTCTAATTCCAGTGTAATTTACCTCAATGTAATATAAAACCACAAGCTGCTTCTGGTGTTAGTAATTATTAGCTTTGTCCTGTGGCCACACTGACAATAAAAGTCAGCAGCATCTTAATAATATGAGGCTGTCTGTTAAATGCCCACACTTAAAGATATAATATGAGATCTTCCAACAGCAGCAACCATGTATATTGCCACATGAGCAGGTGATGCAGTTTAGATTTAAACTGCATTTAATTGCTCTACCTAGTTTTAAAAAAACAGGTGTGACAAGTGACAAGTAAGTATTTCATCAGCTTCATATGGCGTAGCACAGGGAATATAGATGTTGCATGCAACAGCTATCATCTCTCCCTTTGTACAAGTCTGTCTTTTCCATCCCTTCCTTGCTACACCTGAATATGCAGTCATATTCACAAAACTCATTGTGTAACCTGCATGGATATAAAATTTTTAGTTATTGCATATCATCTAAAGTATGAAGTTAAAAGTCCTTATTGAATAAGCATTGAAATTCTTCCATGTTTTAGTAATATTAAAGTATAGAAATCTTAATTGATAACATTAAAATAAATTAAGATGACTCAATTGTCTGTAGTAGACTATTTCTTTACTTATCTATATGTTCTTTGTAGAGTTTTGATATTCTTTATACTATTTTATTTTCTCAATAATTATTTTAAACATTATCACCTATACATAAAATACGTGTGCTTTCAAATGATTTCACATTGAATATGCTGTTTCCAATTTTATCACTAAAGTATATTTGTGAAACCCAATATTATCCGTATTTTACAGATGAAGAAACAAAGACCGCAAATGATTAAGATGGAATTAGAACCTATTGTAGTTAAATATTAAGGTTTTAATTATTTTTCCTATTTTAGCTAACTGGCAAAATTTCACCTCAAAATGGATCAATCTGTTTCTAACCGATTAATCTGGCTCAAACAGGTTCAAACCAGATCAAGCCAGATCAAACCGGATTAAACCAGCTGAAACTGGTCCAAACAGGTTCAAACCAGAGCTGGATCAAACTGGTTGTCACCTGATTAAATCAGTTCAAACTGGATCATACCGGTTCAATCCAGTTTAGACCATTTTAGACTGCCCTCTTTAGACTGAATCAAACCAGTTCAAACCAGTTCTGTCTGGTTAAGACTGGTTCATACTGATTCTGACCCATCAGACTGGCTCAATATGGGTCAAACAAATTTCGTCGGGCTCAATCTGATTCAAACCCTTTTTTACCTGTTCAATCTGGCTTTGACTATCTCCAACAGATTTTGGGTATCTCAGACTGGCTCAAACAAATTCAAACTGCTTCTGACCAGTTTTGACTGGTTCAAACATGTTGTGCTACTCATGATCAGTGAAATCAGGAAACAGTAAAAACAGACAATGGAATTAGAAGGGACAGACAAAAGATAGAGTGGCAAGGAGACAAACAAAATGACTGTGACAATGTCCAGAATACCTCAGTGAATAAGCATAAGTTAGAGCTGGGTATGTTATCACATGCCTATTACCCTAGTACTTTGGAAACCGAGTCAGGAGGATTGCTACAAGTTTGAGAAGGTCATCCTGGGTAAAGGGAAGCCTTAAGAAGCCTTAGGTAGAGGTAAGACTTTGTCTTCAAAACAACAATAAAGGGCTGACTGATGACTGATGTTAGATCATTGGCTCTCACAAAGGGACAGATGAGAAGTGACACCTGATAGTCATTCTCTGACTTCCACACACATGCAATCTCTCTCTCTCTCTTCTCTTCTCTCTCTCTCTCTCTCTCTCTCTCTCTCTCTCTCTCTCTCTCTCTCTCTCACACACACACACACACACACACACACAAATAAATGAATGAACAAACAAATAAAATGTTTAAAATATTTTAAAAACAATCTGGAGTTGTAGTTTAGTTGGTAAAGTGCTTGCCTAATATGCACAATGCCCTTGATTCAATTCCCAGTACCATGTAGGTGGTGCCTACCCATCATTCCAGGGATCAGAGAAATGAATGCAAGAGAATTAGGAGTCCTAAATTATCTTCCTCTGCTACTTAGCAAATTATTAACCAGCCCAGGCTACAAAATATCCCTCCACAGCCTCTCAGCTTGGATCCAGTTTTACAGACAGATTCATTAATTACAGGGATAAAGCCTTACCTAGCCACCTATGTGCTTAAGGCAAGTAACTAAAGATAAACTTTGTATACTAAGGTATACTAAACAGTTAGACAGCCAGGAAATGTTCTGGCCTCTTGTGATGTGACCACTGCACAGGCTGGCTTTCTTTGGCTGTCCCTCCTCTCATGGCCTCTCCTTTAGCCACATCTGGCTTCTGAGAAGATACTGTGCTGAACAATGTTTGTCAATTACTTAGTATGTATGAACCTTGTATATTTTTGTATAATATATATTTTAGATACACAGCTGTATGTGTTTATAGTCACAGATATATAGAGCATTACATTTTCTAAAATGCACTTCAAACAACCGCTTACAAAGTAGTCATTTAAGATACTACTTAATCATAGACCAATAGTTAACTGAACCTTGACTCTGTTAGAACAAATTCTTAAGTAAACAAAAGTCTGAAACACAAGCAGAGAACCTCATCCAACATATTTTGACAGCATAAAACCTATAGTTTATCACAAAACTATTTAAAGATGTCATTTTTAAACACAAAATTATGTTCTAATTTTATAACTTATCTTTATATTAGAAAATTAACATTTTTATTTATTTTTTTTTATTTTTGAGATATATATATATATATTTTCTTATTTTACATATTGATCCCAGTTTCCTCTCCCTCCCATCCTCCCATTCCCCCAGAACCCCTCCCATCCCATTCCCCACCCACTCCCCAGGGAGGTGAGGCCTTCTAGGAGGGATCATCAAAATCTGTCAAGTCATTTGTGATAGGGCCTAGGCCCTCCCTTATATCTCTAGGGATATCCGTCCCTAGGGAATGGAGTATCCGTCCATGTGCAATGTGTAACTGAAATCTTTTCATGCACCAGGGATACATCCTGGTTCCACTGTCACAGGTCCAATAGACTGCCCAGGCCTTCCAACTGAGACCCTTGTTCATAGGATGTATGTCGGTCCAATGTTGGTTTCCCAGATATCAGTCTGGGGTCCATGAGCCCCCCCTCCTTGTTCAGGTCAGCTGTGTCTGTGGGTTTCTGAAGCCTGATCTTGACTTCTCTCCTCTTCAATTTTCCCTCTGGATTTCAGGAGTTTGACTCAGTGTTTAGCTGTGGGTGTCTGCTTCTTTTACTATCAGCTACTGAATGAAGACACTAGGATGGCATAAAAGGTAGTTGTCAATCTCATTATCAGGGAAGGTCATTTAAAATGGCCTCTCAACTCTCTCCACTATTGCTCAGATATTTAGTTGTGGTCATCCTTGTAGCTCTCTGGACATTTATCTATTGCAACTTTTCTCTTCAAACCTATAATGGCTCCCTCTAATATGGTATCGCTTGCTCTCCTCTATTCCTCCCCTAATTCAATCTTTCCAGTCCCTCTCCCCTCATTTTCTCCCATTCTTTTTCTTCTAACTCCCTCTCTGCTCACTGCCACCCTACCCTGCTTCCAATATGCTCAGGAGATCTTGTTCCTTTTCCCTTCTCTGGGGTTCCTTGTATGTCTCTCATAGGGTCCTGCTTGTATCATAGCTTCTCTGGTGATGTGAATTGTAGGCCAGTGATCCTTTCTTTGCTCTATGTCTAAAATCCATATATGAATGAGTACATACCATATTTATTTGCCTGCTAATTTGAAGATTCTCTTGTTTTTTTCTTTGTTTTTTTTTTGTTCGTTTGTTTTTTGTTTTGTTTGGTTGTTTTCTGTTAAATCCATTTGAGGTTTACTTTTTTATTATTAGTATTATTTTTTACTTTACATATCGATCCCAGTTCCCACTCCCTCCCACATCCCCCCAAACCCCTTCCCATCACATCCATCTTACACCGGGATGGTGATTCTTTCAGGAGGGATCAACAAAATCTGTAAAGTCATTTGGAGTAGGGACTAGGCCCTCCCTCCTGCCTCTAGGCTAAGGGGGTATCCCTCCATGGGGAATGTGTTCCCAAAATCCTACTGTGCACCAGGGATACATCCTGTTTCCACTATCTTGCTGAGGACTTTTTAGATGTCCTGTGTGTGAGTGACTGTGTGTGTGTGTGTGTGTGTGTGTGTGTGTGTGTGTGTGTGTATGTGTGTTTGTATGTGTGTTTTGTTTTTTTTTCCATTGAGTAGAACTCCATTATGTAAATGTACCACAGTTTATTCATTTTGCAGAAGTGAGGCATCTAGGCTGTTTCTAGGGTTTTGCTCTTACAAATGATGTTACTATGAACATGTTTGAACAGATGTCTTTATGGTATGAGTGTGCATCCTTTGGGGTATATGCCTAAGAGTATAATTGCTGGGTTTTGTGGTAGACTGAATCCCATTTCCCCAAGGAACTGGCATACTGATCTCCAAAATGGCAGTACAAGTTTGTACTCCCACCAGAAAAGGAGGAGTGTTCCCCATTTCCCACATCCTCTCCAGCATAAATTGTCATTGGTGATTCTGATTTTAGCCATTCTGACAGGAGCAAGATGGTAACTCAGAGTTGTTTTGATTTGTATTTCCCTGATGGCTAAGAATGATGAGCACTTTCTTAAGTGTCTTTCAGCCATGTTGGTTTCCTCTATTGAAAATTGTCTACACAGTTTTGTACCCCACATTTTAATTGGATTAGTTGCTCTTTTGGGGCCTAGCTTCTTGAGTTCATTTTGTATTTTGGAGATCAGCCTCTTTCAGATATGGGGTTGGTGAAGATCTTTTCCCATTCTGTGGGCTGCCATTATGTCTTGTTGATTGTGTCCTTTGCCTTACAGAAGATTCTCAGTTTGAGGAGGTCACATTTATTAATTGTTGATCTCAGTGCCTGTGCTACTAGTGTTATTTTCAGGAAGTAGTCTCTTATACCTATTCATTTAAGGGTACTTCCCACTTTCTCTTCTAAGAGGTTCAGTATACCTAGATTTATGTTGAGGTCTTTGATCCATTTGGACTTGAGTTTTGTGCATGGTGATAGACATGGATCTATCTGCAGTCTTCTACATACCAGCATCCAGTTAAGCCAGCAGCATTTGTTGAAGATACTTTCCATTTTATAATTTTAGCTCTTTTGTCAAAAACCAGGTGTTTGTAGGTGTGTGAGTTAATATCAGGATTTTCAATTCTATTCCATTGGTCTATCTGTCTATCCATGTCCTTCTGGCTTTCAGAATTTCCATGGAGAAGTCAGCTGTAATTTTCATAGATCTGCATTTATATGTTCCTTGGCCTTTTACCTTCACTGCCCTTAATATTCTTTCTTTAATCTGTATGTTAGGTGTTTTGACTATTATGTGGCAAGGGGACTTTTTATTTGGTCCAGTCCATTTGGTGTTTGGTATGCTTCCTGTACTTTCATAGGCATATAGTTTTTCAGGTTGGGAAAGTTTTCTTCAATGATTTTGTTGAACATGTTTTTTTTTACACCTTTGAGCTGGGCTTCTTTGCCTTTTCCCATGCCTATTTTCCTTAGGTTTCATCTTTTCATGGACGTTTTGTGTTATGGACTTTTGTATTTAAGATTTTCTTTGGTTAAAGAATCTATTTACTCTAGTTTATCTTTAATGCCTGAGATTATCTCTTCAATCTCTTGTATTCTGTTGGTTGATATGTTGACAGGCAAATAAGTACATTAATAAGATATGAAGAACACAATTTTTTGAGACATTTATTGAAAAGTATATGACTGTCTTCATCATTTTCACATTCATCTTCTGGATATTTATCCTTCAGTCAGTTAAAGCTTGTACTATTTCATACAATTGCAATTGATTTGGAGTCCAAGTAAGAGAGAATTTAGTCCAGAGTCCTTGGATAACATTCCATGAATTGTGAGTTGTCCTTCAGAGTTTTTGAAATTGAGAAAACTTTCCTTTTCCATTGTAATATTTATTTCATAGAATGTTCTTTTCTAATGTATATTACACTTACTTATGATGAAAATATCCATATATAGGTAAACTTTATTTATTATGGCTTCCACAGTTACTATAGAGAACTTTCAAGTAGCTCACTTTGAGAATTTTTCAACTTATGGAAACATCAATGATTTTAAACACAATTATAATTAGCAGAATTTATAACATAAATAATGTGGTAAAATGTTGAGAATATGTGACTGAGTGCTCTGTTATGACCAGAATATTTGTACTCGCCCACCCAACCAGTCCCAGGGAACATCATGAAAGACAATGTAGAAAGAATGTAAGAAGTGGAGGATGGAAAGAAAACCTAAGCTCTGAAATGCTATCTTCTGGGCATGACAATGCTGGTGCACACATAAATCCACAGCACCTATGGTTACTTCATAAGACATACTACATAAGAACAAGCCAACTAAACTTCTAGGTTTTGTAAATGATCTTCAGGCACCACTCCTTACTGGAGAGTGTAGAAGAATTTTCTCTATTGTCATGTCCCAAGTAGTGTATTGTTTAATCTTAATGGTCAGATTGCCCAAGAAATATCCTCATTCTAGCATGATGCAATGTTTATATTTTATATCTTTATAAAATAGTTTTTCATCATTCTTTGCCCCTAAGTATAAGTCTCTGTGTAGGACAAAGGTAACTTCAGCTAATCTAATTTTCTTGCTATATATGTCATGAAATCACCTAAGTGTATAGTGGGAAGTATTGCGGGTTAATAAGGATCAGGATAAACAAATAGGCTGAATAGGTGTTTATTCAAGGAGAAATAACATACAACCTAGACAGATGAACACCAGCAAATTCCACCAGATGCTTTCCCCTCCACATCTTGCCAGCAAGAGAGCGTTTCCTGGCTCCTCCTCAGACCTAGTTCCACAGGTCACTTCTGCCCCTGGCTCCACCCCCAATGGGCATGGTCAATGCCACAGAAGCAGACAAAGTGAATATCTCACACGATTCTCCTTTTAGTCTAAAAAAAAGATTTAAGCTTGATACAAAACTAAAAACAAAACAGTGAATAACAAATGTGCTCCAAGAAAAGGAAAATTGAGAACAAAATGACCTATATATCTAGTCCTAGGGTGAAGGCATAATGAAGTTTACAATAGAGTTGTCCAAAGCTGGAAAGCTTATGTCTAGTACCTAATATATCTAACTAGTAAGAGAGAATAATAGTTGTGATAGTTTAATCCTCAACCTTATCAAGACCTGAGAAGGAAATTAACAATACTAGGGTAGACAGGAAGTGTGGATGGGCAACTTCCAAAAGGTGCAGTAAGGACAGAAACAGCAGGCTACCTGGACAGTCACCCAAGGTCTCACAGCAAAATTGGTACTCCCAGTTTTGGCTAAGGCCAAGAGTACTTGACAGACCACAACAAAATCAGGGAGGTCAAAAGGCTGTCTTACCCTGACTTGGCAAGGTTCAGCAGTCTTCTATGTTTGTCTCTTGCAAGCACATAGGACCGTATGTCTAAATCAGTGGTCAAGGTGGGGGCAGTTCTTTGCCCAAGAGGCCATGTGCTGAAGCGAGGATGGACTCCAAAAGGATCGACAACAGTGTCCAACATGTTTTTGGGAAAGTGCACGGCGCTGTCAAGAGCAACAATGTCTCATGTCAATAGAGTACTAATATTAAAACATTTAAATGCCATGTTCTGCATGTCTATGAAGTGATTGAAGATTAAGCATCTATGTCTGACTAATCTCATAGGTAAAGGAAACATGGGTGAAGATAAAATAATCTGTAATACTCAGGAATTTAGCTAAAAAAAAAAACTAATTGAAACTTCTCTGAGTAAAGCAGGGACAAATACCTAAACAATATAACTATGTACATATATATATATATATATATATATATATATATATATATATATACACACACACATATATATATATATATGTGTGTGTGTGTGTGTGTGTGTGTGTGTGTAAAAATTCCTAAAACATAGGTAAAGTAGAAAAGTATAGTAGAAATGTCTAGATGAGTGGTAGAACTATAAAGGGCAGCAAGTTAAAAATCTCCTAAATTGTATCAATATGCAAAATGTCTTGAACATAAGTAAAAGTATACATACATAGAATATTGTAAGAAAAATGTGCATGAAACATCATAAATAGAAAGATTTCACACAATATGACAAAATATAATATACAATTCTTCCTGGAAGGGAATATAAACTTAATTATACATAGGTTACCACAAATTAGAATATATAGCAATATAGGCCGTATAATACTAATATCTCACTATAGTAAAATAATTCACAAGAAGATAGGCTATTCTACCTATCTAAACCATACCTTTCCCATCCATACCCTATTCCTGTCTAAACGAGATACCCAAGTCTATGCATCACCTTCCATACCCAACCCTGTTACTAAAACCAACCCTAAGATTAATATTATCCCTAAATTTTAAGAGTGGGGAAAGGGAACGTCATTATCTTAAGATTACTTCCTGCTGAAATGGGATGATGATTGCTCCATGGGATACTGTAGGAAGAAAATTTTGCAACCAAATTTCTCAACAGGACTGGCTCTGACATGTGTAGCTAGTCACTGTGTGGCAGAAAATGCTTGCCTGTAGTTCTATTTGAAACTCTGGCCAGGGTGTAATAAGAAAGCGCACCATTACAGCTAGCTAGTCATGAGTTTTCTTGAGCAAATCAGTCTCAAACCGGTTTAGGGTGATATTTGTAGTAGATGCATCAGGTTGAATCAAGTGGAAATGTCAAAGTGGGGCCCCATCTTCTTTCCAGAGAGTTCAAAGCTTGCTGTTAGGAACTGTTATTATTCCTTGTGGAAAACTTAAACATCAGTATCAAAGTAAAATTTTCAAGTTTTAAGGTATGCATTAGGAAAAGGCAACAATAAGCATTAAAATGTATATGAGAAAATTAGGATTTCAGAGAGAAAATTGCATATAAGCAAATGAGTCCCCAGATTTCGTTTTCTTCTGCCTTACACCAATTGGCTTCTTGATATAAGTTTCTTGATATAAGGCAGAAACTGTGAATTAAATCTTAACAACATTCTTGAATGTAGAGAAGGAAAGCCAAATCCAACTCCAAAGCAAGCATGGGTTTACATGAATTAGGACTACAGGAATACTAAATACTAAAGAGAAATATATTTCTGTATAGAAATAGTTTACCAGAATTAAATATTTTAACATAAATCAGATTCCTCTTCATTAAGTGATTCTTTATGGAGAGGCATCTTCTCTTCTGTAGGTACCTACATGTTCAGTGTCTTTTGGCTGTTTGAAGATGGGTGTTCTCAGTTTTCCTTTAAGGACAAAACAGAACACTTTCCCTACCTTTGAGAGGTCTATGCACATCTCATGGGACCAAATTATTATTATTATTATTTTGGGTGGGGATGACTTGTCATTTCTCTTCATTTAGATGTTTCTCTTGTTCAACTTGGATTGTGATCAACTTAGATGGTATCAATAGTTTTTCTTCTCCTTAGGTGTAATTCTGCTGTCCTGGAACTTTGAGGCTTTTAGTTGTAGATCTCAACTTGTGGTAGTTATGCCTGGACGTGTACCACCAAATAGTGTCCAGCATCAGAAGATCTGTCTTATCCTGGTTCTGCCCAGAAGTGTACCACCACATAGTGTCCAGCAGCAGACGATCCTTCTGATCCCTGTAGAATAGCTCTTAACAAACTAAGGCAAGCGAAATTTTTTTAAATGAAGGAGTGAAATGAGCCTTGTGCAAATTGCTGGGACTGTAGGGCTAACAGGTGCCACCTCCACCTGTTGCCACCACGCCACAGGAACACACAAACAGGGCAGGCCCAGAGTCCGGGCCTTGTGCAGGAACACACATGAGGGGCAGGTGCCACAGGGCTCTGTGCGAATGCAATGTGAGGGAATGGGCCCGAGATGAGCAATGGTCCCAGGGCTGTGGTTGAGATAAAAGGAGTTGTGGGGCAGACACAAATGTCTCAAGAGCGGCTGTGTGTTCCCCTGGTTAGGCAAGGCATCTGCCTGTTCAGGGATGGTGGGGGAAGGGAATAGTGTCTGCCACCTTGGTGAAACCCAGGCCCCGTGAAAATCCTGGTCCCACTTCTGACACTAGATATTGTGGTTTAATACAGATCAGGATAAACAAATAAGCCAAATATGTGTTTATTCAGGGAGAAATAACTTAAAACCTAGACAGATGAACACCAGCAAGTTCCACCAGATGCTCTCCTCTCCACATCCACCAGCAAGAGAGCGTTTCCTGGCTCCTCCTCAGACCTAGTTCCACAGGTCATTTCTGCCCTTGGCTCCACCCCCCAGTGGGCATGGTCATTGCCACAGAAGCAGACAAAGTGAATATCTCACTGCAGGGAAGAGGCTTGCACTCTGAACTGTGGTCAACTCCTCTAGCCCATCTAATCTTGTTGACAATTTTGAGTTTACTTTGTTTTGAATATCTTGTCCCTGTGTAAATACAGTGTTCAGATGTTTCCAGAGTGTCTCAGAGCATGGCCTCCTAAATAGATATCTGGTTTCATTATGTGTGTCACAACCTTCAAGGTGTAAGGAAGACCTTCAAGTAGATATTATCTCCCTGAAAGTGAGATGGGTAGTGTGTTCAGGACTTTCCTGGGGAAGCTTTGAAGCAATACTCTTTGGAGAAGACATAAGTGATTCATAAGAAAATTTCTGTCAATCCAATATCCCCAAATTGTACAAATATTAAAAGTCTCCCAAGTATCCAACAGGTGGAGATGAAATCCAAAGGTGGCAGGGCCATCCTCATGTGTTACGGCTTTGCTGGATTTTGTTAAACGGCTGTGCTGCCCTTATCACTTCTGCTGTTCCCATCAGATATGGCTTTGCCACTTAATATATACTTACAATTATTTGGTCAATGGATCAGGCTTACTACTAGCTAGTTGCCTTATACATTAACCCTTTTCTACTAATCTATATATCACCTCACAGCTTTAGTTTACCAGTGATGCTCTTGCATCTGTCCTTCGCAGTCCCTACATGGCATCTCCTTGACTGTGTCTTCTTTCTCCCTGTCCCTTTGTTCAGATTTCCTGGCTAACAACTTCTGTACTTTCAATGGCTACAACAGCTTTATTCATCAACCAATAAAATCAAAACATATTTTCAGCATTCAGAAGGGCCTGCCACATCAGAGGAGCTTGTAGAATTTGATATTTGGTGGGGAAGGGAGAATAATTCTTTCTGGTAGATGTCGCCTCTTCTCCAGGGGATGGCCCCATACCCATATACTTACAGTCCTAACTAACTTTACTTAATGGGTTAGTAAAAACACAAGCAGACAAGTATCAACAACATGAAATAAGGCATGAAATTATAAGTGAAATGTGTTAGTAGAAATTTGGGCAAATTTGGAGGAAAGAAAAAGAAAGATCACTGTATTTTCTCTTCTGTGTTATTATAATTATGATTACTGAGGTCAGGAATCTTGGGTTCAGTTCTGTATTTTTGGAATCATGTAGAAATGTTTAACGTTCATTAGAAATGAGGGTCAAAAGGAAGAAAAGAGAAAGAAGTTAGGAAGATGGAAATTGGGATGAAGAGTGAGAACACAAGAGATACAAGAAACTGGGAGGGGTGCCACGCCTGCCCAGCCAGAGTTCCGAGCTTGGTGGAAGGGGTAGGGGATTGAAACACTTAACAGACCACCACAAGAAGTGAAGAAGATGCTTCCATTTATTACAGAGAGTAATGGGCTTATATACTCAAGCCAGGCAATGGGCTAAACATTGTACCACCCACACCTGTGGTCGAGGTACAGGCATTGAATATCAGAAAGTTCTGAAAACAACCTTGTTTGCTCAACCTTGTTTGCATGGAAGTTCTACAGATGGATGGGGAGGAAGAGAGCTGTAAGTACTTAAATTTCCCAACAGAGGGGAAAAAGATATTTTCATTAGAGATGCACACTGATAATTTCAACTGTATCAAAGGGAGTTGGAAAACTTGTACTATCAGAATTGAATTGTATCTGTTTCATTATCACTATGCATACCTTAAACTGGATATATCTGTCATCCCTGTCAATTCTCTAGAGTACCCCAATGCATTAAAAAGATTATTAAACTTATTGGTTGGATGTTTCAAAAATGTCAAAGTTAGTTCATTGTGTGTCCTCAATCCATGGTACTCTCATTCACAATATACTTTTACTCACATATCATAAAACCACAGATTATATAAATGGACATTATTGCCCAATGTCTTCCTAGGCAAAATGCAAAATAAGTAAAGAAAAATGTATGAAAAAATTCACATATTGGAATTTTCACAACTAACAATAGTTGTATTTGTGTATATTTAGACACAAATATTTTAATGTTAAGTATATTTGTAGATGCATGTCCAGTCTCTGATTAGAGTTCTGAACTTAACAATTTGCCTCATAATTGTAATTTAAAAATTAACTATGATGCTACTAAAAAAGAAGGAAAACATCATAGTAAATATTTTTAATTAATTATGTGAGGATTTCACAGTAGTATTTAAATTGCTTCTTCCAACTCTATACATTTTCTGTATTGACTTTTGTAACATACTGTCCAATTAATGTTTTGAATACTTTCTTAGTTCTGAGTTAGTCATTTAGTAAGAACATGTTAAACAGAAAAACTATTTTTGATGTAGGTGTCAATAATGACTTCATCCCCCTCTCATCCAAGAACACAACACATAATTTCCTAAACAAGATGAAAGGGCGATTATACTGAAATAATATAGAAGAGTCCTTGAAGTATGGGGTGAGAATTGTTGATGGTTCTTAAAGGAAGTTGCACGGACTTAGTAAGAGGTAGTTGTGATTAAAAAAAAAACAAACAAAAACTAACGTTGTATGAAACAACTGTTAATGCTAAGAGAGGTCATGGGTTTGAAGGATGAAGGAGAAGTCTGTGGAAAGATTTTGAGGGAGGAAAGGTAAAGAGGAAATGATGTAATTGTTTTATAATCTCAAAAAAACCAAATGAGATATTTAAAATGAATGTCATCCCAGCACTAAATTAAAAAATGTAAAACATTTTTGAAATAGAAATAAAAATGAATATATTAGAAAATGAAAATTATTATTTTCCTTCATCTAATATGCTTTCCATGTTCATATGACTCATGCAGGTTAGAAGATGTTATTATTCCCCTGACATTAGAGTTATTGATGGTTGTGAGCCATTATGTGAGTTCTGGGAACTGAACTCAGAGTCTGTGAAGGAACTGTAAACACCTTTAATCACTGAGTAATTTCTCTCACCCACTTGAGATTTGCTTCTAATTTGTATACTCTCTTATTGTTTTTTAGTTATTCTTTCCTCTTATTTTTGTGTACAATTTTTTTTCTTTTCATCTTGTGTGCATTGAATGCTGTATTCACATACACTGTACATTTTTAAGGCTCAGTTGGTATTTTATATATGAAAATAAAATTATATTTATTTAAATGAATTTTCTTATTAGGTTAAGGAATATATTTTATTAAGCTTGTTTTCCACAACAGTATCCTGTGTAGAATGTAGGCACATTTTAGATTTAGTTCTCAATCATAATTTCTTTCTTGTTGGAAACACACCAAGTACTGATACAGTGAACTGTTCATGGTGGAGCTTTACAGGACAGGGACAAACTAAAGTCCAATAGTTGTGGAAACTATTTGTCATTTTCAAAGCTGCAAAATAATGCAGAGATTGTTTTTCTATAATATAATCATTTTGTTAAAGTCAATTACTTGGGAGCACACAACAAGGAACATTTTATGACTAAGTTTAAAAATATTGCTCACTTTTGCAAAAGGCATAAAAATGCAAGAAAAAATATTTCAAGGATAATGTTTTGATCAAATATTCAAATATAGTTTCTTCCCTGCAGTTCACATCTACTTATTCAGAAACTGGCATACCATTTTTAATGAAGGTATTAAATATATATTTAGGATATTAGTTTCCAAATTTGTTAAAAGAATAAGTCCCTTTGAAATATTAAGAAATGTTAGGTAATGATTACTTCAGCTTAGCAAGGAGGTGTGAGAGACGGGTGTTGTTTTTTCTCTATCATGACTTTGAGAGTAGGTAATAGAGATACAATCAATCCCATTCTAATAAACTCATAATGTAACAAAATATTTTATAGTTGTTCACTAATATTTTATGATTAATATTTCACATTTATTTGTGTACCAGTATGCAAATAAGATAAGCAAAATTTTAATGGAGTGAAGGGATGCTTTTATGGAAATGTGGGTCATTGATTTGTTGATATGCCACGTTGAACACTTTAGTGTAAAGAATTGTTTCCATTATAAACACAATTTTAAAGAGTTTAAAAATATAACCTATAAAGATAGATGCCAACTTTAAGGTTTTTCTATAATATATTTTGTACTTGAGACCAATATTTTCCTTTAAAAATTTTAATGACATTGATTTGGTTTGCTTTTGAGTTACCATGAATTGGAACAAATTGTTAATTATGTTCAGCTGCAATTTGAGGGCTTAGAAAACCTACAAACAATGACTATGATTTCAATAACAGTTGGCAAGTGATTAGTCCAGAGTTTTAGTTGTAGTGTGTGTGACATTTAATGGAAGAGGCATATAGTAGGACATTTAACCTTGACGAATTGTTTACCTAATTTTCAAATGAAAATTGTGTGGTGCTCTTTGGTTTTTTTTTTCTGAAAATTTCTGGAAATTCTTCATAATATAATTGTTCTTCAGGGTAGACTTTAGTAATAAAAATAATCTACAGTATATATTTGAAGGAGTGAGTAGAAATAGGAGTAATAAATTAATCAAATTAAAACAAAATAAGAATATAATACTCTTCATAGAAACATGTATAAGATAAGTGCTTTGTAGTGTGAAACTGAAGCTGCACTATATTTGACTATGGAGTAGCTAATCATTTCAGTTAGATTTTGCAAAATAAGATAAAAACACATTATATCAACAGGTTTATGTGTGTGAGAATACTTACTTCCATGGTTATAGATTAGTATTTCTCCTCTACAAGATAAATATAAACAAAACAAAAGAAAATGTCTTCACTATTATGGAAAACTAACTGTTGGACAAACGTCTCTATGAACAAGAACATTGTGTACCTTTAGTATGTCATAACAGGACTCTTTTTAATGAAAAAAACTTATACAATATATTTTGATCATGCTTTTCTTTTCATAGATCCTCCATACCTCTCTACACACCCAAGTCTTTGTTTTTCTCTATCTCTCAAAAAAAACTAAGCCAAGCCAAAGCAAACAAATAAAACAAAAGAAACACACACACACACACACACACACACACACACACACACACACACACACACACACCTCCACAGAAATCAGAATAAACAGGTAGAAGATCAATAAGCCCAAAATTCCTAAACAAAGCAAAATGAGAGTAATAGTTTACAAAAATATTTTTGAATTGCTCTATATTGTCCAACTATTCTTCATCATGAGGGCTTCCCTGAAATTTGGTAAATATACCATTGAGTCTCATTGGAGGAAATGGGTTTTTCTTTGACAGTGTATATCAATTTCAGACAGCTTCTGGATTAATGGTTGGAGCCCATGACCATTTACCCATTTCAGTTCTGGGACCCTGTCTGGCTTGACCACTTGGAGGCTTTGTATGTCCTTTCCCAGTCTTTATAAGTTCATAAGAGCATCAGAACTATTGTACCTTAAAGAAAATGTTTTCTTGGAGTCAACAATAACTTCTGGTTCTTATGACTTTTCACCTCGTTTTCTTGAGCCTTGAAGGGACAAGTTTAAGGATGATATTTGGCGATGATGTTTCCAAAGTCTCTTACTCTAGGGCACATTGTGCAGTTGGGGTTCTCTTACTTTATTTCCTTCTGCTGCAAGAATAATATTAGACGAGTGATGAACAAGGCACCAATCTCTGGGCATAGCAGTATGTCACCCTGATTCTTTTTATTTCACAGCTCCACCAGCAGAACAATAGTATGTTTTTCTGTATACCGGAACTAGCTAGTCTCCAGTCCTTGAACACTATAGCAGTGTCAAACATAGATACCATCACATGCAGTAGTCCTTAACTCCAATCAGAATGTACTTTGTTACTCCCGTAACATTTATGCCCCTATTGCACAAGTATATCTTGCAGGTAGATCACTGTGGTAGGCCAGAGGTTTGTTGCTGGGAGATACTGATGATTACCTTTCTCACTGGTAGTGTGCAGAGTATTTTCCAATACCACAAATGGTGGTAAGTATGGGTAAATTTTCTAGTTATACATCAGCTTTATTATATCTGTTAGTGCTGTTTTCAGCAATAGAACTTTACCATCATGTTTGGAGAAAAACCACTAAACTTGGCAATAACCTGGGATGTTCCAGGGTTTCCATAGGGCTCATTTGGACAATGACTCAACAAGATGTAACCTATTCCTGTCACTGGAGGTTTAACATGGTATCATAATATGTTGAGTTCTGGCTTTGACTACCCTATTACTTGGTGACTTCATTTAGATTCCTTTCTTAAATATATTTATTTGAGGAATCTTCTATAATAGGTTTATTTATGGCATCTCAAATATCTCTTAGTATTAATTGTCCCTCCCCAAGTTTTCCCTCATCATTCATTTTTTCCATCACTCTCCCCATTTAACCCACCCCACTCCATTCTACCCCTTTCTGCCATCTCACTATCACCATATAGTCTATTTTCCCCCTTGTGAAATATTTCCCTCCTTCATAGTCCCTTAGTAGGTACCTAACTTCTGTAGTTAAATGGATTGTAGCATGCATATAAAAGGCTTAAGAGCATCCATATATACAAGAAAACATTCAGTATTTGTCTTTTTCATTTGGGTTACTTTACTTGGAGTGATTTATTTCTAGCTCTGTCAATTTACCTGTGAATTTCATGTTTCTTAACAACTAAATAATATCCCATTGTGTAAATGTACAAAATTTTCTTTATTAGTTGATGTACATATAATCTCTTTCTAATTTCTGACTATCACGAACAGACCAGTAATAAACATGGATAAGCAAATATTTCTGTAGTACTCTTTCTGTACATGCCTGAGTGGTATATCACAGTAGGAGAAAGTGGGTACCAGATTAGCTTATCACTTTGACAGATATGCCCAGGTTGTTTTGAGAGAATTTTGGAAATGTTTTAAATTTGGGGCTGGAGAGAATTCTAAAAGGTGTTTTGAATTAGATACAATCTTATTTTATGTCAACCCCAGTTCCCTTTTACTCCCATTCTCCCATGCTCTGCACTGACCCCCTGTTCCATCCCCCTCTGCTCCCTAAGTAGGGTGATACCTTCCATGGAGGAACATCAAAGTCTGTCACATCATTTGAGGAATGACCTAGGCCCTCCCTCATGTGTCTTGGCTGAGAGAGTATCACACTGTCAAAACTTTTATTGTATCTGAGTTCATTTTCAAAGGTACAATGTGTTTTATTCATTGCTTTTTAGGGTTAAAATTAATACAATTGGACCCACTGATCTTGGAGCTGAAATTATTAAAATTATTTAAAATTTTCTATTTTTCTTTTTTCCTTAACAAGTAGCACAACTTTTTTATTTTATTTAAATTTGTATTTATTTAGTTTTTGTATATGTTTATACGTGCAGGCATATATCCGACAACAGACTTATGGAAGTCTTAGGACAACTTTTAGAAGTTTATTCCCATTTTTCATTATGTACACCAAGGCATTGAACTCAGGTCATAATGCTTGGCCTTGGTGAGGACCTTTATCAGTTGAAGAATTTTGCTAGCTCTTAATTTACTTTTTGAGACAAGATGTCCTTCTGGAGTACTTGTATCCTCAGAGTTTCTGTGTAAGTCAACCTGGCTTTGAACTCCTGATTCTTCTTCCTAAGACTCTTAAATTCTGGGATTATAGGCCTTTAACACCATGGCAAAGAAGGAAATTCATGTTTAAAATATTCTATAGTTGTCAAAAAGTTTTATCTGTAGTTATACATCTATCTATATTTTTATATGAGAAGTTAAATGTATTTTAATATGAAAAAGGAGTGGACTTGTTATAGATGGTATTTTACTTTTTTCCATCTTCAACTATTAAAATATTTTATACTAATTTGTCATTAAATATGATAAGTTGTTTTTTCTTTCCATAGTTCTCAATTTTGTTTTAAATTATATATAACTTATTTGTACTTCAAAGTCATGTTTGCCTTTTACATGAAAGACTTTGCAGTATTTTTAAACATCCTGTTTTCTTGTAGCACTAGAATATTTTTTATCACATTTCTTTTTCTTTTCGTCTGCGTATCTCCTACCACTATTCTATGCTGGCTATTGTATCCGTCACCTTTCTCTTTCATTGCTTATACCTTTCTTTCTTTCTTTCTTTCTTTCTTTCTTTCTTTCTTTCTTTCTTTTTACATTTCAATTTAAAACAAGGTTGTTTTACATGTCAATCCCAGTTCCCTCACCCTCTAATCCTTCCTTATCACCCACACCAAACCCAAGCCCATCACCTTTCTGCTCCCTTGGGAGGGTAAGGCTTTCCATGGAGTGTCTTCAAAGTCTGTCATATCATTTAAAGCAGGGCCTAGGCTCCCTATGTGTCTAGGCTGAGAAAGTATCCCTCTATGTGGGATGAGCTCCAAAAATCCATTCATATACTAGGGATAAATACTGATTCATTACTAGAGGCCCCATAGACTGCCCAGTCCTTCTAACTAATATCTACATTCAGGGGTATGAGTCTTTTCTATGCTGGTTTCCCATCTGTCATGATTGAGCTCATCTGATTCTGTTGGTTTCTTCAGCTTGATATTGACTCCTTTGCTCATCACTCCTCCCTCTCTGTAACAGGATTCCTGGAGTCCAACTCAGTGTTTAGCTGTGGGTGTCTTCTGCTTCCATAGGGTACTAGATGAAGGCTCTAGGATGGCATCATTCTAGAGGTAGTCATCAATCTCATTATTGTGGAGGGGCATTAAAGGTTGCCGCTCCACTACTGCTTAGATTGTTATTTGGGTCCATCCTTGTAGATCTCTGGACATTCCCCTAGTGTCATATTCTAGAGTGAAGTAACCCAGTCACAAAAAGACAAACATGGTATGTACTCCTTCATATATTGATTTTAGACATAGAACAAAGGATTACCAGGATTACCAGCCTACAATTCATACTGCCAGAAAAGCTAGGAAACAAGGAAGACCCTAAGAGAGGCACACATAGTCCCCTGGAGAAGAGGAAAGGAACAAGATTGCCAAAGCAAATTGGGAGCATGCAGGGAATGGAGAGCAAGTTAGCAGAAAGAGAATGGGAGAAGAGGAGGGGAGAGGTGTATATGAGGGAGCTGAAAGATTGAGACAGGGAAAGAATAGAGGACAACAAGAAAAGAAATGCCATAATAGAGGGAGCCATTATATATTTAAGGAAAAATCTGCTACTTTTTTATTTAATTATGTATCTTCTTGTAGTATAAGTTACTTGATAATATAGCATTTGTTGGGGTCAGCAAGGAAAATGACATATTAAGTGAGTGTACTACCAATTATCAATTGGCTGACTTTTGGCTAGAGAATATTAGAAGTATCATATTAATTTTCTATTTTGACTTTCTTGGCAGAACTTCATATTTTCTCATAAAAATGTTTTAATCAATGAGTTATTTGAATTCTAGTTGTTACTAAGAATAAAGTACTATCATTGATGGCTTCTTACCAGATGGTGTGATCCCTTGATACCTCATATAAAATATAATATATATGCATCAGTACCAGTAATTCAGGACCTATGGCATAAATCAGTCAAATGGCCTATTACAGCAGATGGAGAAAATCTTCCATTTTCATATTTTGTCCTAATTCCCAAGACATTATTGAGCTTATTGTACATGATTCCCCTATAGCTCTTGAAGAAAAAGTTCAGAATACATTTTCAGTATAAATTAATATTGCTATTACTAAAAAATTACCATGCTTATGTACAAATATAAAAGATGACTTAACTATGTTACACAGTTTATCCTTTTACTCAGAGAAAATCTGCATCACAAGAATAATAATTACTTAAAGAAATATCTGTATTTTGTTAAGTGAGAAACAATATTTATCAGAAAGGAAAAAATATTTTTTCATAGTTTATTTCAAACAGACTCAAATAGTTCAGTGAGTATCAATCACTATTAAGACATAATTAAGTTATAGTTAATTATTGTAGCTCAAACTTGATAAAATGTGGATTTTTTTAAGATTTATTTTATTTTCAATTGTATGGAGGTATGATGATCTGTGTGTGAATATGTGCATGTGTATTGAACAGAGGCCAGATGAGGAAAGGGGATTCCCTGAACTACAGTTGTGAGTTACTGGATGTAGTTACTGGGAACAGAACTCAGGTCCTCTTCAAGAACAATTTGAGTGAATCATCTTTACAGAAAGAACCCTGTTCTGAGACTTTTCTCCTATGTCTTAAACACACAAGCTTTTTATGGGAAAAAGAATTCCTTGGCAGGATTGGACTAAACAATTCAAAATTGAATTGGAAATGTATAAAAGGGGAGTGTAATTTTGATAGGATTTTAAAAAGACGATGAGAAAAAGTGCCCTTATAGATAATGCTTTAATGTTTGCAAGTATTTGTCTTATGCCTGTTATCTTGGATATATCTTACAGATGTTCAGTACACTATTTACCATTATTGTCCTTATCTTTGTGTAATAGCCCTACTATCATCTTTAAAGTAAACTGTATCTAAGAAGAGGTTCTCATGTAATTCTAAGAATACTTGAAGCTGAAAAGGGGAGAAATACCATATATGATTGCCTTCATGTTGTTGACCCAAAGTCTGACATATCACTTTGCAAAGAATCTCAGAATTTTTTTTAGTTTGTCTGTTCCTTATAGTGCCATATCTTTTTTTCCAGACAACATCTTCTTTGTAAGAGAAACAAAATGAAGAGTGTATAAAATACTATATCTCATTGAAAGCACATTATTGCTGGTTGTTACCCACTCCTATTAGTACATTCTGAAAATATCCTAAAAGAAAGCAAAATTTTCTTTATTTCAGGAAAATGAGTTCTATTTTTCATAGAATGTGTACTAAACCTTCATGAAGAATTCAACTGCGAGTTTTGCATCTCTTATGCAATCCAATGAATGAAATTTCAGCTTCTTATGAATATACTACGTTACTTTCTCCCTATTTCTCACCACGCTGTTGGATATAACTGGCTTTTTTAATATGTGAGGAAACTAGAATTCTGACATGTAAAATTATTTGTGCAAAATAAATGGAAAAGAGAAAAATACAACCACATTAACTTGTAGCTATATCACTATGTTATCTTTATGATAAGTGAACATCATTATTCAAACGTTACTACTACTACAGCTAATAATAATAATCTGTAATGTATATTCAATTTTCAGTATGTGCTCTGTTTGTGATCTGCATTAAGCCTCGTAGCAGAACTTCATGCAATAAATTATCAATTAGTTTTAAATTGGAACACTGAGAAATTACAAGAAGATAATATTTTGAGAATTTGATTTTGCATGTACAACAGAATCCATATATTAAAGATTTGACCCCATAATTTGGCAGTAATTAAAAGTGTCAGAACCTTTAAAATGTGGCACTATTAAAACAAGGGGGATACAATTTCTACAAGGATTTGGAGAACATGGTCATTTCTTTTTTACTCTGTGGTTAGCAATATAAGTGGTTTTGCCACATTATATGCTCATACCTTGATGCACTAGGTCAAAGCAATGTGAGAAGCACCTCCAGTAACATGAGATAAACATTTTTGCTTGAAAAGGGTACCTATCTTGGATATTGTTTTTACAATAGCCAGAAGCTGACTAATAAAATGATGAATACAGTATTTGAGGTCAAATGACTGATGCTGTTTCACCATTTTCTCTGATCAATAACACACTGATGTTATGAAGAAACCACATTCATTTAAATTTCTAAATTTCACTAGAATAAAAGTTTATTTCTGCCAATACTTATAACAGTTTCTTTTAAAAAAATGTGGTAATATCTGCATTAACTTTCATATGACAAATTTTACATGACTATATAGTGGCCACATATTATAGAAAATATATACTTTATATATCAAAGGTATTTAAAATGTTATTGTTAAAATCTTAGGTTGCTCACAGAAGGTGAAAGGAACAAGATCTCCTGAGAACATAGGGCATGGGTGGGGGGGCAATGAGTGGAGAGGGAGTTAGGAGAAAGAGAAGGGGAGGAGAGGAGGACATGAGAGACTAGGAAGAATGAGTCGGGAGACAAATAGGCAAGAAAAAGAAAGAAAGAAAGAAAGAAAGAAAGAAAGAAAGAAAGAAAGAAAGGAGAGAGACAGTGAGACAGAGTGAGAGAGAAAGAAAAAAAGAAAGAAAAGATACCAGATACCATAATAGAGGGAGCCATTATAGGTTTGAAGAGAAAACTGACTCTAGAGAAATGTTCAGAGACCTACAAGGAGGACCCCCAAGTAACAATATGACCAACAGTGGAAAGGCTACCTTGCCCTTCCCTGATAATGAGACTGATAACTAACTTGCATGCAATCATAGAGCCCTCATCTACTATCTGATGGAAACAGAAGCAGACCCCCTCAGCTAATCACTGAGCTGAACTCCTGGAATCCAGTTGCAGAGAGGGAGGAGTGATAAGCAAGGGGATCAAGACCAGGCTATAGAAACCCACAGAGACAGCTGACATGAACAAAGAGGAGCTCATGGACCACCAGTCTGATAGCTGGGAAACGAATATTGGATTGACTCAGAGCCCCTGAACATGGGTCTCAGTTAGAAGGCCTGGGCAGTCTAAGGGACCTCCGAGAGTGAAACCAGGATGGTGCACAAAAGGACTTTGGGAGCACATTCCCCATATAGGGAGACTCCCTTAACCTAGAGGCGGGAGGGAGAGCTTAGTCCCTACTCCAAAGGACTTGACATATTTTGATGATTTCTCCTGGAAGGCATCACCTTTCTGTGGAGTGGGGGTGGGTGTGATGGGAGTCGGGTCGGGGGGCATGGGAGGGAGGGAGAGGAAACTGGGATCAATATGTAAAACAAGAAAAAATTATATATATATATATATATATATATACATATATGTGTGTGTGTATGTGTGTGTGTGTGTGTGTGTGTGTGTGTGTGTGTGTGTGTGTGTGTATCTTATGGTCTTAATACAGGTTAAGGACTTTACTGACTTAAAGAATTGGCAACATTGTTTCTTCTTTAATTTTAAAATTCTCCCTTAGCATTGGTTCCTTTTTAATTTGCTGACTTCATTGACCATTACAATTTAAATGTACATATCTAAAAATGCTAAGCCAGAAACTCCATATGAGAAAAAAAAACTTGTATCATTTGACTTTTATGGACTATGTTTCTCATTCAGATTGATAATTTTCATCTATATTCATTTACCTGTGGATTTCATTTCTTAGTGTGTTATAAATACTTCAAACTATATTTATGACTTGATAAGATATGCCCACTGGAGTAATAGTGGCACAGATATTGTGTGAGTAACAAATCACTTTATGCTAGAATATAAAATCTGCACCACAAGACTGAATTCATTCTGGTACCATTAAGTGGGCATGAAACCTATGGGTAACTACTCATAGAACCAAGAGGAGAAGCCACTATTACCATTCTATAAAATGAGCACAGTAAAAACTTAACCCACAATTCCTTACCTTTGTATTCATCAATAAATGCATTTTAAATGCTCATCCAGAATCCTCCCCTTTTTTTTCACAGTAAATGTCAATGAATAGAGGGAACTACAGCTTGTTGACATCAGAGAATAAAAGACTGTTGACTATTCAGCTCTAAATGGAACAACTGTATCATTCTTCCTTGCCACAAGGTTCATCCGGGAATAGTGGATAGAAAGACGATAAAAGTCAGGGGTAGTATACATCTGCAACGAAAATGTATTTGCTGAACATGAGAAGACCATTTCAGTCATGAACTTACAGTGGTTGGTACTGCTTGTGTAAGACCACACAAGACAAAGTAGTCAAAATATCTGCATGGATGTAGAAGAGGCTCTATCAAGTAGTAATTCTTGTTAAGGACTAATTAACAATTAATTGCTTTTGGGAAAGGGAGAGTCAGTTTCTTCAGCATGAGGGCTCAATTTTTAGTAAATGTTTCTATACCAATATACATAAAGGCATCACTATATTTTGAAGGTTTCTGAATAAAAATTAAAAGAATACATGAAGTTATGGGGTTGCTTAAGAAGGTAGAGGGATATCTGTCAGGACTTAAGTAGAGGAGTTTCAAGTGAATATAATTAAAATACATTGAATGAATTTCTGATGTAATTAATATATCAAAAAACAGAACCTGTGGAGTTGACAGGGAAAATGGTCAAGTGTATAAAGAATAGGAAGGGATGTGGGTTTGATTTGATAACACAGATTATATGTGTATGGGATATTGTCTTTTAAAAACTTTTTATTGAACATTTATTTCACATCATGCATCTTGATCCCATTCATCTCGCTGTCCCCTCACCCTTTCCCTCTGCCCCTATGACCTAACCCCCCAAAATAAAACAGAATTTAAAAGTATAGCCCTCCAAAACAAAAAAGGAAAGAAAAAATTTTTTCAGCATGGAAGCTGCAGTGTAGCCCAGTGAGTCACACAGCATATCCTTTAATCCATATATCTTTATTTGTAAATTTTCTTTTCAATGAGTCATTGGTCTGGCTCAAGGCCTCTGGCTTCTACTACACTGTAGATACTGGGTGGATATCTTGTTGATGCCTTGTGTCGTGGAGATCCTGTAGCTTTGGATATGCATATCTGGTCCCTTCAATATTCCAGTAGTTCATAATTGAGTTGGATGTTGGGGTGGGCTAACTCGTAGCCCTGGTTCTGTGATTCTGTGGTAAGCTGTGTTGGTCAGCCTATCAGTGTTCCCTCATCATCACCATCAGGATGAACTCTCAAGAATTTCTCTAGCTAACTCAACCAAAGCAGCAGTCAGCAAGAAGCAGGGCCATTTCTCTTGCTTTCATGATCTGGGTTACATTGTTCATGCACTCATATCAGAGCCTGCTCTACTGTTTTTCCCAGGCAAGTATATGGCCTATTTTCCCAACTGCTGCAGTTGGTGAGGGACAGGGCCAGCTCTTCCATTCTCATTCCCCTGAGACTGGCTCTCCTGTATGCCACAATGGGCGAGGTGAAATGGCCATATTTCTCCCACCCATGCCACCATATGGCATATGAGGGAGATGACAGGCTCTGTTTTCTTGCTCTCATGTCCACATGACTGGTTCAACTGTGCCTCTTCCTTTTGGGGTCACCTCTAGTGTAATCCACAGAAGAGGTGCAGGTCCTGCTTTCCCTTGGTAGGCAGAACCAGCTTTCCTGACCCCTTAATCCTGGGGCCAGCTATCCCAACTTAGGTGGCAAGGAGTGTGAGAGGAGGGCATCTTTCCCTCACCCATGCCACCACATGACTGACTAGCAGTGATGGAGTCAGGTCTTTTGCTCTCACACCCTCCAGTTGACCTTTCCTGCCAAGAGTAGCATCAGCTCCACTGAGATGCCCAGGTGAAGTGCCACACAGATTCTCTCACTCTCAAGACCTCAGAGCCAGCTCTCCAACCTAGTACAGACAATGAGGGCCTGGGGAGCAAGGAGGTCTTATCTTCGTTGCCCACTCCACCATATGGCAGATGTGAGGTGGTGCCAGATCTCCCATACACTTACGTGGGGGCATGGATCACCTGTGCTGCTGTCAACAGGGCTGGCTCTACTTTGCTTCCTGGAGAGGGTCAGGCTCTGATCTTCTGAATGCTGCAGCAACAAGGGGCAGAGTCAGCTCTTCCACTGTTGTGACCCTAGGACCAGCTTTTCTTGCCTACTGTAAGTGGTGAGACACTAGGGGCAAGGAACATATCTCTCCCAAGTCATGACCTGACAGACTATGGAGTGCCTATTTGAAATTTTCAAACAGTATTTTTTAATTGAGCCTAGCATATTCTGAATCTGACCACATTAACATGGTAGCTTACAGTGAAATTCATTGCATGAAATTCTGAATACTTCTCCACTTATTGATATGAGACAAGAAAGTTATTTTTTTTTCTTTGTCCCACCTTTCTTTTAATCTATGAAATAAGATGACTTTCAGTTACCTTAGATCTATTAGGGAATTAGTTGTGATAACACACATTAAAGAAGCTATCCTATAGGATTTGTGATGTATATAAATCTGGATGAGTCACTGAAAAATATTCTATGCTGTTTTGAGTAGTGAATTAAATTGTAGATTTGACACACAATTTTATAAGCAAAACTTTTTCCTGTAATGACAAATATTACAAGCTTCTTTCATACATGAATACAATGTACTTGGTCATATTCACCCACATAATATAAAGCTAAAATTGCTTTGAATTACACTGACACAGTCAAGTTTTGAAATCTGAAAATATCAATCCATTTCAAAGAAGTCAGAATACATTTGGAATACATGAATGAGATCAAACCATGTCATCTTTTTTATGGCTATAGAGGTAGAAATGTAAAACAATTAAATATTGATCCAGCATATATATTTAAGTAATTGTATTTAAACACAAATTTTCTATCTTAATTTTAAAATTAAGAAACAATTTAAACCAAAGGAAATTTACTCTGGCTTTTATGTATGTAACTCCTGAGCTTTTAAAGCACAACATCTATTGGGAAACACTACACCAAATCAAAATATGTTGCTTTTTCTTCTTCCTGCAACTGACTGCTCTACTTAAGCTACATACACACTTTGGTAGTAAAGGTAAAATAATTCTAATTCATTTAACCATAGTTGAAAAGGTGTAGTTTTTAAAGTGACCCATTGGCAAAAGACATAAAATAAAAAAAAAGGATGGCATATTTTCTTCAACCAGGCAATTACTGAGATTCTCGGTTGTGTTTAATTCTGTGACTTGCAGCATTGGAGTGGGCTGCTACTCAAAATTAAGAATACTTTTCTTTCTTTTCTTTCCTTTTTGTTGCTCTAGGCAAGTTAACAAGCAGCCTTTTCTAGCTTCTTACACTTGCCACCATGTAAAAAAATTCAGAAAAGTCTTTAATCTTTCTATATTTTATGTTTCCCCTTACAGAGCTTTTTATCTTGAAGGACAGAAAAATACCCTCGATAGTCTCCTGAAATATTGGTCTGTTTTCTCTTTGAAACTCGAATGCCAAATACATTGTAAATCCTTTGAGTCTCAAAAGTGTTCTAATCTGAGCCTTCTATCCTCAGGACATTCAAATTTTGATTTATTCCGTAGAACAGTTAACACATTTCTCTTATATTTTTCCTCTATGCTGCCTTCTGTTTGCAATTGAAAAGGTCTTCATTGACTGTTAGAATCCAGCATTAAGAAGTGGTAACCGTGAAGGGCTATTAAATGACACTAAATAATCTTTTGACAAGGACAGAGTGTAAGAGAAAAAGGATATCGTAATCCATGGTTTTCAAAGACAACTAGGTTTGAAGACATCGCTATTTCTGGATAGCTGCCACTTTTCATTTTTTTAAAAAAAATTTTATTTTTGTGGGAACACTCAACTCCTTTATTTATATGTTTGACAAAGAATGAATAATTAAGAGCTAGAACTTGCTCAAATGACATGGTTTCACACACACACACACACAGACACACACACACACACACATACACACACACGTATATAAAGCTGACAAAACTGAATCAAGAAAGATGTTAAGATAAAACCATGTGTTATAAATATGACACAGTATATTAAATATTTCTTTCTTAAAAAAAGAAAAACCCACTGATAACCTATTGATATATACTTTTAGTTAAGCAAGTTGCTTACAAATTCTTTTGCTTTTTTTCAGTTTTTATTCTTCTCTCATAAATTACATACCACCAACAGCTTCCCCTCCCTTCACTCCTTCCATTCTTTCCTCCCACTTCCCCTCTTCCTCAATCCCTCTCCTCTGCAACACCTCCCCCTACCAAAAAGAGCATGTCTCCCAGAGACATCAACCAAACATAGCATAATAAGTTACAGTAAGTCTAGGCACAATGCCTCATATTAAGGCTGGGTGAGGCAACCCAGTAAGAGGAAAAGGGTCCCAAGAACATGCAAGAGTGAGAGACACCCCTAATACCACTCTTAGGAATCCATCAAAGATTCAAGCTAAGTAAACACAGCGTGTGTGCAGAGCACCTATCTCAGACCTTTATAAAAAGTACATGATTGTCACTCCAGTATCTGTGAGCCCCTAAGAATCCTGATTATTTTTTTCTGTGGGCCATGTTCTCCTGGTGTTCTCAACCCCTCTGGCCCCTATAATCCTTCCTCCATCTCTTCTGTGGGGATTTTCCCTGGCTCGACCTAATATTTGACTGTGAGTCTCTCTATCTTTTGCTAGATGATAAGTGTAGCCACTTTTCAATACAGAGTTTTTAATAATTTTGATTGGCAACTCATTTTTTAAAGGCTAGTGAGACATAATAACCATTGATCTATCTTTTAACAAAATTGAGATATTTAAGATAATGTTTCATTTGACCCTTTTATTTGCTTTTGAAAGCAATTACTAATCTATTAATTTGGAAATTCTACCTTCTTATTAAAAGTGAGCTTCGTGGTTATTATTTTTGGTAGCAAACACACACCAAGTAATGAGTTTTGATATATTATGGGAAACTCTCACTTCAAAATATTTTTTTCTATTTTTTTCAAGTTATCACAAGATGCAGATACTTATAAACAGTTTTCATCTGGAAAGAGAGTTGGCCCACTGGAAAATTATTGGCATACTTCAGACATAAGTCACAGCACCTTAAACATTTTAGTAATAATCTGAAGTTTATAAAGAAAATCATAATTTCAGGAGGCATTAGTATTTTGGACAAATATTTCATAAATTTAATTTCATAATTCTTTCCCAAAATCTTAAAATACTGCATAATAGATTTAGAAACCTTACTAAATGTGAGCTATAGTTTTGAGAATTAACTAATTCACAGAACTAATAATTTTTCTTTGTTTTAGAATATTAATATTTAAAATTGAATTTCGAAGTTATCTAATTTCAAAATAGATTGGTTCAGTCATTCACAATTTTGCTTTTCTAATTTTAAGAGTGACACAATTAAACTTGTGTTTTCTTTTTTTAATAAGGGGAAATGGATAGTAGAAAGCAGAAAGGGGAGTGGGGAGATTGTCCTACAGGGACAGGAAAAGTGGGAGAGAGGCAGAGAAAGAGAGAAAGGAACATAGAAAGAGTGGGAGTGAGAGAAAGCTGAACTTGTGTTTTCAAAGAATATTGTACATTTTATATAAAAAAAAAATGCTTGACATAGAATTGTGGATGGTTGTTTTTCTCATACATTCACTCCACCTAATACAAACTGTAACATAACAATCAAACCTTTGTCACTCATGGAAAATGTTCATTCAAATGTTAGAGTGGAGACCTTTGGCATTATAAATATTAATGATTCCACACCTGGTTTCTGTGAAAAAAGGTTTGGAGGAATTAGTTTTACATTTCACTTTACATTTTTGTAAATATATCCGAGTATCTTGTTGGAATGTTGAAATAAAATGAAAGAAGCCTGTTTACAACTACCATTGCAATCTCAGATCACAGAGTAAGAACTGTTTTACTTAACTCCTAAATGCCAAAGTAATACATAGCTATTAAAGCTTCAAGAAGAAAGCCAATTCATTTCAGTCATAATATCACCTAAAACTGAAGTATTATAAAAGCTAAACAATGCCAAATACATTTGGCTGAGATCAAAAGCCAAACCTATTTCTTTTCTTTCATCTTCAGTGTTCCATTTCCTAGGAGTATGACCTTAGTCAAACATCTATTAAGTTTAGCTTTTGATCTCAACCCCCTTTTGGGGTTAAAAAAATCTATCTTTAAATTTTTCTTCTAGAGACAATCATTCTATTGTGTTTTAATGTTCCAGTAGTGTGTGAGTAAATAGGATTCTCTGATATATGTGATAGAAGAGTTGTTAAATGGGACAATCATTTTTGTGCCAGAGACAAGAATCAAAGGAAGCATTCTTCAGATGCTATTATCCAGGGGAAAAAATTCCCCTCAGGTCAGTGGAAACATGTTAACTGGTCAGTCTGCAAGCTCTTTAGGTCTTTGAAGAAAATGCCTTGTAATTTGATAACAGGTAGCTGCTCATTTGTAATGTAATTTTCTTCTCACCAGTTAGAGCCACTCTGTGGTTAGTGAAGGGCAAAAACTTCTTTCAACTTATATACTAAAAATCAAATTTTTATTAAAAACATTAGTACACTTTAGAAAGGTGATACATTTTTATGTCTTATATTATTAAAAGAATAGAGCATAAAGCAATTGTCATGTTTGATTAAAAACACTAGAGATATGACAAGAAATGATAATTTAAAAATGCATGTATTTATTTTTAAGTATGTTTCCCATATTCTTGTCTACTGTATGAATACTGGAGAACTTTATGTCATCTTTTTATATTTTTGGTTGTGAGCCTAGCCTTTAACAGCTGAGCCATTTCTACAGCCCTGTCATTTTTTTATATACTTTGTTTTGTTGCATAGTAATTTATTATTATTCCAACAGTGTTTTGTTCCTGAAAAAGTATTTCAGAGCCCCTGAAGCCACAAAATTGAGTAACATTAAGTAAGTGCTCAATAGTGATTATCACAGTTGATGTTGATGTGGTGAAACTTATCATAATAAATGTCAGAAGAGTAATAAATACTCATATGTATATATAGAGTACTCTAGAAATTTTAAAATAATGAAACTATTTCTAGTTGTTAGAATGAAGCAAATTTTAAATTTAACATGTATAGTGATATTTTAAAGATTGGTTAAGTTAAACTTACATCTTAGAGATTAAAGTATTCTGGGAGAAAGTGATAATTCAAAAGTAAATTTTATTACTGGGATCTTCACAAGGAGTGATAGGATAGCTCACCTTGAAATTATGCATTTGACTCTTGACAGCTTATTATGTATGTCTACCATTTGAACAAGCTTCATTGAAGCATGTCATTTAAACAACATCAAAGACCCAAGACAAAATGGCAAATGCTATGAATCAAATGAAAGAAAGAAACTAACAAAACGGAGTTTAGTTAGTTATAATGCTTTGCTCTAACATACGGGTTCTGAAAATTAATGGATTAATGTGAAATAGTTACAGAAATTTTGAAACTCCACAAATGACTGAATTCCTTATCTCAATATCAAAATGGTATAGTTTTTCTTTCATTATTTTAGGCAATTTCATCTTCATCTATCTCCTAGCTGTGTATTGTTTGTTCATTTCTTGATATGGCAGTATTGAGGTCAAATATATTATCACCAAGATGTTTGCAATCTGACTAAAAACAATGGGGTTAAGAAAAAGATAAATTTCTTTATGGCTTTTCTTTTATTTGATCTCTTTGAGTTACTGTGCCCTTTTGGCAACCTAAAGCTATTGGTTGCAAGAAGAAAAAATAGTGTGTATCTCTTTCTGAATTTATTGTTAATAAGACTATGACAGAAGTGTGGTGAGTCAAAACAATGTGCCATATTATAAATTACCGAGTCTTGCACTAGCTTTGCTCAGTGTCCTTACTGCATGTGCATGTAATTGTAATAATGGGAATTTATGGTTCTTTTGTTTATTAATAATCTGGACTAACCACATTCTTTATTCCCAATTTCTATTATTTTCAACAATGAATTCATTTTCGTAAAGCATTTTTGAAAATCAGTGGGAGAGATCCATATTCTCTTTGTACCTATTCATTGAACTAGGCCAAAAAGACCTACTGCATGCCTGTAATTCATGAATTTTATATTGTAGTCTTAATTGATAAGAATATTTTTCATAGAAATCTTAGTAAAAAGTGACTATGATTTTATATTTTTAGAGGAAATAACTACTAAAACCCCAAACCCTATCCCTTCTAGAAATCATACTTCTTTGAGAATATTGGTAATTGTACATAAAGAAATAATAGTATGATATACTTTTCTTGGTCATCATACTCTGCAAAACACTTTTCCCCTCTTCTGGTCATACAACCTTAGTGTAAAGTTTTAATACAAAGTAACAATGTCTGATTATTTTATATTTAGCTGCTAAAGTAAGAGAATAAGTTTCCAAAGTCTCAGTAGATTACAATTTAAGAGGCAAAATAAGATGTGCTTTGAAAAATGCTCTTGTGTCCATGAAATACACAAGAAGCAGAATAGTACTTTTTCATGCTGTTTACTGTTCCATAGAATTCATGTACATTTGATCCTGTGACTATTTCAGGTGTCTTCCTGTGCATTGTTATATCATATGATATGAGTATGGACCACTTACACATATTTAAATTCCATTTATGTGATATATAAGTTCATGACATGTGCATACATTCTCCAGAATCTCTTGTTTTCTGTTTCAGTTAGAATATAAATGTTTAGAGTACAAAATGATATAGTGATGAATGAAAATAGAATAATATCAAAGTAGTGGTATTTTCAGGGCATCCAACATGGTTGAGAGCAAGAATTCTCTCAGGAGTAGGGGAATTGATGATCAATTCTCTGGCACTTATCTGATAAGTTCAAGGAAAGGCTGCTTTCTAAAAGCCATGAGTGGCTGTGATCTTCAGGAAGTCAATTGCCTTTCTAGAATGTGTTTCATTGCTAATTTGTAGTGTTTTCACAGTGGTGGGTTGATACATTTTGACAAACACAAATGACATTTGAATTCTCTTTAGCTTCTACATAGAACTTAAAACTGCCATTGTTTCAGGTTATCTTCATTTTTCCTCCTTTCCATCCAGTATGATATTTGTTCTTCCTCTTGAACTTTTCCTAGATGTCATAATTGCTACAAAACAATACTACAAATGTAGTTAATAATTGAATTAATGATTCAATGAAAGAATCAGTAATGTATTTTTGTTTTCAGCTACCTTCTAATAATGTCATCATGTTCAAAACAAATTTTTGTCTATAACTTGTGCTGCAGGGGCTTCTAACTCATTGCTTTATTGCCATAATCTAGTATTCTTCCAGTATAAATTAAAATATTTAAAGTGAAGCTTAGGCAACTTTAAGCAATTAAAGAATGAAAAGTATTAGAATTTTATCCAGTATCAAAAACTAATGATCCCTTCCTTTTAATATATTTTGATTAGTATTTGATTATAGGTGATTGGTGATTGCTGATGTGACCAAATGGAATTTTAATTGTGTTAATTGTACAGTTGAATGATTTTAAAGTATCCATATCAGTGTATTAAGTACATTCAAATTGTTGTATAGTCACTAATACAGGAACATTAGAGAGATTTTCAACTTATCCTTTGTAATAAACATGCTAATTTTATCTGTATGCTTCCTAATTTTGCATATGTACTACTGAAGTTAGCATTCTAAGTTGTTTTATAAACTGTCTCAAATCTAATTGAAAATATGGATATATTTTGTGTTGATTAATGAATTTATGATCTTCCTAATAAAAACATTGTAAGTATGTTACCTGGTGTGCTTGTCCCTTTGAAGCAATGCTGCACTTAACTATTTGGTGAGATGTAAAGGTGGGTGGAGTTACTGTTTTGTTTCAGGTTGTTTCCCAGTTTTCCTGGGCTACTTTCTGAGAATATATATCTACTTTTTTTTTTTATGTTTTTCCTTTTCGAAACAGGGTTTCTCTGTGTAGCTTTGGAGCCTCTCCTGGCACTCACTCTATAGATTGTACACAAGGCTAGCCTGTAACTCACATAGATCTTCCTGTCTCTGCCTTCCAAGTGTTGTTATTAATGGCGTGCACCACCACCTCCTGGTGGGTATTTCACTCTAATGTCCTAAATTGGTAGAGCGTTGTCACATATCCTCTTTATATAATATACACTCTCATCTAGATTTACATTCAGAACTACTAGGCCTGAAACCTTCAGTACAAAAGTCATAAAAATATGGAACATTGTGGATGTAAGTTTTCAGAAGTTATCTATAAATGTCGTGTAAAACTGTAGAAGAATGTGGTAATGAATTGCTTTGAAAGATGTATACCATAATAGGAGGTATTCTTTCTTCTCTTTAAAAGTTAATATGTTTCAATTTTCCTTAAAACTAAAATATCCATTAATTGTCATGAACAAAATAATTTATCATTTCCATAAGGATTAAGTATAGAAACCTGGGATCCTTCCAATTTAACAGGATAACAGAAATTACAAATGTAAATGATTGCTATTCAAAGAAATATTCAAATGAAAGAAACAAAAGTACCCAAGAAGTTTAATTTGAACTTATATCCAAGTAAGAAACTTAATTAGCATAACAGTTTTCAAATTGTGATCCCTAGACTGTTACTAAATACAGTATAGTGTTACTGTATTTAGAGCTGTTGTATTCTGTGTTTAGGATGATAAATACTGCATTTAAAATGCTTTAAAAATTCTACAGTAAGAAACATAGGAGCCAGGAATAGTGGCTAGCAGTTGTCACAGCACTTGAGAGGCTACAGCTTTAAAATTGCTCTGAGTTTATAGGGAATCCCAGATTAGCCTAAACTACAGGATGAGACTTCATGTCAAAAGCCAAAGCATCAAAATAAACAATCAAAAACTAAAGAAAGCAAAGAATATAAATGTGATCTAATGTGCTTTGATGCAAACCCAAACTGTAATAATAGTTGCTCTTTAACATTTCCTAACTCAGTGCCTTGGCTTCCTCATTTGACCAATGCCAATTGTTAGGTTATTATGCATATAGAGTTAAGAAGTATAAAGAATTTAAACGAATATTTGGTTATGTAATGCTGTATACAGTTTTCTCTTTACGAACATAGTATTGACTAGTTTGGTCTTTGGACAGCTTTATTTCCATTTGAAACACCCCCCCTTTTTTTTAGGAGATTATCTTTCTCAAAATTTGTGAAATGAATATTCAATACAGCAGGGTTTGAAAATGTTGGTAAAAATAGGCTTGACACATTGCTTCTTTCTTATAATTGTCTAAGAGCAGATGTGATAGGAGTATTTGAGAAGATTTTTAGACTTTCAAATTGTTTAATCCCTATTACTTTGTTTAGACAAAGCTGTACAAGGTAAATACATAGTTACTTAGCAACTGGGATTTTTGTTAGGCATTTAAGGAAGGCCACAGTAATTTGTTCAAAATTGCAGTCAGCGTTCTAAGCTGTGTTTTGGTTGCACTCTACAATGCTTTGCCAACCATTCTTAATTGTCATTTTCTTTTCTGGCTACATTCTGAAATTAGAATTCACTGTCTTATTGTACATCTTCTAATCAGTCCTTTTTCAAAGGCAAGTTGAATGTGAACAAGGACTGATTGTATCTCCTCTTAATATCTATCTACAATTCAATTAAGTCTCTATATATATCTATATCTATATCTATATCTATATCTATATCTATATCTATATCTATATCTATATATGATATCACCATTTCTTGGTTAAATCTAAGTTCTATCTATCATTTAGTGAATTCTGGTTATAGCTTGTCAAGCTTTCTCTCAGTATTGAAAATCTGCATTGTGTTTAATATTGTGATTATAACTAGATGGTGACCAGAAGAGTCACTGCAATGTTGATCTATAATCCCTTATGAATGCCTTCTTTGCACTAACCTTCTTTTGCACTTACTTTAATTTTAGGAAGCATTTTATTTACTTAGTTACTTGTTTATAAATATTTTTGCTATTGTTTTGTCTCAGTTTCATACATGAGTACCATATTTATGTTATTTTCACTTTTTCTTCTCTCCCGTCCAGTTCCTTCTTATCCCCACACTCTGAAATTTAAGGACTACTTTTCTTATTACCATTAAATCAATTTTTATATATCTATCCATTCATCTACACACAAAATAGATCTCTATTTTTCATCTATCCTGCTGACATTCTTTAGTTTTATTCATATGTGTATATGCTTATGGGTAACTATTTGGTATTGTACAACATGTCAGAGGGCTCTTCATTAGAGAAGATTGACTATTCCTTTTTGTAGATTTTCATCTAAGATTGAGGTTTTGTGAGATATTTACCTTCTACATTTGCATATCAAGTAGCTTTGTCACTGTGCAGATTTGTTTTTGTCAGTCATTATGTTAATATTTCATGGGTAGAGTTTCCCTTGTCATATAGAAATATAGCATTTTTAATCAGAGACACCAACGTCTGGCTCTTATACTCCTTCCATTTCATCTTTTACAATATTTCTTGAACATTGAATGTAGGGACTTTATTGTATATGTACCAAGTTGGTTTCAAAACTCATAAATGTTGTTTGTTCATTTTAATTTTGTTTTATAATTTTTTAACAGTTTAGATTTCTGTAATAGATTCAACTTCTCAATTCTTACATGTTTCAATTTACTGTATTCTGACCATTTTGGTCCAAGTGGTGGGGTTGTTTTTGTATTTTTGTATTTTTGTTTTTATGCACAGAGTGCAGAACATCAACATTTCATAAAAACAAGCCTGAATACAATATATATGTGGAAGATTTACATTTTCATAATTTATTTATAGTGAATTTAACAGTATTTTAGTACATCATAGTTTACCCAAAGCAACTTTGATTACATATAACAAGTAAGTCAAGTAAATCATCACAAAGAACTTGAAAGGTAGGTTGAAATTATGTGATGATCTAAACTATTTTTCTTTTGGGAGATAGAGTATTAATTGGAATATATTGGCATTTATTTTAATTAAATAGTTTTTAGGTATGAAAGCTTATTTCTAGAAGCTGAATCACCATTTAATTTAATTAATTGTAAAACTGGGTATTCGATTACCCATTGATCACATTCAAAGTTTAGCCATAATTACTTCCAAACTTATCTGAATTGATAGTCACAGTATAACTAATTAGAACACTAAAATCCCTTCTTCTTTTCAAATCACTATATTATTTTTTAATTTTTTTTTATTTTACATATCAATCCCAGTTCTCTCTCCCTCCCATACTCCCATGCCCTCTCTGACACCCCCATCCCATCCAACATTGACTAACCAGGGAATGTCATTGGGAGAATTGTTTCACAAGGTCCTTCTAAGATAATTCAGTCCAGTGTCTTCTTTTTGCATGTGAATAAACTGAAGCACAAAAAAATGTTACAAAACAATTAACAGATTATACAAAAATTATATTCTCATAATCTGTTCAGTGACTCAGATATCAAAAATACATTGTAGAATTCTTTAAGTATAAATAAGGATATTGAATACAGGATTAGTTGTAGAATCTTTTAAATGTAACAGCAGAAGATGGAAATACTTCCTGAACTACTGACAGACTACTAACTTAAGCCTCTCCCTCAAGCTTTCTTTCTGGGTTTCAGAGATTTTCATTTATAGAATTGAAAGATTAATTTAGATGTTTATTAAACTTCTCCATGTGAAGACTATTTCTAGATACTTTAAGCCTAAAGTAGGATCACATGTACTTATGAGAAACATAGACTTTATCATATTCTGACATTAAATTTAGGTTAAGAATAAAGACACAATGGGGCAATGATACCTTCTTCAATAATATGTGTTTGAAAAACTGGATATTCACAAGCAGAAATGGGAAACTGAGCTGTTCACTAAATGAATTGAAAACTTAAAACATATCAAGTGAAAGTATAAAACTTCCAGAAGAAAGCATGGGAAAAACCTTCTTGACATTTACCTTGGTAGTGATTTCTTAAAAATGACAACAGAGTACAGAGAACAAAAGCAAAATGGACAAGTGTGACTACATCATACTGAAAAGCTTCTGACCAGCAAGGAAAATAGTCAAAACAGAAACAGGACAACTGATGAAGTGGAAAACAATTTCAGATCATATTATTCAAGAAAAAAGTTAATATCCAAACATGTGCAGAAGTTTTAAGATTAATAACACTGATAAAAACATCAACAAGAAAAATATATACTAGCTGATACATCTATAAAAATCAAAATCAGGATTACAGATAAATATTTTTTAATTATACTACTAATGATAACCCAAATATAGAACTGACATTTATATAAAGAGATAAGCACAAAATGAAAATAATCTGTATCAGTAGTATATACACTGGAATATTTCAAAACTTAAAAATAGGTATGTTATATTTTATTAATTATAACATATGGGGAAAATATCAGGGTTGTTATTCTAAGGGGAATAAGCTACATATGGGAAAATATTATATGGTACATGTTACACATTAAATATACAAAAATGTACAATTATAGGAGCAGAATAAAGTTGCATATAGGGTTCACAGTGCAATTAACTGGGACCCATTAGTCATAATCAATGATTTGTACATTTAATATTTTATTGGAAGAGTAGTTTCTTCATTTTTTAAGTTGAAAATATTCTGATCATAATTTCCCCTTATCTCCTCCCCAATCATTCAACACCATGCCTTCTTTCTATCTTTCTAGAAAACATTTAAATGAAAAAAATACAAAGAAATGAATAAATAAATGTTAAATACAAAGAAACAAAAAAACACACCGAGAGATACATAAATGCAAAACATACAAAAATCCATTAAAATACAAAATCAGAAAGTGTACCATACAAGTAAAGAGCAGTAAATACGAGACAAAGCACTTGGAGATTTAAAAAAAAAAAAACTTCAAAAGATGCCATTGAGTTCATTTTGTGTTGATTGTCTACTTCCAGGCATGGAGCCTGCCCTAATAATGGTTTGCATACTCATTGAGAACTCACTTCTCACTGGAGAAAACTAAGTTCTCTTTTGCAAGCACTTATCAGTTGGAGATAGCTTCTGGGTTAGAGATGGGGGCCCCTGTCCATTGCTGCACTCAGTGCTGGGACCCCTTCTAACTTACACCCATGAAGACCCTGTACCAGGTGCCACAATTCATATGTGTCTTGGTGCTGTTGTATTTAGAAGGCCTTATTTTCTTAATATCTTCCATCCCTACTGTATCTTATGATCTTTCAGTCTGTTCTACCATTGTTTCTGAGCCCTGACAGGAGGAATTTGATGGAGACTCCCATTTAAAACCAAGTGTTCCAAGATCTGAATATTAGCTCTCTGTTGACTATTCTTATAATACCCTGTTGTAGCTTGTATGTTTCCGCCAGCCCACCAGCCCGCCAGTCTGGGCCCACAGCCGCCCCAGCCCCAAATAACACTCTGAGACTCTGTATTTGATACAATCCTGTTGGCCAGTTACCATTATTGTTTATGGGCTAGCTTTGCCTTAATTATTAACCCATTTCTACTTATCTAAGTATTTCCACGTGGTCATCTTATCGGGGAGCCGTGGCGGGTGTCTTCCTTCCTCCCCAGGGTACATCTCAACCCCTCCTTCCCACTTCCTCTTTCCTCCTTGTCTCCTAGCCCTGCCTATCTTGCTATCTCATTGGCCCAACGGTGCTTTATTAACAAGTATGAGAAACATATTTACAGGATAACATCTCCCATCATCTCCTCTTTTCTGTCTAAAGTAAAAGAAGGGGTTTAACCTTAACATAGCAAAATATACCATTCAACAGTTATCAAATAAGAATCACAGTTAACAATATTTAGTCCATTAACATTTTGGAAGACTTAAAGAAAATATCATCTATCCTATCTTTGTGAGTTTGAAGTCCTATATGTAACTTACCTTTAATCCTAACTAAGGAAAACTATAATCATAACTACCTGTCTTCAACTCCATCAAAGACCACAGAAGGATAATATATAAACTCTAGAAATGACAGAGACAACTCATTGCCTGGTCAGTCACCCAAAGTTCTTCTGTAATGTTCCATCTTGAGCCCATAGGCCATAGTGTGTGTCCAGACTCCTCAACAATGCAGGAAACTTTTCTCTGTGTCCTGTATACTGTCTGGCTGTCTGGGAGCCTCTTCCATGAAGCAGGAATCCTGTAGCAATGTCCATCTTGAATCAGCAGTCACCTTTTTGTGGGTCCTGCAAGTCCAGTTTCTACAACATAAAGTCAAACAGTCCGGAAGAGCAGTACCTTGCCCAAATGGCTAGTCTTGCCATATTAGAAGCAAACTCCATAATGTGTTTCTTCGATGTCCATCTTCCTTTCTTCTGTAGGTGGTGTTACCAGGAGCAGTTGTGCCTCCCTGTCAAGAAAAACCCTAAACCATTTTAAATGCCATATTCTGTAGGTCTTTGAAAGGATTGAAGAATGCCTATTCATCTCAAATACATCTCTGTATATCTAGAAATCCTAACTAACTTAACTCCAAGTTTTGACTATCACAGATAACTCTCTAATCTGTACTAAATTATACATTACATTTTTCAATGAGCTATATAAACACAATACCTAAACAAGAGGAGAAATATACATATCATAAAATTGACCTTAAATTGTATCAATAAAAGAAAATCCATTCCAAAGCAAAGTATTCATATCTATACCATAATTCCCTTTTTACCTTTAAAAAGAATGTTTGTGGTTATAGCCATTTATAACCAAGTCAATTTAAATGAAAACATACATTTATAAACAATATTTGGGAATTTGGGTGTCGTTCTTTCCAAACTACTTCCTGCTAGTAGAGGGCGCTGTCATGGGGATCCAAAGAAGATGTAGAAATCTTGGCTGTAGTGGTCTGTAAGGTTGCAATGTCCCATTGACGTTGCTTCAGGGGGTCTCGCTTGATCAAACCACATAAGTCAGGAAAGAATCCATAGCTTTGCATTTTTTGTGGAAACAAAAATAGAAATCCTTTTCCCCAGTAACTTGTCCTTAGGCTTGAATTTTGGAGTCAAAGCATTTTTAAAATATATAAATTGAATTAATCCAGCAGCATTTCTTTTATCAATAGTTGTTATTTTCTCAGCAAGCAAATAATTTAAAGACAACAGAATCGCGTATAATATCCAAAATTTCTCTGTGTTTTCCATCTTTAAGTGGCTTTTTTTTATTACTCTATTTATTCTACTTCTATTTTTACATATTTTGAGACAGGGTTTCTCTGTGTAACTTTTATCTGTCCTGGAATTCACTGCATACCAGGTTTACTTTGAAATCACAGAGATCTGCTTGCCTCTGTCTGCCCAGTGCTGGGATTAATGGTGTGCGCCACCATACCCATCCATTCCACTTCCATTTTTCTTTTTAAGACATTGTATCCTGTTTCTTTTTCTCTCCCAAGCCAGCGTATTTTTTAAAACACAGTGTAAACCTTCATTGCAGCTCTAGTACAGAACAATGAATTGTTAGCAGAGCTCTTTAAAAGCAAGGCGGTTTTTTGCCACTTATGCTAATTTTGGAAACCTCCCTTAAAGGAGCTGCGCAAATCTCTATCTACAGCAAAACAATTCCAACCGAGAAAATGCTGCTACTAAGAAGTCTTGCTAGTCTCTGTTCCCTTGTTTCTAAAACATTTCTTAACCTTTTTTTAGTTTTAAGTGAAAGTTCTTATAGCCACTTTGGGCGCCATCTGTAGCTTGTTGTTTTCCAGCCAGCCCGCCCGCCGCTGGTCTGGCGTGCCGGCCCCCAATAACATGCAGGAGACTCTATATTTGATACAATCCTGTTGGCCAATTACCATTATTGTTTATGGGTTAGGTCTGTCTTAATTATTAACCCATTTCTACTTATCTAAGTATTTCCACGTGGTCGTCTTATCGGGGAGCTGCGGCTGGCATCCTGCTTCTTCCCGGGCTACATCTCGACTCCTCCTTCCCACTTCCTCTTTCCTCCTTGTCTCCTAGCCCCGCCTATCTTGCTATCTCATTGGCCCAACGGTGCTTTATTAACAAGTATGAGAAACATATTTACAGGATAACATCTCCCATCACCCTGTGCCCAAGAAGATGATAGGAATCTTAATAAGAAAGATATGTGACAGTTTTTAGAATGATTTTAGCATAAGTGTTTTACCTGCAAACACATCAAGTTTTCTATGCTACATATCTATAACTTTTTATATGTTAGTCATTCTTTAGTGAAACATCTAAGAACCTATATCAAATTAAATATTTTAATACATGTTTGTAATTACAGAAGATAAGAGTATAGACAATTATAGGTGTCATGTTATCACTTATTCTTTAAGTAGAGTGACTACTCTTTCTGTTCTATCTACTGTCCCTGAGAGTTGAGGACAGGATGTGCTATGTAGATGTCCCATTTAAAACTGAGCATTGGACAGAAACTTATTCTGTACATTTTAACTAATATAGGTCTCTATATCCACTGTTATTCACTACCATAAAGAAGCTTTTTTTAAAAGAGAAATAAAGCCACAATAAAATATGGACATTGTGATATGTATTTAGGAACACTTTGTTAATATATCCTTTTAGAAAAACATGAGAAGTAGATTCTTCCCTAAAATCTTTTTTTATATTAATTTATTTTTTATTTATATTTTACATATCATTCCCAATTCCCTCTGCTTCCCTCCCTATCTCGATATCCCCCCTCCATCTCTCCTTCCCTGCCTCCCTCCCTCTTTCCCTCTCTCCCATCCTCACCCTTCCCTCCCACCCACTCCCACTCTACAGGTAGGGTGATGCCCTCCAAGAGGCGTCATCTAAATATGTAAAGTCATTTGGAGTAGGGACTAGGCCTTTTCTCCTGTCTCTAGGTTAAGCGAGTATCCTTCCATGGGGGATATGCCCGTAAAGTCCTTTTGTGCACCAGGAATACATCCTAGTTCCACTGTATGACGTCCCTTAGACTGTTCAGACCTTCTACCTTAGACCCATGTTCAGAGGATAAGAGTCAGGCCCATGCTGGATTCCCAGCTATCAGTCTGTGGGCCCATTAGCTCCTCCTTGTTCAGGTAAACTGTCTCTATATGTCTTGTTTTCCCTCTCTACATCTAGATACCAGTTTGGCTCAGTGTTTAGTTGTGGGTGATTGCTTCTGTTTTCAACAGGTACTATATGAGGGCTCCATCATGGCAGATAAGTTAGTTGTTGATCTCATTATCAAGGAAGGGCATTTATGGTAGCCTTTCCACTGTTGCTCAAATTGTTAGTTGGAGTCAGTCTTGTTTTTCTCTGGACATTTCTCTAGTTTCAGTTTTCTCTTCAAACCTATAATTGTTCCCTCTTTTATGCTCTCTCTCCCTCTCTCTCCCTCTCTCTCCCTCTCTTTCCCTCTCTCTCTCCCTCCACCCCCCCACTCTCTCTTGTCAATTCTTCCCCTGACTCAATCTTCCTAGCCCCATGTGCTTTCCTCTCTGCCCCTTCTCTTTCCCCTAGTTCCCTCTCCACTTACTGCCCCCTCCCCATGTGCTCTGGAGAACTTGTCCCTTTCCCCTTCTGTGAGGGACCTTATATGAATCTCTTAGAAGCCTCCTTGTATCCGAGTTCCTCTGGCGGTATGAATTATAGGCTGTGGATCCTTTGCTCTGTGTCTAAAATCCATATGTGAGCAAGTACACACCATGTTCCTATTTTTGTGATTGGGTTACTTTATTCAGGATGGTTTCTTCAAGTTCCATCCAGTTGCCTGCGAATTTCAAGTTTCCATTGTTTTTTTTTTCCTCAGACTTGTATTTCATTGTGTAAATTTGCCACGTCTTCTTTATCCATTTTTCATTTGAGGGGCATCTAGGTTGCTTCCAGGTTCTTGCTATTACAAATAATGCTGCTATAATCATAGTTGAGCACATGTCTTTGTTGCATGGATGTGCATCATTTGGGTATATGTCTAAGATGAGATTGCCAGGTCCTGTGGTATTCTGATTCCCATTTTCCTGAGGAACCACCATACTGATCTGCAAAATAGCTGTACAAGTTTATACTCCCACCAGCAGTGGAGGTATGTTCCCCATTCTACATACCCACTCCAGCTTAAGTTGTCATTGGTGTTTCTAATTTTAGTCATTCTGGCAGGAGTAAGATGGTATCTCAAAGTTGTTTTGATTTGCATTTCCCTGACAGCTAACGATATTGAGCACTTTCTTAAGAGTCTTTCAGTCTTTTTGATTTCCTCTATTAAGATTTCTCTCTTCAGTTCTGGATCCCATTACTAAATAGGTTTATTTGGTGTTTTGGTGACTAATTGCTTGAGTTCTTTGTATATTTTGGAGATCAGCCCTCTGTCAGATGTAGGACTGGTGAAGATGTTTTCCGAGTCTGTGAACTGCCCTTTGGTCTTGTCACCTATGTCCTTTGCCTTACAGAAGCTTCTAAGTTTGAGGAGGTAACATTTCTTAATTGTTGATCTCAGTGTCTGTGCTACTGGAGTTATGTTCAGGAACCATTTTTCTGTAAAAATTTGTTCAAGGGTACCTCCCACTTTCTCTTCTAAGAGGATCAGTGTGGCTGCATTTATGTAGAGGTCTTTGATCCATTTGAACTTGAGGTTTGTGCATGCCAAAAGACATGGGTCTATCTGCAGTCTTCTACACACCATCATCCAGTTCTGCCAACACCATTTGTTGAAGATAGTTTCCTCCTCCCATTATATACTTTTAGCTGTTAGTCAAAAGTCAGGTGTTTGTAGGTATGTGGTTTAATATCAGTATTTTTATTCGATTCCCTAGGTCTACTTATCTAGTTTTGTGCTAATACCAGGCTGTTTTCAGGACTATCACTGTAATAGAGCTTAAAGTCAGGGATGATGATGCCTCCTGAAGTTCCTTTATTGTGCAGGGTTGTTTTTGCTATCCTATGTCTCTTGTTTTTCCATATAAAGTTGATTACTACCCTTTCAAGGTCAGTGAAGAATTGTGCTGAGATTTTAATGGGCATTGAATTAATCTATTGCTTTTGGCAAGATTGCCATTTTTACTATGCTTATCCTACTTATCCAAGAAAATGGCAGATCATTCTATTTTCTGGTATCTTCTTTAATTTCTTTCTTTAAAGACACAAAGTTCTTATTATATAGGTTTTTCACTTGTTTGGTAATTGTCACCCCAAGATGCTTTATTTTGTTTGTGGCTATTATAAAGAGTGATGTTTCTCTGATTTCTTTCTCAACTGCTTTGTCATCTGAATAAAGTAGGACTACTGACTTTTTTGAGTTTTTCTTGTATCCTGCTAGTTTGCTGAAGGTGTTTATCAGCTGTAGGAGTTCCCTGGTACAATATTTTGGGTCCTATCATCTGCAAATAGTGAAAGTTTGACTTCTTCCTTTCTAATTTGGATCCCCTTGATCTCCTTTTGTTGTCTTATATTGCTTTACCTAGAACTTCAAGTACAATATTGAAGAGATATGGAGAGAGACTACAGCCTTGTCTCATTTTTGATTTTAGAGAAATCAACTTAAGCTCTCTCCATTCAGTTTGATGTTGGCTGTTGGTTTACTGTATATTGCTCTTATTATGTTTAGATATGTGTTCCTGTTATCCCTGATCTCTCCAAGACCTTTATCATAAAAGGGTGTTGAATTTTATTGAAGGATTTTACAGCATCAGTTTGTTTATATGGTGGATCACATTGATAGATTTTCATACGTTAAACCATCCCTGCAACCCAGGGATGAAGCCTATTTGGTCATGGTGGATGATTTCTCTGAATTATTCTTGGATTCGGTTTGCCAGTATTTTAGTTTTGGTAAGTGATACTTATCCAGAAATTTGTCCATTTCCTTTAAATTTTCAAATTTTGTGGAGTACAGGTTTTCAAAGTAAGACCTAAAAATTTCCTCTGTGTCCATTGTTATGCCCTCCTTTTGATTTCTTATTTTGTTAATTTGCATGTTCTCTCTGCTTTTAGGTTAGTTTGGATAAAGGTTTGTGTATTATGTTGATTTCCTCAACAAACCTTTTTTGTATTTGTTGCATTTATTTATTTTTTGTATTGTTTTCATGGTTTCTACTTTATTGATTTCATCCCTCAAATTGGTTATTTCCTGGCATAAACTCCTCTTGTTTGAATTTGCTTCTTTTTTTCCTAAGGCTTTCAGTTGTGCTGTTAATTCTCTAATGTGGTTATCCTCTGGTTTTTTTTTTTTTAATGGACACTTAGTGCAATGAACTTCCCTCGTAGCACTGCTTTCAAGGGTTCGTATAAGTTCTGGTATGTTGTGTCCTCATTCGGGTATGTTGTGTCCTCATTCTCGTTGAATTTTAGGAAGTCCTAATTTTTTTTCTTTATTTCTCCTTTGATCTAGGTGTGGTGCAATTGTGCATTATTCAGTTTCCATGAGTTTGTAGGGTTTCTGAGATTTGTGTTGTTGTTGAATTCCAACTTTAAAGCATGGTGATCTGATGAGGTACAGGCGACTATTCCAATTATTTTGAATCTGTTGAGGTTTGTTATGCTACCTAATATGTGGACGACTTTAGAGAAGATTCCATTTGTAGCAGAGAAGAAGGTATATTCTTTTGTGTTTGGATAGCATGTTCTATAGATGTCTGTTAAACCCAATTGAGATAAAACTTCTGTTAGTTCTATTGTTTCTTTGTTAAGTTTCTGACTGGTGGTCCTTTCTAGTGGTGAGAGTGGAGTAATGAAGTCTCCCACTATATGTGCGTGAGGTTTTATGTGAGCTTTGAGTTTTACTAGTGTTTCTTTTATGAATGTGGGTGCCTTTGTATTTGGGGCATAGATGTTTAGAATTGAGATTTTGTCCTGGTGGATTTCTCCTGTGATGAATATGAAATGACTGTCTTCATCTCTTCTGATTAATTTTGGTTTGAAGTCTAACATGTTAGATATTATGATAACCATGCCTGCTTGCTTCTTGGGTACTTTTGATTGGAAGATCTTTTCTTAACCCTTTACCCTGAGGTAATGTCTATCTTTGAAGATTAGATGTGTTTCTTGTATGCAGCAGGGGGATGAATTCTGTCTTTGTATCCATTCTGTTTGCCTGTGTCTTTTTATAGGCAAGTTAAGACCATTAATGTTGAGGGAACATAAGGACCATTGATTGTTAATGCTTGTTTGTTTTAGATATGATGTTGCTGATGGTATTGTTAATATATTTGTCCTGTTTACCCTTGTTTTTTTGTGAAGTGGGATTATCTATTGCCTATGTCTTTGTGAGCATAGTTAACTTCATTGGGTTGGAGTTTTTCTTCCAATATTTCTGTTGGGCTGGATTTGTAGAGACGTATTGTGAAAATCTGGCTTTGTCATTAAATATCTTGTTTTCTCCGTCTATAATGATTGAGAGGTTTGCTGGGTATAGTATCCTGGGCTGGCATCCATGGACTCTTACTACTTGTAAAACATCTATCCAGGGCCTTCTTGCCTGGAAAGTTTCCATGGAGAAATCATGTGTAATTTTGATAGGTCTGCCTTTATAAGTTAGCTGTCCTTTTTCCTTTGCTGCTCTCTATATTTTTTCTTTTTTCTGTATGTTATTTGTATTGATTTTTATGTGTTGAGTGGTCTTTGTTCTTTGGTACAGTCTATTTGGTGTTCGGTGTGCTTCTTGTACTTTTATGGGCATGTCCTGCCTCAGAGTGTGAATGTTTTCTTCAATGATTTTGTTGAATATGTTTTCTGCACCTTTGAACTGAGCTTCTTCGCCTTCCTCTATGCCTGTTATTCTTAGGCAGGCCTAGTATGCTCTTCTTCCTTAAAATCTATGATCTTCCTTAGCTGGGCTTCATGGTTAGATTTACATAACCAGACATGATTTCCCTCTTGTAATTTGGATTATAAATTCTTTCAGAAATCATTTATTTACCCTTGTTGCAGTCATGACACTTTTGTGTTTGTGGCCCTATTCTTGCCAGTCTGTTCCATATTGTGCTGTCTAGGGTTCAACAATGAGTAAGACTTTTGATTACTAAATTCTTTCATCAGGCTACTTACAAATTCTGGCACTGTGTGAATTTGACAAAAGGGATGTAGCTTCTAGATCAGAAAGAACTTGATTTATCTTCCTATGTCTCATATATGTTGCACTTTCAGAAAAAGTGTACCAACATGAAATTCTGTTGGGCATCTGAGAGCAATTACACCTACCACTATTTTAAGGGATCTCTATGGCTTCTACATTAGCAAATTGATGGGATGTATCACATTCGTGGCACTGGGCTTCTTACTAGAAGGGAGAGAAATATTGTATGAGCCAGAAGTCCTGGGGTAAAAGAATATTTTCTTGATATGTCTACTACAGAGCTGACTTCCTGGTTCTCTGGCTTTTATACTCATTTTACATCATCTTGTAGTATGCTTTTTTATTTTTTTACACTATGTACTTGATCACAGATGTTGTATTGTAGATGTATTCATTGAGTCTGCATATTGGGTTTGACATGAATATTGAGCATTTGTGCATACATAATGAAGGAAGGGAGCTATAATTATCTAAGGGTATAAGGAGAAGTATTTAGAATGCATTTACTAATTATGGTTGTTTAGTGAAGTGTTAGAAGGATCTCTTATAATATCCATGATCTTACTTGTCCTGGATACTTTGGTAGTATCTTGTGCCAGGTATGATTCCCCTCGCATTGAGCAGGCTTTAAGCCAACTGGATAGATGTTGTTTACTGCTCAGGTGTGAAACCAATGTTATTCTTTTAGGAATATATTGCTAAGGAGGTGATTGTTGTGGTCCATAGGTCTCACAAACTGGATAGGATTCTATTAGCAGCAGAATGAGAGGATTCTATTAGCACCAAGAATGAATGAGAGCTCCTCTTTCCTCCCATGCATTCCAGCATTTGTTGTCAGTTGTTTTATTGATATTAGCTATTATGTTAGGGGTAAGATGAACTCTTCAAGTGGCTTGATTTTGAATTTTTGCTGAAGATTATCACATATTCTGAGATACTTCTTAGTCATGTTTATATTTTCTTTGTGCATTTTTTCAGATGAATAGTTCACTTATTATATGTAAGCATATATATAATATATATGAATCTTCATATAGTACAACAATAAAGTTTAAGAAATATGACTATGTAATTAACTGTAATTATGACAGTTTCACTTTTAAAATGATCTTTCATTACACTAAACCTTGTCTAATTATTTGATATATGCTGAAACTTATATACATCAGTAAAATTTATTATGCTAAAATTAACTATTGTTACTTCATCTGTATTATGTCTCTAAAGTTATACTGGGAGAATGTATGTCAGAGCATTAACTTTTCTTAAATGTATCTCTGTTATAAAAAAGTTGTTGAAAAAAATCTGACGGTTAAATTAAAAAGTAGTGTACTAAGACATTTCCAAATAAATGATAACATTTTCCCTGTTATTCTTGACTCTGGTTCTACTCGAAGACATAGATAGTCTCTGCTTTTGTAGAGACTCAACAAGGTGTCATGACTTATGAGTATAAAGCCATTGTCATGTAGACCATAAGCTAATCTAGAGCATGAGTGATATAGGTTACATCCCTAAACTGAGTCAAATGAATGGAGTTATAAAATGGGATCCAGCAATGTATGACTGAATGTAACAAGAGGAACTTATTCTTTAATGATTTTCATTAATTCACATTAGAGCTGTTTAAAACTATAATACCTGTAAATTCTACAAAGAATTGGGATCTTTGCCATCTATTATTATGTATATAACTGAACTATGAAAGTTCACTATTTTCTTGTTAATTAGAGAAATGGTACATATCTTCTTGATTGTCTTGTAGCACTATTTTGACGTGATTCTTCAGCAGTCTTATATTACATTCTGAGCTTGCTCACTGACATTTCTTTGTATAGCTTACAGATAATATTTATTTAGGCAAATGGATAAATATTGGAACTTTTCATTGTCTCTACAAATTAAAGATATGTGAGGAATCCTGCTCACAAATATTCTTTAGTTCATTTTTATACACATACATTTTAAGTCTTAGATTACTTTTTCTTCTTGCAGTTAATAATTCTTTACTTAAAACCGATAGTGTGAACAATTATAATCTTCAACCATTTACTTATTTGCTTTTATGTTTTTAGTTGAAGATCAGACCCATATTCTAAGTTCTTTAAAATCCATTTTCATACTATTTATTATAAGTTCTTATGAGTTGAAATTATATTTTCCAAATATTCATTATTTCAATGCTTATTGTGATTTATCTTTCTGCATGTACCACACAGCATATTCTTGTTAAATAACTATGCACAGATTTTACTGTCATTAAGAAATTGTTCCCATTTTAAAATTGATTGTTCTGGTTTAGGTATAACAGCTGCAGCGATGGCTGAGGCAATGAAGCTCCAGAAGATGAAGCTTATGGCAATGAATACTCTTCAGGGAAATGGAAGCCAAAACGGGACTGAGTCAGAGCCAGATGACCTAAATTCTAACACAGGTGAGTGCCTTCAGCCTTTATCAAAAAGCTACACTTACATTTTTATTATAGGATGGAAGAAAGGAAGAAAAATGAGGGAAGAATATTATATGTGCTTTGATTATAAATATTTAGTTTGGATAAGCCTGTGGCTTATTTGTAACACTTACACTCAAACTAGAAAGCAATTTCAGGTTATAAATACAGATTCCCATTTCATAAACATTTAGGAATCTGTTTTTGTTGTGACATAAGTTTTCCTTACATAGTCCAGGATAACCTTAAATACATACAATTCTTTTTCCTTATCCATCATGCCTGGCATCTTTCCCTTGTTTTTCTGTGATGGAATTAAGCTCTACATCTTATAGTATTAGCTATTGCACACTATGTATTAAAAATCAATTACCTATTCCTTATTCAAGTCATACTACTTACTCCATCATACAAAAAAAAAAGACACAGCCCATATTCCAAGTTCTTTGGACCTGTCTTTTCAGTTGTAAACCTACCTGTTTTCCTGACTGATAATTCTGTTAGTTACAAAGTATTATTTACTACTTCTATGTTGGAAAGCTGTACAACCAAGAGTAGGCATAAAGGGAAGACAGAAGAGAAAGACAGAATGATGCTTGTATAGTAATATGTCCTCTCATCACATACTGCTTGCTCTTTTTCCTGTATCCTATAATAACTGTACCTTATCCTTTGTTGTATGATAGTGTTCTGAAACTTTGAAAGTATATTATTGTAACTGTTAACATGTGTGGATTAATAGATGAATAAATTAATAAGTAAGATTGTATTTTAGAGAAAAATAATAATTGACACAAGCAATAATGATTTCAGGAACTACAGCTACAAAGCTAACTCTACAATTAAACTCAAAACAATGCAGCAAATAGATGAGTAAGTTTATCTCTTTCCTTCTATGATCCCCGATGTAAAAAGAATATTATAACTTTATGTTGGAGGGAAGTGGAAACTTGAATTAACATGGAAAAGTATTTAATTTATATAGTATGTAAAATAAGTCTGACTTCCCTCATGCAAACTGGCATTGTTCCTGGTGAAATGTAGACTGGAAGCTTCTTTCAGCAATGGGTACTTTCCTTCCATATGACATTGGTTCAGTTTAACAGGAAATAAGTTGAAAGTTCATATTTTATTCATTTATAATATCTGGACTACTGTGTCCTATAATTCTTACCAGGCTACAGTGAGATGATTGTTCTAACATTTGTAGTTTGCAAATAAAGAAATAGGAGTACAGAGTAGTTTACTTTGCCCAAATCACAAATCTATCAAACTTGAGCTCTACAGGTTGACCTTATATTTGGCTCAGTTCAAAGGGTTGATGTTTTTAGGATTCCATATTTTCATCAACACTGTGTTGTAACAAGACTTTGTCGTGATCTGATCAATGAACTAAAAATATTTCAATGAGGATACAAGAACTATTAGGTTCTGTGTCCCAGGAATTATGAACTCAAGCTAAAATTCAGCCTTAAATGTATTAGTATTAGTATATTAAAGTTTCTGAGTTTTTTATAGCCTCTGTAATTAAAATGTTTGATAAACTACAAAATAATAAATTATGATTTTAAAAGTTTGCTTGCCAATATAAAATAAGTTTATGAGTTTTATGTGACATATTCTCTTTTTCTGAGAGACCAATAGGTCTTTGATGTCTTTAGTTTTCCTAAATCAGGGTTGGAAATGAGATCAAAGACTGTGCCTAATTTCTCATTTTTCAACTTTAGTTTATTTTAGTGCCTTCCAGGAAGAAAAAGGAGTACATGGTCATAACAAGGGAGATCAGAGTCACCAAATTTATGGCCTAATTACTAATTATGGGCATGGTCTTCCTGAAATTTTATGGTTTAAATAGAAATGGGAAATTGAATATATAACTTAAAAGAATGTTTTATTGTAGGGAATAGTAAGCATTTATTTAAATGGTAGGTACTGGATACTATCAGACAAACAAAATATATCCAATTCATTAATAATATTCAATTACAAAGGTTATGATTTAGCTGAGAGGAATGCACATTTAATTTTCATTTGGCATAATTTTCATAATGGCATAAAAGTGAAAATTAAGTAATAAACTGATAGTAATTTTGTGTTTTGTTACATGGAATTTGAAGCATCTAGCAAATAACAGTCATTTAATAAACAAGTATCACTTCTCAAACTCATTATTTAATTAATTCATTGATGTTACGGTATTTTTATATTGACTTAACATTGGCAATGTATGATATCTTATAATGAAAGGATAATATTTTGGTCTTTAAAAGAGAAACTAAAATTCCAGAGCTTTAAAAAAGGAAACTAATATATAAGTGACTTTAATCTATAGTAGATGACAGTGAGGAAACAGGAGAAACGAAGTTCTATGAAAATATAGAACCAAGAAGAAATTGGTCTTGAGAAAGGCATACAAATATTCCAATGGGAATGTAACATTTAAATTGTGTTTCAAATATGGTAGAGTGAATGCTCTATCTCCATGAATAGTTGTTTACAAATGACTGTTTCTCAGAGTCCACAGCTCATTTTCATATGTTGGGTAAGAATTGTACTTAAGGATGGAGAAAATGGCATATTTGTTTACTACAGAGTTATTTTTATTTTAGGTTTTTTAAGAATGACATATAATGTGTTTTGATAATATTTACCTTCCTCACTTAACTTCTATTCTAGCCCCCTTTCCCTACCCACCTAGATTTGTGCCATATTTTTTGACTCATTATGACCAATTTGTGATGCCCACATATTCTTGACTGTGTCTTTTTCCATTGAAGTGTGGTATACTTAACCAGGACTGACTTTCCCTTTCCCATCAGCTATTAATTACTAATAGCTTTACTGCTAGGGGTGGGATTGTGCGCTAAATTTGTTCCTCCATGTTGTGATTTGGTCTATCTTCTGCTTATAAAGGTTTAGTGACTCCACTGTATGTTTATTTGTGCAGATGTCCTACACAAAATCTTTCCTTGTAGTCATCCAATGTTAGGCTCTCACATTCTTCCCTGTAGTCTGTACTGACCCTTGAGTCTTGTGTGGGGTGGTGATGTATACTTATTAGTTTAGGGGTGAGGATTCTGTAGTATCTTAATCTCTTAACTTGACCAACTGGAGTCCCTGTGTTAATCACTGTCTTAGTTGTTTTTTTTTTAATTGCTGTAAAAAACAATAAAACTAAAAGAAAACAAACAAGCAAACAAAAACCCACCATGGCTAACACAACTAATAAGTGAAATAATCAATTGTGTTTATGGTTTCAGAAAGTCAGACTCTATGATAGTTGAACAATGACATGACAGCAGGGGCAGCTGAGAAATCACATCTTGATTCACATATAGCAGGCCAATAGAGCACACTGGGAATTGAGGGAATGTTTTAATATCAAAACAAGCTCCTAGTGACACACCTCCTCCAGCAATGACATATCTTCTAATCATTCTCAAATACATCCACCAAGTGAGGATCAAGTATTCTAATATATGAGTCTATGTGGGGCACACCTGCTCTAAAAGCCACTATCATTAGCCACTGCAAATTGAAATTCTTAACTAGAGTTAAGATGCATTGGTCTGTAATTTTTATGATAAATATTTATAGTCAATCAGAATAGTATGTTCATTTATCAGAATAACAGTAGTGAGTTAATTACTCCAGCATATAACTTGCCTAACCTTAAATTCTTAGACTGATAATTGTGCCAGGTATAGGTTTCATCTTGCTGAGTGATAAGGAAATCCAAAAACTTTGTGGTTGATTACTCTCATGATGTTAATGCTACTATTGCACTGGTAAGTGTATCTTGCCAAGTCCTAGTCATTATTATAACTCCAGGGGTACACATGTGGATGGATATATATATATATATATATATATATATATATATATATATATATATGATTATGTTTCTCCTTCAGTAGTTGTTTAGTATCTTCCAGTATTATAAAAGAGATCAAGTAGGAATGAAGCATCTAAGTTAAGTTTGAACCAGCCTGCATTCATCATGTTTTGTGATTGTCTAGTAGTTATTGCTACCCTTTAACTCTTTATGTATGTGTGTATATTTATCTCTATATATATATTTAGAAGCCTTTAAATTCATTGGTTCCCATATGTTCTGTTTGAATGGTCTTTAGTGTGTTTTATACCTTCCAATATTCCCTTCTTTTATCATTCTCTATATTCCCCCTGCTCAGCTTAAATCAACTTGCCTAATTGTTCCCCTATAATAAAAGAGCATTGTATTTCACCTCCCTTGAAAGTTCCTCCCTATGGCTATTTAGTATTTTTTTTACATTTATAGATAGTCTAAACAAACCATACATATCAGAAAATTCCATCCTAATATCCACAGATGATAGAAAACATGATATTTACCTTTCTGGGTTTGCATTGCCCCACTCAAAAGGACTGATGAAAGCTCATCCTATTTATCTGTGCATTTCATTTTTCTTAATAGCTGAATAATATTCAACTACCTAAGTATACCCTAAGTATAACATGTTTTAATATTCCACGCATCAGTTGGTGGATATTAGAGCTATTTCTATTTCATAGACCTCAGCATACGACCTAGTCCCCTGAATCTGAAAAAAGAGAAATGTAGGGGAAATTTTTGAATACATTGGCTCAAGAAATTACGTCCTGATAAGAACTCGAATAACTCAGGTATTAAGACCAAAGAATAAATAGGACCTCATAAAACTAAAATCTTTCTGTACAGCAAAGGCCACCAATAGGCAGCATATGTCATAATCAGTCTGAGATTTCCCTTATTTTTTGATCTTAGCCATTCTTGCAGGAAAAAATGAAATCTTGAAGTTTTGATTTACATTTCTCTGATGATTAAGGATGTTTGTGGCCCTCTTGCAGTGAACTTGTAATGGTGGCCACACCCCCTTGGGCGTGGCCTCAGGCAGATGGAAATGGAAAGAAGGAAGCTTGAGGCACGGCTTTCCTTGGCACTTCCTTGATGGTGGTTCAGCCAATCCAGTAGGAAAGACAGAGAAATGCTCCTGTGGTTCTTCGTATTTCTGTGTGTTTGTTCCCTAGTAAACACCAATTTATCATTTATCTTGGTTCTAGTGAAATAATTACAGCCTTGCCTTTAGATGCCGAACATTTATTTAGGTGTTTCTGAGCTATCTGGGTTCCTTTTTGAGATTTCTTTGTTCAGATTTGGACTGCCTTTTTAAATTGGGTTCTTTGTTTTCTTGGTATCCTATTTTTTGTAGTTCTTTTTATATTTTAGATATTAGTACTCTATTAGATGTGTGGTTCGTAAAAATATTTCTCCATTCTTTAGTCTGTTACTTTGTCCAAATTATGGTGTTCTTTGTCTTACAGAAAATTTTCAGTTTCATGGGGTCCCATTTATTAATTTTTGATCTTAGTGCTTGTGCTACTGATGTTCTGCTCAGGAAGTAGTCTTCTACACCATTGTATTATGGGCTATTCTCCACATTTTCTTCTATCAGGTTCAGGATATCTAGTTTTATGTGGAGGCTTTTGAGCCATTTAGAGTTGAGTTTTGTGCAGTTTGATAAGTATGGATCTATTTACATTCTTTTACATGCAGTGATCCAGACTGACTAACATTCTTTGTTGATACTTTTAACTTTGTATCCGCCACATGTCATTGTCATTTAATTGTGGAACTTATGGATAATATTTAATCATGATAACTTTTATCAAAATATGCTTTCCAATATCATCTTGTCTACATTCAAATACAGAGTAGTATATGGAAAATCAGTATTTTCATAGAGAGAATTAGGACACTCATTCTGAATTTGCTTACCCATTCTTTTCGTACTAACTACCCAGGTAGTATTAGAGTACATGCTCCATGAGCTTAAGACATTTCTAAAACTTTGAGTCATCAAAAACATATAAAAAAACACTGGCATAAAAATATAGGCAGGCTATATTTACTTGAGAGGTTTGAATGACTGTTGGAAAAAGAATATTGATATTCTAGAAGTTATACCATACATTCTTATTTTATTTCAGTTAGTGCTTGAATATTCTTAAGGCGTGTATAGCGTTTTCTCTTGTGAAAACAACCAAGTAGTTTCTCAGATTCATGATTCTCTAATAGCAGCACCATGATTCTGCATTAAGATTTCAGCATAAATAATTATCTGTTTGTGTTACATTGGGTCCAAATGAGAAATTCTATCTTTCATTTTTTTTTTTTTGGAAGAAATTAGTCTGTGTATTGCTGCTCCTGGAGATTTTCAATGAATCATTACAGAATTTGGCTGTGGAGAGTTTGTGGGAAATAGATGCCTGAGTGATTATAATTGTAGCCATCAAATAAGAAGTGTAGTTATACAGCAGTTGGTCTTTAATTACTATATCAAAATTTTTGATATGTTTTTCTTTACTTGTAAAATACACTGGGTATTTTTTTAACTCAGTTGCTTTTTGAGGAAGGATCTGTTTACTGTGATTTCCTCTGGAGAATCTAAGTTGATGAGCACATAAATCTTTATCCTCAAGTCCGTGTTTATTCTGATTCTTGTACTGTTTTAGTTTCTGGGGGGCAGATGTTGAAGGTTTTGCTTCTTTTTTAATGATAATATTTTTTATTTAAACTTGAAAGAAGCTTGTTTTACATGTCAACCCCAGTTCCCTCACCCTCCCCTCCTCTCCTTTCTACCACAACCCCTATCCCATCCCTTTTCTGCTCCCCAGGGAGGATGAGGCCTTCCATGGGGGACTCTTCAAAGTTTGTCATATCATTTGCAGCAGGGACTAGGCCCTCCCCTATGTGTCTAGGCTGAGAGAGGATCCCTCTGTGTGGAATAGGCTCCCAAATTCCATTTGTACACTAGGGATAAAATACTGATCGATTACCAGAGGCCCCATAGACTGCCCAGTCCTCCTAACTAACACCAGTGTTCAGGGGTCTGAGTTCATCCTATGCTGGTTTCCCAGCTATCAGACTATGGCTCTATGAGCTCCCCCTAAGGGTTCAGGTCAGATGTCTCAATGGGTTTCTCCAGCCTGGTCATGACCCCTTTGCTCATCACTCCTCCCTGTCTGCAACTGGATTCCAGGAGTTCAGCTCAGTGTTTACCTGTGGGTGTTTGCCTATGCTTCCATCAGCTGCGGGCTGTAAGATGGCATATAAGGTAATCATCAATCTTATTATCAGGGAAAGAAATTTAATGTAGCCTCTCCACTATTGCTTAGATTGTTAGTTGGGGTCATCCTTGTAGATCCCTGGATATTTACCTAGTGCCAGATTTCTCCTTAATCCTATAATGGCTGCCTCTATTATGGTATCTCTTTTCTTGCTCTCCTCTTTTCTTCCCCTAACTCAGTCTTCCTACTCCCTCATGTCCTCCTCTCCCCTCCTCTTCTCTTCTCTCTCTCATAACTCCCTCTCCCCTTGCTTCCAATTTGCTCAGAAGATCTTGTCCCTCTCCCCTTCTGTGTCCATTTATTGTTTTGCTTATGTGCACCCCTGAACTTGTGTCTGTGTATATTTAAGGCTGGCCACTTGTTTGACTCACTAATCAGTAATCATGTTCCGGGAGAAATTGGTTTTACCTCTTTTAATAGCAGATGATTAACTATAGTTCTCTCTATAGGAGTGCTTGGGCCTTGTGAAATTTCCTCCGACTACATTGGCATATAAACTGATCTTATTATGAAGACAATCATATGACAATCATATTGCTAATAGTGTGAAGTTATAACCCCATGTCATCTAAGACATTTTCTACCTGTAGGTGTCCTAGTTCCTAGTGTAGCTTTCAATTTTACTGAGCCTTATTCCTTGATGTTCCCTAAACCTTAGGTATAAGGGTTGTGGTTATGTTATGGATGATGATTGCTGTTGTTCTCTTCATTTTGTCTAGTGATATATATTTTAATCTTTTGCAAAGGGAAGCTTTTTTGATGAGTGGGAATACCTACACTTATCTTCTTTGTAATTGTATTCTAGGACTACTCAGTTTAGAGGGAATCCATGCCTGATACTCTATACCCAGTCAACTATTCAGGATAAGTGAATTCATGGATATAGAGAATAAGATACTACTCACACATCCCTTTATCAGTGTAGATGTCTATTCTTTATACCTCAATAGAAAATCAGGGCCTTTTTTCCTGTGTAAATGTTAAGATTCATTTTTATAAAAGTTAATTTTTCTTCTTTCTTTTAATTTATTCTCTCATATGACACATCCCCACTGTAGCCTCACCTTTCCTCTTCCCCTCTCTCTTTGCACCTCCACTGACTCCCAAATCCACTGCTCCTGTTTCCCTTCAGAAAATATCAGGCCTCCCTGGGATAGCAACAGAACAGGGCAAAAGAAGGTGCAATGATACTACATACAAACCCACATATCAATGCTGGACAAGGCAACCCAATGGGAGGTAAAGGATCCCATGAGCAGGTGAAAGAGTCAGAGATACCACTACTCCCACTGTTAGTAGTCCCACAAAACCCTTGAGATAAACAACCACAATATATAAGCAGAGGACCTAGCACAGACCCATGCAGACTCCTCAGTGAGTGATTGCCCCTGTAGTCACTGTGAGCCCGTATGAGCCCTGTGAGCTCTGTTTGCCCCTGTAGTCACTGTGAGCCCCTATGAGCCCGTGAGCTCTGTTTTCCTGATGCTCTCAACCCCTCTAGCTCCTATACACCTTCTCCTCCATAATCTGTGGGGCATCTGCAGCTCCACCTAATGGATGGAGAAAGCCTCTCTGATAACAACTGGGCTAGGCATGTATCTATGAGTATAGCAGAATCATGTAATAACTTTTTTGTCAGTCATGTTTGGTTCTACCCTAAGTCCCTGGTCCATTCAGCTTCCAGATCTTGGCCATCCAGACAATGTCTGCCTTGGCCTCCTTCTTGTGGTGTGGGCCCCAAGTTATACCAGTCATTTGTTGGCCACTCTTACAAACATGGAGCCACCATTTCCCCAGCACATCATGTAGGCTTGGTGGGTTTTGGATCAAAGGTTTTGTGGCTGTATTGGCATCGTAATATGAAATTTGATGCCTTTCCTAGTTACAGAATATGGCAAGTTCAGGCTCTGTATCCTTCATTATTTGGAAACCTCACTAGGGTCACAAGTTCCAGGAAGTTTCTATTACACTATATTTCCACCTTGCACCCCCTCAAATGCCACCCAATTCCAGTTCTCTCCCAGCACTATCTCTCCTTCCATGTCTCAATCCTCACCTGATCCTTCCTATTCCCATTTCCACCTAAACCCAGTCTACTTACATAATCTATTCTAATTCCCCTTCCAGGGAGTTCCATGTGTCCCTTCCTAGAGTCCTCCTTGTCTCTGGATCTGTGGATTGTAGCATGATTATCTTTTACTTAACAGCTAATATCCACTTATAAGTGAGTATACACCACATTTGTTTTTCTGGGTCCAGTATGCTTCATGAATATGATGTTTTTCTACATTCATCCATTTGCCTGCAAATTTCAAAATGTTAATTTTTTTAACAGCAGAGTAATACTTTATTGTGTAAAAGTACCACAGTTTCTTTATCCAATCTTTGGTTGAGAGATGTCTCGGTCATTTTCAGTTTCTGGTTATTATGAATAAAACTAATTTTAATATAACTGAACAAGTGTCCATGTGGTAGGATGGACTGTCCATAGGGTATACACCCAAGAGAGGTATAGCTATGTCTTGAGGTAGGTCAATTATCAGTTTTGTGAGAAAACACCATATTGAATCCATAATGGCTGTACATGTTTGCATTCCTACCAACAATGAGAAAGTATACCCCTCGATCCACATCTTTACCAGCATGAGATGTCACTTGTGTTATTGATCTTAGCCATTTTCACAGGGGTAAGGTAGAATCTCAAAGTAGTTTTGATTTGCAAATTCTATATCTCACCTTTTTATCAGACTGATTAATATATTAATGTCAAATTTCTTTTCATTTTTTTCCAATCTGTAGTTTTTCCACCATTTCTTCCCAATTGTTTATTATTCTGTTGTCACTGAATGGATACAAAATACAAAACTCCTCCACATATGAATCCACTCTCTGAATTCTTGCATTTTATATGTCATAAGTGTGCCTGCATTTTTAACATTATGTATGTATTTCTAATAAAGTTTGGTCCTATGATCTTGAGGATTGTTATCATCCCCTTGCTTTACTAAAAATGAAGCATTTTGTGGATATCATATTAAGTTTAAATTTTAATTTTCACTTTTGTTTTTTAGAATCAAAGATCCTTTCTTAGTTCTCTTAGTTTTACTAACTAAAACCCTATCCAGATTCTGAACAAATTCTCATAAGTTTTATGTTTATGTTGCCTGGGTAAAATGTGCCTCCAAATGTGCAGGACACTGAAAGATTTTTATCCTGCTTTGGATATATTAGAAATTCTTTTTTTTTTTATCATCATAGCCCCAAATAGACATTGATACATTGTGATCACCTTTGAATGCACAATATTATTTTTCATTTTGTGAACCCTCTATAGATATGTGACCTGCCTTTATTTTCAGTTTATTGATGAGTCAATTGTTTAGACTGGACTAAAAGCCTTGATAAAGTCAACACAAATTGCATCTAATGTTGCTCTTCTATTTCTCAAGCTGTCATTCTGTCTCAGAAGGGAGATTTGATTGGCCAGACAGGACTTGATCTTTGGTAAGCCAGGGTGAGTTTTACCAAGTATACTATTCTCCTCAAGGCATTTGAAAATTGATTTTCTACTGTCTTTCAGGATCCCTGTGCTATCCTTTCAAAACTAAGTTTTAAAATATGAAAAATACCATTTGAGAAAAATATGAAGGAATAGCTGTTTTTAAAATGGTGCATATTCCTTTTAGATGGAGCTATGTTTCCCATTGATATTTTAATTCAATTATATATTGTACTTAAAGATATTCTCCAAGTCTCTCTTTGCTTTTCTTTTTCCCATTAGTTCTGTTCATTTACTTAGATGGTTTCACTTTTGTTTTCATTGTGTGTGTGTGTGTGTGTGTGTGTGTGTGTGTGTGTGTGTGTGTTAATTTGTTTATATTAAATGTAGTTAGGGATCACAAATTAGAGAAAACATTATATTCACCTTTCTGAAATTGACTTAACTTGCTGAGTATAATAATCTAAAGTTTAAGCAATAGTTCCTAAAACAGGGACAAATAATACAATTTTAATTCTGCAAATAATACACAATTTTAATTTTTGTATAAAACTCATGTGGACATTACTACAATCCAGGTATGATATTGATTTTAATTTTAGATTGTTTTCATAAATAGAGTCTATTGTAAGTCCTACGTTGTTTTATGATTTCAAAAACACACACAGGTTGTCACTTGACAAAATGTCAAAAGTGATTTTTTTATTACTAGTTTCAAATACTATTATATAGCTGAGCTTCCTAAGCTTTTCCCATTGGTACCCCCCTTTCCTTTTGTTATCATATAAAGAAGCTGATCTGAGCTCCTGGGAGCTCATGGATGCTGGACGAACAGTTATGGAGCCTACATTTGATCAGCCTAGGCCCTCTGCATTTGTGTGACAGTTATGTAGCTTGGTTGTCCATGTTAAGGCTCCCAGAAGAGAGATCAGGACTTGTCCCAAGCTCTTAGCTGGTTTTGGGAATCTGTCCCCCAAGCTGAATTACCTTAGACAGCCATGCTTCAAGGGGTAGCTTGTTCCTGCCTCAGCTTGCTATGCAGGTCTTTGTTCAAGCTCATTTGAGGTCTACCACTTTCTGTGTGGTAAAAACAGAGGAGGAGTGGACATGTAGGAGGGTAGATACAAAGACCTGGGGGATGGAGCTGGGAGAGAGGAGGAAGGGAATACTGAGGTTGGTATGTAAAATAAATGAAAAAAAATCAAATAAATAAATAATAAAAAGAAATTAAATTTATCTTTGTATTATTTTAAATTTATTTGAGAATTCCACACACTGGACAAATAAGATTGGGCCTAGGAATAGATAGACTGGGGAAAAGGAGAGTAAGAAATGATGTAAATGCAGTACTCATGGCAATGTCTTTTTACTGAGAAATTTTTATAAATCAAAGTATAGAAGCAAATCAAAGCTTCCCACTAGTAAATATTTAAATATTCATTTAAACCATATTTTCTAGTTCAAATATAATTTTTCAACTTAATAATGACAAATTCAATTCGTACACTACTGAGATAGTTTTGGTTATGTGTTTCCACATTAAGAAATTTGTTTGGGAAGAACATTTTTTTAGTGAAGAAGACAGAGCATTTTCAGTGTTTCTAGCTGGGACACAAACAGTTGCTAGTGCCTTCTTCCCTAGATCATTATAATATCCTAATGTGTATCTTACATGGTTTACAGAAATTAGCAAAGAAACTCCCAGAATACTTTAAGGCTGATCTGCATCTAAATAATCTTTTGTAGGAGTTAAAATGTCTTCTTATTCCTCCAAATACTCCAAGTTTGTATTTTATATATTAAACAGCATCTGTAAAAATATATATCTCATTTAAAAAATAGATTCAAATGCCCTTCCATCTAGTTCCTAGATTGCTTCCTTCTGCAGGGAAATAGTCAGTGGAGCTTCAGAAAATTACTATGGCCAGAGTACTTGCTCCCATAAAAGACTGAGCAAAAAGATGAAAGCATTCATTTTCCTTGTACAAATTCTTAGGTTATCATGCATGCTTTGATGAAAGCATCTTTCTTTCCTCAAGAGGAATATAAAATAATTCCAAATATTTTAGTCATATTTCTTTACCAAATTCGAATGCTTCAAGTATAGCCATTTCCTGGAGAGTAAGTAGGGATGTTTTATTGAGGGAAATTATTTAAAGAATGAAGGCTATATAGGGAATTGTTTTGTTGCACAGCAGTATTGTTTTGGCATCTTTTTTTCTGACTATATTTCCATAGAGTTTTCTCATAACAGCAAACATCTTTGGGAATGTGTTTAAAAAATCACACATACATCACTCAGAGGAATATTTAAGGAACCATCAGGAGGGTAAAAACACATTGGTTTAATGGAATGCTGTCAAGGTAAATCAGCATCATGAACAACACTGGGGCATGATTGATCCTTTTGCACTGACATGTTAAAATAAAAGCCCATGTATTATTTAGAAAACTGAGACATTTGTCAGTTTTATGATTGCCAAGTTAGCAGAAGCAGGAGGATACTGCTCAAGTTGAAAAGACATTTGTAGGCATAGATCCATATTGTGAATCCTAACATGAATATTTAGGTTTTACATGGTCAGCATTTTTCAGTTTATCTCTTTTAAATTTCAAGTGTAGGCAGTAGGCCTTTTATTCTAAAAGGAAAAAAAGTCTAAGCTGTTCTTTTAGTGTTAACGTTGATAAGATGAGAAAGAATTATTTTTCATTCTTTCTAGTGCTATACATTTTTCACAGAAGTGTTTTAGAGTCATTAGAATATGTATTATCTTTAAACATTTAACCTACTGTCTAAGTATTTTCTTAATCATTTTGCCTTCAACAAACATAAGGAAATACTATGTATTATTGCTTTAAGTATACTGTTATTTCATTTCTGAAGTTGTAATGTTTTTTGCTACTAATATAAGATTAAAAACAAGACAGTAACTGGATTCCAGGAGTTTGGCTCAGTGTTTAGCTGTGAATGTCTACATCTGCTTCCATCAGCTATTGGATGAAGGCTCTAGGATGGCACCCATTCTTTAAAAGGCTAAATTCTATACCATTATATAGAATATATAAATACATATATATATATATAAAACAATATAAAATAAATATATAAATACTCTTTATGCATTAATGCTATACTTTTTAAATCTAAAATATGAATATAGACTTGTCTGGGGTAAGTTAATTGACTAAAAATCAATTTGCCACCCCTGCCTCCCCAACACTTTCTCTTTTCCTGAGCCGCTGTAGGTGGAATTCTTATTCACTGACCTGACTTCTCACACACTCTCTGGGAAGGATACACATTCACTCTGGTTTGCATGGTTATAATCATTTCACTCCCTTATTCTTAGAATGCTCTTGTTCACCCAGTTTCATAGAGAGAAACCTTGTCTTGAAAAAATAACCAACCAACTAACCAACCCCATCATAAGTACCCCATCATAAGTCAATCTCACTCTGGTGCTAGATCATACAGCTGAGAATATTTTGGCAGCACAAATTCATCTTAAAGGGGCTACAAAAGTGAATGCAAAGTTGAGTGAGTAGGAAATTGGGGTGAATTGTAGAAGAGCTGGAAACGCTCAAATAGCTAATAAATAGTTGTGTAGCTTGGGGTATCTCTGAGGCCACTGGACCAGGATTTATCCCTAGTGTTTGAACTGACTGTTTGAAGCACATTCTCTTTAGATGTATACCTTGTTCAGCCTAGATATGGGGGAGCTTTTTTCCTGCCTTAAAGAGATGCCAGACTTCATTGACTCTGCATGGGAAGCTTTACCCTTTCTGAGTAGTGGATGGGGGTGGGGTGGAGGGGAGGGAGTGGGAACTGGGATAGGTATGTAAAATGAGCAAAGATTTTTTTAAATAAAAACTAATTTTTAAAAAAAAACAAGACAGTAAATATGCAAATGTTTTATATTATTCTACTGAATATATGGGGGAAACTTCTCTCTATTACCACAACACACCTTTATGTTGCCATAGTGAGACAATTATCAAAGTAGGAACAAAAGGATACAAACATCCAATATCTTCCTAAACACATTTTGGCAATAAGAAAAAAATGTAGTCATAAATGTGGCAAGGGTTTTTATTTGTTTTTCAACTATTGAGTCTGAGTCTAGTGTACTCCATGCTTTGCTGCTCTCTCCAAACATTTTCAGTGTCACTACATTTATATGTCATTCCACAGAACTTAGCAAAAGTCTTTTGCTGCATTTTAGTTCATATTATGGTCAATGAGCAAAAGTAAAATAAAATAAAAATAAATCATATGACCAGGCAATGGAGAAATCAACAGGAATTCGAATAGATATGGAAATTCAGTTTTTGGCTGTCAAATCTAATACAGGTATAGTTTTGGGGAAGTTGCTGAAAAGTTGAATCTAATTAAGATGAATATTGAGATTATCCCTTTATAGTGAATGGGCTCCCAAATCTCATTAATGCACTAGGGGTAAATACTGGTTTCACTGACAGAGGCCCCATAGACTGCCCAAGTCGCCCAAATTACACCCATTTTCTGGGGGCCTGGTTCAGTCCTTTACTGAAGGAAAGAGGAGAGAGAGAGAGAGAGAGAGAGAGAGAGAGAGAGAGAGAGAGAGAGAGAGAGAGAGAGAGAGAGAGAGAGAGAGAGAGAGAGAGAGATCACTTATTTACATCTGTTTGAACTCAAAGGCATTTTTATCCCCATAAATATCTTTACAATCATAGTTAGGAAAATATTTCATTCTTCCCTTGGCAAAGTCTTCCTGATTAGTTCTCCTTTTAGATAGTATCATCTGTTATGCATTTTACTTTCTAAAGTACTTATGTTGATTACAAATAACTGATTATAGATAACTGACTAGATAAAGTATGTTTCTCAAAGAAGAAACAATAATTTCTACCATGGTTTGATGAGAAATGTCAAATTGATACCTTTCAAATTATATCAGAAATTTGTTGAAGCAGAGAACAGGGTCAAGGTGTTAGGAGATCTGGGTTCAAGAACCACCTTAAGAAAACATAGATATGGGATTTTATCTAATGTTAGTATTATATCATACCCTAAGTGTTTCCATGTTTAAATTATCATTTTAGTAGAACATGTTTAGTAACAGCTTAAAACAAAGCAAGTGTTTTTTGTGTGTAGCGCAAGTGGTTACCCCTATTACTTTAATTCATAGGGGAAGGTATATGCAAATAAAGAGATAAAAGTCAGCTATTGCTTTAGAGATTACCTGCAATAAATTTTAAAAAATAACAATCCTAATATGATTTTTGTCAGTTATTGATTTTCTTCTGGGAGTTTATAGTAATTATAATACATATAAAATATGAAACACTGAATTAATCTCTTTTGCTTCCTAAGAGTAAACACTAAGGAAATGGGTCTTCATTCTATATTCCATTACACAAGCTACATTGATATAATTTATTGAACATAACAACATTTATGAAATAGTTGAAACTTAACTGAGAAACCACATAATTCTTTTGCTTATACTATGCAATGAATTATATTTATTTATATTCATGATTAATTTTTCCTCAGTTTACAAGATCTTTTTTTCTTTGTGTTGTATGGATTAATGTATGAGTAGAAATCTAAAAATTCTCTTTGGATTACATGAATCTTACTTTGCATCAGAAAATTATGAATAATAAGTAATGAAACAATAAAATAAAAGAGCCTTTGTAGATCTCTCATTCTGCAACGCTTCAGGGTGTAGTGTTGTCCAAATGCATTAATGTTAAAGTAGATTGCACACATTCATTAAAGGGTATATATTAGTTTCTATTTCAGTCATTTAGAAATACTGCATGAGCAAGTTTACCTGATTTATCTAGTTTGCAACCTTCCTTGCATGGTAAAACTAGCAGTGCACTTGAATGGCAAAAATATAGCATTGTGTCACTGACTCAGAATTACCTATTTGCAAGTGATCTATTATTTGCATGTAAATTTTGCTGTGCCATACTTAATTTGAAGTATAAGGAGCATAATTTGTAGAGCACAGCCAAGTAATAGAAAGGAACTTTGAAGTTTCTAGTTATGTATATAAGAACTGAATACAACATAACAAACAAATGACAAAGCACAAGTAATAGAATCCAATGTGTGTAGAATGTAGCATTTTTATATCTATCACTTTCTTAATCTTTTGAAAATTTATAGTCTCTGAGTACATAGGTCTAAATCTTCAAAGCTTAAAAGATATAGGTACAGCATGAACTAATCTTCATCACCCCCCCCCTTTCTTCTTACAGCAACACTAATGGAAATGTATTTTGTTTAATGACTCTGAAATCCTGTTTGTAATTAGATGTGGGAATTGGTCTTACTTTGTAACAGATGATACTGGAATAATAATATGAGAGATGCTACACTGAGACTACTATCCTCCTAAATCTATATCATTTTTCATTTTATTGACAGGAGATGTGTGGAAAGAACAAAGAAATTGATTTTTAAAAGGAGGAAAATATGATCCAATAAAAAGAACTTCCAATACCAACATTTTAGTATTACTTTAAATATATTGCAGTGGTTAAAAAAAGAGCATGAACCTTGTTTTTAATTTTAAGAAACAAGGATTTTAATTTTGGTGCTTTAGTTTGATAGTGATCTTTGAATATTATTGCAGAGGCTATGTAGAGACATTTAATTAAGTGACAGAGATCATATCATTAAAACATGTTAGTATGCTTGCACAAAATAATTAATATTGCCTTTTAAAGAAATAATTTGTTCAAACAAAGAGTTTAAAGAGTAGGTAAGCAGAATGCAACAGCTGTTCAGTACATCATGTTCTATGTTCTTTATTTTCAATAAACGATACTGCCACAAATCATTCTGGTGAATAAAGATTTGTAGTGGTTGTAGGCCCCAAATATTTTTCATTGGCTACTGGGATCACATAAGAATTATAATTAAAAGAATACATCTATCTCATGTATAAGGTTTATACTCCTTTTTTAACATACCTTTAATTGTAGGACTGATGTTTGCACATTTGGACATCCCTTGTCAGGATATTATGATAATATATTTAAAGATTTTTTTAATTTAATGCACATGGGTGTTCTGTCTGCATCTATGCCTATGCACCATGCATATGCCTGGTAGCCATAGAAGCTAGAAGAGGAGACCATATCCCTTGGAACTAGAGTTACAGACAGCTGTTAGATTCCATGTGGGTGCAGTGAGTTGAACCTGGATACGCTGAAAGAGCAGCATGTAGAGCATTTCTCCAGCCTGGTATTTAGGATTTAATGCATTGTTTTATTTTGTGAGTAACAGACTCGGCTGCTCTTTGTAAATAGAAGACTTGGCCAATGAGAAAAATAATTTGTTGGTTATTTGTTTGGAATCTCGGATATGTTTATTAATTTTATTTTCAAGAACTTTTACATATGCTTAAAAGTGTCCTCAACTATGGGTTCATGAGACTGTTCACTTTACAAAGCCATAGGGTAGACTTCAATTAAATGACAATTTATGGATTCTTTTGTTTACAGTGATGACTAGTATTATTTTTAATGAAAAGAAGGCCCTGTAATTTCTCTACCTTTTCCTTACAAAATAAAATAAATAAAAGGTTATCAGTAATAAAATAAATGTTTAAACTTTTTGTTTCATAAAATTAAAACAAGACATATGTAGTAATTTTCCTTCCCTGTTATAGTGTATTTCAAACATCAAAATGTTTGTTGTGAAGTATTTCATTATATTTTCTTTTATAAATTTTAATAATCATCTTTCACCTTTCACCTTTTTACACCTGTTTCTTAGAGTAAACAGTTTTTACTCTGTTTCTTAGAGTTAAGGATTGACTAAATGAACAAAGTTAAGTAACTTGTTATAAAATTCTAGAAGGACACTTATAGTTAAGAAACTGTATAGTAGGTTTTTTTTTTAAAAAAAATAATAATTGGTATAGAAGAGTTTTTCATCATACCATCATGATCACTATGTCATTGTCAGCAAATGCTTTTGGCACTGGCACAGAATATCTATCATTAACATTTTGCTGAATGCTATTTGTGTTGTATACCATTGTATTTTGTGTATTATGGTGATTGTCATTTCATTTACTATATTACATAACAGTGCAAATTGAACTGTGCTTTTATAATTTACAAATATTATAAAAATAAAACTTGAATTCTTATTTAAAGTTCAAGATATGATTTTTTCTAATATCCTACCAGAGATTATGTGTACTGTTAAAGATTTATGATGAACATATCTATAGTTAAAGTTTGACTTTAAAAATCAAAGGATACCACATTCAGTACATTACTAAGATTATACTGTAGGGTAAATCACAGTAGCCCTTATCAATGTGACTACTTTAAACATGACTGATCATACATTGTTTGGAGATATTTCTAACAATTGATACTGTGAGAAAGTAAGATATTTTGATATACTGCTACTAGTTTTCATTAAAAGTATAAAAGGATACAAAAGAAGGTAGTGGTGGATACATGGACTGGAATAACATACACCAAATCAAGACACTACATGTTAAGCACTTAAGTAATGGTTGAAGTAACCATATTTGAAATCTGCCTAAAGTCATGGCATTGAATATAAAAGAGGCTCAGATAAAATTAAGAATGTTCCAATGACGATAGGTCATACATTAAAATTAAATGTCAAAATTGTCGTTCCCACTCTTAGAAGAACGAAAAATCACCAATATCTTTTTGACTGGCAGGGGTAGTTTTTTCACTTCCATTGTTCATGTGAGAATTTGGTCTTGCTTGATCTCCCTCAGGCCAGGCACACAAGGGAGGGCCTAGGCCCTGCTCCAAATGATGTGATAGACTTTGAAAATTCCCCCATGGAAGGCCTCACCCTTCCTGGGGATCAGAAAGAGGATGGGATGAGCATGATCAGGGAGATAGGGGAGGAAGGAAGGGTGAGTGAACTGAGATTGACATGTAAAACAAGCTTGTTTCAAATTTAAATAAAAAATTATTTAAAAACTAAATATGTGTATTTGTACACAAAATTATATGAATTATCCTTTTAATGTTGAATTGTTAATATTATCATTCTATGACATTTTAGATGTTAAAATTGGGCTTTTCTTTTCTTTTTTAACTTTTTTTATTTCAAATTTTTTTGTTCTTATTCCAGTTTCCTCTCTCTCTCTCCCTTCCACTCTCCATCTTTCTCTCCCTCCCATGCCCCCTGACCACACTCCCATCCTACCCCTCCTACTCTACAAGGAAGGTGAAGCCTTCCAGGAGGGGTCAACAAAATCTATCAAGTCTTTTGGAGTAGGGACTAGGCCCTCCCTCTTGCCTCTAGGTTAAGGGAGTATCCCTCCTTGGGGAATATGCTCCCAAATCCTTTTGTGTAGCAGAGATACATCCTGGTTCCACTGTCAGAGGTCCTAGAGGAAACTACCTCCTTCATAATTCCAGATTCATTGCTTATATTTTCATCTAAGTCTCATGTCAATCTTAGGGAAGGCCTAAACTTCCCTACTATTTTGATTGATGAACAGGAACGTGTTTCATTGACAATTATTGAGCTACTAGCTAATAGTATGACTTTGACTTTCACCTGTGTGAATTTCAGTTTTCTTTATCTTTAAAATGGCAATGGAAAAATTCCTTCCAGCTGAAATATGCTTTTGTACTATAAGTAAAGTGTATAACTAATGAGATCTTGTGTATTTGTAGCATACATTAGATATGAATGATATTGTAGCTATCAAACTGACATTAGTATTTTAATGCTTCTTGTATTTTGGTTATCATCTTTTCTTCAGAGTTAGTGCTGTGAACTCATTTGGTAGAGATAGATGTGTTGGTAACATTAATAATGTGGCAAGAGGTTTTAAGAAGATATTTAGCTATTCAAATTCTTTTTGTATATTGGATCTTATTTGAATTCTTTATCTTGTTTATTTAATAAGTGAACCATATTTGGAATAGTAACAAAGGTGTGTATTTCATAACTTCTGTATGAGTGTAAAATGAACTATAATAAGCCTCAAATGGAGATATTTTTTAGCACTACAGTACTCATTGAATCTACAGGTGACATATTCTGATTCAGTGAGGATCCTGTATATTCCACATTAACTTTTTTTAAAATTAACATCTATGTAACACAGCAGAAAAAGACAGTTAATTTCAATATAACTAGTAATAGTTCAGCAACATTCACCCTAAAGTATTATAGAAACAGAACCCATGAGTGATTTCTTTCAGTGAATAGTTTTACCACGGCTCTAAAATCTTTCTAAAAACCTCTCCTTTTCTTTATATTTTCTATCTTTTTTCTAATCTCCAAATGTACTATTGATTTATTTTTCCTGGTGCAAAAAAAAAGAATATCACTTACTATTCTCTACTCGAAGTCAGTTTTAAACTAAATTTTAATGTCTGGCGCCTAAATCGCCATAATCTCTCATTTGAAAGTTTTGAAAGTCACAGTTCATTGGAATTGACGTGTCACTATTTCTAGGAAGCATAAAGTGATTAGAACATGAGATACAGTGTATTGTTCCAATGTTCTACCAGCAAAGAATTCTGGTAAGGCTCAACTGGCATGTTTGAGTTGATTTTTACCACTATATACTTACAGATGATTTTGAGTCTCTGCTTGGCTATGTTCAGTAGATAAAAGAAAAAAGTCAAACTGTAACTGTGGCTCACTAAGGTGTAGAATTTATTGTAGATAAGTAACATTATTTTGAATACAAATTTCTTGGGTTTTTATCTTTTTATTTTGTGGCTTACAAAATGATTTATTTCACTAATTTAAATTCAATTACACCTCTGCATTTTTGTTTATTACATGTGAGAACTGATAAAATCAGAATTTCTACTTTAAAAGGAAATTCCAGCTATTTCAAGGTAGCTTTGTATTCTTAGGTATACATATGTAGCACATTAATTTATATTTTTAGATCAGTCTTTGCTTTCAGTAAGTCTTATCTTAAATTATGCTATAATACTTACAAAAATTGAATTATATAATTTATACCTCTAAAGGAGGTGGCCTAAGACTATTATGTGTATATTCTTTTATACTACTTTCAAAATATTTGAAAGAAAACAATATGCAATATGTGTATGCTGTAGGCTATAGTATAAACATTAATAACTAAACACACAATTAAAAATACAGAAATATTATTCAAATCTTGTATTATTATTCAAATATTATTCAAATCTCAGAATCACTGAGTGCCAGAAGTAGGACACATTGTTTAGCTAGTCCAGTTCAACTCCATCATGACACATGAAAGGAAACTGAAGCCCACAGGAGGCACAATGAGCAAGTTAAGCATCATTTGAGAGGTTGGCAAATTACCAATATCTCATGATTCTACTACTCATTGAGCTATAATACTACATAATCATGATATTGATATGTTTAAAAGTAAAACTTGCTGAAACAATTTTGAATTATAGATAATTAAAATTTATTAAATATATGAAGTAAATATAAATTTGTATAAAAATATATTTGGAAAAAGTATCCAATTATCAAAATTATATGTAGTATATATTACTTCTTCAAGTCTTACAGAAATCCTGAGACCTGATGTCACACAAAAGTAGCAAGCTTAAAATCAAATTAATTTTCAAAGTATCATCTCAATGAAAAATTATTCCCTCTTAAGATATTCGTTCCATAATAAAGTATTTTGATAAGCTATTGAATTAATTCGTTAAGTTCAGTGGTGTATATGTGTATATTTGTATCCATATATATATATATATATACATGTATATATATTTAATTTTCAATTATAATATCTAAAATAATCACTTAAAATATAGTATGTTGTTCCTTTGAATTGACAGTTATGTCATGTCCTTTTGCAATCAATAATCTAAGACATTGTTCTTATGGCTTGGTGTTGCTGAAACCCATACATTGGCTGCTGGCTTATTTAAGAGTAATTGCAGGTAAAATGGCAGGGATTTAGTTGAATGATATGTTTGTCCTTCTTAAACACATGCATGATTTTCTCATTATTTATTAACTGGAAACTTTAAAACTGAAACTCATTGTCTTCCTACTGAGGATATCAAAGTAATTTAAAATTATCTGCTAGTGGAAAATTCTGTCTTTCAAGTATCTATTCTTACTTTCATAGTTTACTCATATTTCAACTTTATTAATTTGTATAAATGGAGAAATAAACTGTGAAATACAGATTTTTGCTGACTAACAGAAAATTCTAAGATGATAGGAATGTTTTTCTATGCTATCCAAAATAGTAGTCACTGGCCACATATGTCTATACAGCAATTTCAATGTGGCTAGTATAATTGGAAAAGTGAATTTATAATTTGATTTAATTGAAATTTAAATAGCCACACATGTCTCATGGCTACCATACTGCACAGTTCAGATAAAATACTATTAAAATGTTAATTTGTTAATTTTCAAGAAATGAAAGTATAACCATAAAGTCATCCTAGTGGACATGTTTGGCTAAATTGATGAGCATTTGTAATTAGCTTACTGTTTGCTTTGAACTTTAATTTTAGATTGGCTTCTTATGTGAGTGAAACAAATCAAAAATGGACAAAATAAATTCCCTTCTTGTCACACCAGTGTTCATAGAGTGACCAAAGACATCAGCCAAAGGAAAAGTTATATATTCTAAACTCATCAATACATTGTTACCTTTACTTTAAGCATTTAGTGAAGGACACTCGGAAATTGTTTTTGTTATACACAATATTCTGAACAGTTTGCTAATGGTTAAATAGAGGAAAAGTTGCCAATAGAGATACTGCACCTAAACATATTTTAAGTACCAACATGATACCCATGTGGTTAGAAAGGCAAATTTAGCCTTAGATTTGCCTCTAGGTGAAAATAGTATTGAATGAACATTCAATGATTTGTGATTTCATTAAAAGAAATATAACGAAAAAAAACTTGAAAAAGAATCCACATTTTCTTTGAAAATTCTAGCTTTGTCAATCTTAAAAATTAAGTGAGTGCTTGCTCTCACTTATATATTTATGCAAATTATATAAAAATTCTGCTTGTGAAATTAAAAGGAATGGTTCTTTTTACTAAGTAAGAATTTTTTTTTTTGGGGGGGGGTTTTTTTGCTTCTAATCATGTAAGAATGAAAACATTGCCTATCTTTCCTGAGCCACAATTAAGGTAAAAATAGATTTGGCTCCCCAGCACACTCATATTGCAAACAGTAGCCTGCCATTAACTGAAAGTACAGCAATGGGCTGTGGGATGAGAAGGAAGAGTAGAATTATTCCTGAATTGCAGCAGGTGCTGCAGCCCTGTGCCATAAGGACTGTTAAGAAAGTATGGGGCAGGAATCACTTTACCAAACAAGGAAGTCAGTTATCAAAAACGAAAAGTGAATTCTCAAGTTTTACAAAGTACTAGAGCTTTGGGAAGTGTGGATTTGTCATTATGGTTAATTTGCACATACCTTACTGAAGAAAAGGCCAGGGGAGCTAGGCCGAGAACACAGCTGTACAGGCAGCTCAACTAATTGCCTCTCCATCCTCAACCTCATTTATCTTCATTTCTTCCCAATTATACCAAATTATCAATAGTCTCTGTTGCATCAGAGTCTTAATCCCCTTTATTCAGGCAGCATTAGATAGTGGCAGATGAATTCTTGGAGGGAGTCAGGGTAAACAGCCATGAAATGCCACCTCTGGCAGATGGTGTTGCTCACAAGAAATGTGACAAAATATTTGGAATTTGTAACTGGGCATTGGTATGAGGAGGCAAGCTGTTAATATTTTTTAAAGATAATCAAGGTGGTACATGGTAAAAGTGTAGCTCATATTTTAAAGAAAATATGCGAAGTTACAGCTGTTCATATCAGCTCAAATATTAATATATTTTAGATGATATATTCTCAATGAGCACCATAGCATGGGATCTTTCAGACCCTGGTGTTTTATGATAATAAGTAGCCTTTTGCTATTTGAAGCAAAGTACACACTTTCTGTGTTCAAAGGAAAAAAGAAAACAATTTTTCTGTTCCAGTAAAATGCCAGGTTGTATAATATATGTATTGAAAAATTGGAAATATATCAAAATTGAAAATAATTCAAATAGAAAAAAGAAAACATATTTTGTAAAAAACAGAAAGGTTTTTTTTTGGTGAGAACAAGACAGACAATTATTTGCTTTGTATCACTTTATAATATATCAATGATCAAATATATTTTAGTTAATTAAAACATCTGATAATTTTGCAAAACTAAATTAAATATAATATTATTAAATCCACTTTCAGAAGCATAGGTTCTATAGCTGTGTTTACATCAGAACAATATGTGGAATATATAAAATAACAACCTTTAAAATGTCCTAAAAATAAAAAAGAAGTCACCTTAGTACATTTTATTATCAAGTGAAGAATGATTTTGGATGAACCAGTAGGTTTATATTTTGCAATTTCTCTGGTGTAGAGAGGACTCTGTTTTGTGGGGTGTCTATATGTTCTAAGAGTTGCATACAGTTGCATTTTAGATGCTTGTGCTCACTGATACACTGTGGATTGGTCTGTTCTCTTGGCAACTGAGAGTTCAGTCTTATCTTCCTCTTGTATTTCTGAACAACTTTCTCTTATATCATTATCCATCTTCTACAAACATACATAAGTTATGCCTTAGAATGTTCTTTCCTAACTAACTTTTTAGAATAACTTTAAAACTTGGTTCTTTTATGTAATAAACATAAACTTACCTTGACTAAATGAAGGAAATATGTATGAACTGAATCCATAGTCAATACTGGAAAATAGTTTCATCTGTTCCAATCTTTCTTTTCAGGCTCCTTAATTGAAATGTGTAAATTGTTCACCCCTAGGTTAGCAAGATTTAGGTAATTTGTGTCAATATGTATGTATGTATGTATGTATGTATGTATGTATGTATGTATGTATGTATTGTTCTCAAAACTATTAAGAGTCTGTCCTTTTTTCTAATTGATTGGCATTTAAAAAATCTGTTTTTGAAACATGTTAATATACTTAGTAGGATTTCTTTGAAAAATGTTTGTAGTAGAGATTTACATCTTCTAATACACTATACTGTATAATTATCAGTGGACTCTTTCATCTCTATTGTGACAGGAATACTTTTTAAAGTATGACTGACTGATGGACAGATTGGGAATTGCTGATTTAATGGCCATATTTGGAATCTTTGGCAAGGCTTGGCTGTAATTACATCTGTTGAATCAATTGAAAAATTTTTGGCTGTAGGCCAGTAAAGTCATATCTGAAGTTCTTAATTTTCAATGCCTTAACATTTTTGATTATATAACTTGCTTTAAGACCTCTATGTTAATGTACATATGGCCATGCATGTAAAAGTGAAAAATAAAAAAAAAATCATCTTGTGTGAATTATTTTTTTTAATTCCTGGCATCTCTAGTAACCTCAATCAACTTATATTATTAGTACTTTCAAGATATGTTAATCCTGTTGATATGTCATTAAAAATAATAATTAAAACAACCGTGGTTTGTATTTAATATTTTAAGGTATTTAGCTCTTATCCGCACCAGTCATTGCATTATTTTATATGCTCTATCTTATTTCATTGTTTCAATAATAGCTGGATAGTCAAACACATTTTCCCTCATATGTATAAGCTAAGCTTCAGAGAGATTTCATAGTCTTTCCAAAGCCCATAGATGCCAAATAGATAGCTCAGAAACTAGTTTTGGGCTTGTTACTGTAGTTTTATTTATTTTTCATTATGCTGTTTTACTTGGGAAAATATATACGTGCCCTATTTTTATCTAACTTTATGTGATACTTCGTTTTGTAGAGTGTTAACAACTGCCATTCAATTAATTCCACTGTATCCCCACTATTCAATTAATAATATAGACAGAAAATTTAAGAAACGTTACAATAATATTGGCATTTTATATAAAAGTTCAAATGACTTCACTTGGGTTTATTGGGTAAAATTAATTCTGTTGTTGAATGAATACTATATTTCTATGAATTGGTTTTCTCAAATCTAAAAGATTAGTATTATAACACAAAAATGCATGATTTTAGAGGTGACATTAATATGCATTTATTATGTATGCTTAGGAGACACAAAACCCAAAAAGGTGAATTACGTGATCCTATTATTTGTGGAAATCTTGGATTTTCTTATTTACTCATTAGCTTTAAAAGTGTAGCCTAGTTAAATTTACTTAACAGGGTGATACAATTATTAGACTATTATTGATACATTTGTGTATCATAAACCTAGTAAGATAAAAAGTGAGAGAGATAAAAAATTCTAATGAGTATTTTGAGATAATTTCAGAATTTGAAAGACTAGAGTTCAATATTTATGCTGTTTTATGTTTTTAAATTCAAGATTACTTCGTAAAACCTCACATATATCATTTAAGTATTCTTTTACTCATCTTTGTGCTTGGATTATTTTCTTCTATTTGAGGCTTTTCTCTTTGTTCTTGAAAAAATTTATTAGGAAAATACCACACTTGTCATGTATGCACTAAAAAGCATTACAGTTATATAGAGTCAATAAAAGGCTAGGTTGCTAATGGCCAGAGAGAAATCAGTTACCTCAAGGAATTACTACCAGTAGAACTGAAAGACAGCCCGTCACTATATTACTTAAAATGAAAAGAAATAGGGGCTGTAATATTTTGTTCTCTCTGTATACGTCCACTTTAGTATTTTAGGTATGCATGTCTGATTTTAGAGATATGAATTTTAACATATACATCACAAACACATATGGCCCAGCTTATTCATTTTAGGAACTAGCTCTCCAGAATAAATCTTCAGTTTGTACTCTATGCATTTGATGTTCAATATTGCAGAACTACAACAAAAGGAAAAAAGATGGTGGTATTATGTGATTATTTACTGAAAAATGACTGCATAATATGCTTGTCATTTAGATAGGACACATGCTATTAAAGATGACAGAAGGAAGTCAAATTTTAATAGGAAAATGTCGCTGATTTGAACTTTTATTACTTCTCAAGCTTCTTTGAACATTGTAATACTTAACAATAACAAGAAACAAACACAACTTTTGAAAGTATGTATAGAAGCATTATCTTAGTCTCAGAGCAGAGATCATATAGAATTAAAAGGCATTTAAAAGGTAATGCTGCTACAGTGAACATTTTGGAAGACTTTTAAAAAGTAATGTCTGTGAGGTTCAAATGGGAGTATTAAAGTGAAGTTATCATTTGCAGTTTCAATTGCAATTCATTTTAAATATAATTATCAAATTGTTCAAGTTGGCAAGAAGAGCCTTTCCAACCCTGTCACAGCACTCAGCTGGTCTTTCAGGAAGTCACTGTTTTACTCTGTCTCCATTACATGTGATTTCATACCCTCTATATTTAATATCTTTGAAACTCAGTAATTGAATGTTAAGGTTTTATTTACTGTGCCTCAATTGGTACACAGGGAATATTTACATCTTGCAGCATTTTAATTTAGAAACAAGTGCATTGGGACTTTGGGTTTTGCATTTATTTAGTAATGTATATCAGCAAAATTCTTAGAGTGATGTCTGAGACAAGTAAAATATTTTTGTGTTTTTAATCACAAGTATGCTTTTAAGGAAGAAGTCTCTATTGGTTCCAGGAACAAGCTTACTCATCCATTGGTGTTTGAAACTTTTTGACTTGATGCCAGATTTTTTTTTCTTTTGGAAATTATTTTTGTTTAATTAATTCATAAATAATATTTATTATGTATTTCATAAACTTACAATCTATTTTTATTGTATTTAAGTCCCTTAACTCCTCACAGTCCCTTTACTCCACTTGTACACCTTATCAACTTTTTTCGCTATCAAGTCCGGTTTATACTACCCAAATACTATTGGGTATATTGCTAAGCCCTGGAGCATGGTTTTAACCACCAGAGGTCACACCTTTAAGAAAAGCCGACTCTTTCCTATAAAGTTATGATTTACCAATAAGTACTCACATATTAGTAGCACTCAATGCCTTCTTTTCCTCTCCATGCTTGAATTTTATCCAGCTTAAGTTTGTATAGGTCTTGTAATGTTGCTGTTTGTTCATATGTGAAAATAACCATTTTATTTGGAAAACACCATTTCATTATAGTTCTCTAGGACACCAGGCTAAAATGTTTCCTTGTTATGATCAGGTTTGTCCCGCCGGCCGCCTGACCCACTCTTTGTTCCTCCCCGCACCTGGTCCTGTCACCACACTAGCCCCAAATAACACTCAGAGACTCTGTATTTGATACAATCCTGTGGGCCAGTGACTATCATTGTTAATGGGCAAGCTCTGTCTTAATTATTAACCCATTTCTACTTATCTAAGTATTTCCACGTGATCATCTTATCCGAGAGGCAGGCCGGCATATTGCTTCCTCTAGACTCTACATGCTGACTCTTCCTAACTACTTCCTCTTTCCTCCTTGTCTCCTAGCCCCACCTATCTTGCTTTCTCATTGGCCACAGTGCTTTATTCATTAACCAGTTTGAGAAACATATTTACAGAATAACATCTCCCATCATCTCCTCTCCTTTTTCTGCAATTATCATTGAGGCTTGGAAAAAGAGAGATTGTTACAGGTATACCTTTTTGTGCTGAGCACTCTCCAATTCCTTCAATTTTTTGGGTTGTCCAGTAATAGGTTTCTGTTAATCCTAAGCCACTGGAAAAAGAAGCTTCTCTAATTAGGTTCAAGAAATAATCTAATGTATGTATATTTGATAGGTCCTTAGGAGTTGGTTTAATGTGATGTATGTTTAGCACAATAATAATAGCTGATTCTGCTCTAGAGATTCTAACTTATCTAGTCAAATATTCTTTGACCCTAATAACCTTGCTCTGTATAGGTTCCATCTTGATGAGTGTACTATAAATCTCACTATATATATATGAACTTCCATAACATTCATGTTATTACTACACTGATGGGAATTTTTTAAACCAGGTCAGTACTTCATTTTTCTTCATAGATAGTGTACATAGCACCTTCCAGGACTATAGTTGCTACTTGGTAGGTATGAAACCTCCAGGTTAGTACCAACTTGATTTTTCCATGTCTTGTAGCTCAAATATGTAGTGTCCTTTGCAAAAGTTCAAGTTCTAGAGTTCAAGAGAGAGCAATAACAATAGCAGGTAATATTTGGTGGTGTCATGATACCCTGCTAGTCAACAACTCCAAACAGCAATTGACTCCTGGCATTAATCTTTACTTATTAGTCTATATGTATTAGTGGCACATATATCCTCTTCTGCCACATAAAAGGTCAACTGCCTTTACACTCTTTTTATATGTGTATATACATTTTAGGAAGATTCTACTCAAGAAGGTTTACACATTACACTTTAAATAAGTCTTCAGTGTTACTTACTTCTCTTCTTACTCTCTCTTGTACATTACCTTCACATCCCGTACCCCATTTGACCTGATTTTACACTATGATTTTGCTTCTCTCGTTTATTTCTTTATTACACTTATCCCTTGAAATTTCAAACTTGTGGACACTCACTAGTTTTCAGCTCTGTCTGGTTACTCTAAATGACTCACTCATGTCTAAATAGTAAAACAAGTGTCTACATATGAGTGAAAACATGCAGCATTTGTTTATCTGGGGCTAGTTTATCCTTACTCAGAATTGGTTACTCCAGGTCCATCAATTTGCCTATCACTTTCCAAGGTTAGTTGTTTTTTTTAAACATCTGAATGATACTTTATTGTATAAATGTACAATAATTTTAATTGTTATCTGTTGAAATCTATTTGTTCCTATTTCCTGGAATTTATGAGTATGTGAATAGAGCAGCAATTCCCTTGGTGGTGAATATCTCTGCTGTATATGCCATAGAGTTATACAACTGGATCATAAGGTATATATATTTCTAGCTTTTTCGTAAACATCCACACTGATTTCATAATTGAATGTGTGTGTGCTCCCACTAATAGTGAGTGAATAAGCAATCCTTCTTTACATCCATGTTAGCATGTCTATTGCTGCCATCCTTGTTTACATCATGTTTAGGCAGCCATGTTTATGAAGCTTCATAATTACACTTACATTTCTAGGAAATACAATTTTACATCAACCTTACTATTCTTATGGCTCATAGAATATTTCTACTGCCTCTTATGCAATGATCCTGAATACAGGTGTGGGGGCTGTATCTTGATCAGTTGTGGTTTTCTGTATTTGTCTCCACCTGTTGCAATGTGTTGTTTCAGGTTTTTATTTAATGAGATTGAGAACTACACTATCTATGTGCTTAAATATGAAACTTTTAGATGTAACTAGGGATTATTCTACTTTAGTAAAGTGAGTGTTGTAGATTGTTGCCAAGATCTAAACTGTGGATAGTTGACTAGGTTGCCACTATGAGTCCCACACTCCCTTTTCCTGAGTGGGTATTAAGTCAAATTAGAGAGATGTTTGTCTTATTTTTCAATTTTTGTTCTTAATAACAATGTAAGGTTGAGATGCAAGGATTTAATTTTATTTTTCATCATGTAGCCATCCATTTTGACCAAGACTATTATTTAATGACAATGATTTTTTTTCTCTAGTGTGTAGGTTTGGTCATTGTCTGTAGGCATGTGGACTTATATCCAAGTCCTCAATTCTATTCCATTTATGAAAGTGTCTGTTTTATGCCAGTAATACCAGTACTATGTTGATTTTATTAGTGTAACTCTGTAGTGTAACTTAAAATCAGAAATGATAATATTACCATTAGTCCTTTTATCACTGAGGACTTATTTTCTACCCTAAGGTCTTTTATTTATTTTTCTCCATCCCAAGCCCCTGACCCCCCTCCCACCCCACCCTCCACTCCACAGAGAGGGTGATGCCTTCTAGGAGGGATTAGCAAAATCTGTGAAGTCATTTGGAGCATGATATAAGCCCTCCCCCCTACCTTCTAGGCCAAGGGAATATCCCAAAGTCCTTACAAGAAGAGGAAATCTCAATTGAGAAAACATCTACCTCAGATTGGCCTGTGGGCCATTTTCTTGATTAATGGTTGATGTGGGCAATGCCACCTCAGGCAGGTCATGGTTTATGCTATAAAAAGCAAACTGAGTGAACCATAGGCAGCAAGAAAGCCAGCAAATCGATGTTCTTTCATTGCTTCAGCTTAAATTTTTAAAATTAATTAATTAATTTATTTACTTTCTTATGTTACATATCGATCCCAGTTCCCTCTTCCTCCTTTCCTCCCCCTCTATCTCTGACCCATGCCCCTCGTGACCACCCTCCTATCCTATCCCTTTTCACTGCACAGGGAGAGTGGTGCCTTCTAGGAGGGGTGAAAAGAAATCTCGCAACTCAAATCTGCCTCTAGGTTAAGGGAGTATTTATGCCTCCATGGGGAATGTGCTACCAAAGTCCTTTTGTGCACCACGTATACATCCTGGTACCATGGTCAGAGGTCCTTTAGACTGCCCAGGCCCTCTAACTGAGACCCATGTTCAGGGGGTCTGTGTGGGTCCAATGCTGGTTTCCCAGCTATCAGACTAGGAGTCCATTAGCTTCTCCTTGTTCAGGTCAGCTGTCTCTGTGGGTTTCTGTAACTTGGTCTTGTCCTCCCTCTCTGCATCTGGATTCCAGTTTGGCTCAGAGTTTAGCTGTGGGTGTATGCTTCTGTTTCCATCAGCTACTAGATGAGAGCTCCTGATGGTGGATAAGTTAGTCATCAATCTCATTATCAGGGTAGGGTTTTTATGGTAGCCTTTTCAGTGTTGCTGAGATTATTAGTTGGAGTCAGTCTTGTAGGTCTCTGAACATTTCTCTAGAGTCAGTTTTGTCTTCAAACCTATAAAGGCTCCCTCTTTTATGGTCTCTCTCTCTCTCTCCTTTTCTCTCTTTCTCTTTATTTTCTCTGGTCTATTCCCCCTCTGACTCAATCTTCCTAGTCCCACGTGCTTTCCTCTCCTCCTCTTCTCTTTCTTTTAGTTCTGCTCCCCCACTCCCAATATACTCAGGAGATCTTGTTCCTTTCCCCTTCTGTGAGGGACCTTGTATGAATCTCTTAGATTCCTCCTTGTATCCTATTTTCTCTGGTGGTGTGAATTATAGGCTGGTGATCCTTTGTTCTATGTCTAAAATCCACATGTGAGTGAGTACATACCATGTTCCTCTTTTTGTGACTTGGTTATCTCATTCAGGATGGTTTCTTTAATTCCATTCATTTGCCTATGAATTTGAAGTTTCCATTGATTTTTTTTCCAGAGTAGTATTCCATTGTGTAAATGTGCTACATCTTCTTTATCTATTCTTCAGTTGACCACCATGTTCAGCTACAATTTTTACCTCCACAATCATGTCATGATTTCTTTCCCTCACTTCTCTTCATGATGAGCTGTGATTGGGACATGTATGGCCAAATAACAATTTCTCTCCTTCATTGTTTTGACTTAGATTGTTTTATCAAAGAAATAGTAAGCAAACTCAGATACTGATTAGGCAATTTTGTCCAAAAAAACATAATTACACATATTTACTTTTCACATGCTTGATTACAAAACGCATATTAGATTGTTGAGATATTCAGGAGTTGGAGGAATGTTACTTAGTTAAGTAACTAAGTTAAGTTATAATAGCCACGAGAAAAGCATTTCTCCTCAAGAACAGTAGAAATAGAGGTACCATTTAGTAAATTTACCCTACTTTTGTGTAAATATACAATTTAAATTAAACTAGCATACCAAATTAATTCCATTTATTTTGACACTATTCACAACATTGACAAAATAGATTTAACCAAGTTGACCACCAACAGATGAATATATATATATATATATATATATTTACATATATATATATATAAAATGCATACACACATATAATTGCATATACAGCCACAAAATGAATGAAATTAATTAGTTGCAAAAGTTTTGTAATTTGAGTGAAATAATTCAAGGCAGAATAAATACACATTCTATTTCTCACAGGCTACTTTTTCATTGCTTTTAAAGTCGATTTAGCTGATGATATGTCTTGGCATATAAAGATGATTGCAAATTAGCCATGATATTGAAGGGTGGCCACTAAAGCCCATGTAAAGATGTCTACCTACCTTCACATGTGTAGCTGCATTTTATTTTATTTTAATATCTTTTAGGATGTTCTTTGTGCCCAGTAAGATTAATCACAGGTAAAGGAAGTTGCTGCCAAACTTGAATTCAATACCTAGGACCTGTTTTGTGTTGCTTTTTGCTCTTTTGGCTTTTTGAGGGGCTAGCTACCAGCTCCCAAAAATCTCGCACACAGAGGCTTATTCCTAGTTATGAATGCTTGGTCTTAGCTTGGCTTGTTTCTAGCCAGCTTTTCTTATCTTAATATAACCCATCTTACTTTTGCCTCTAGGATTTTATTTTTCATTTTCTTACTGTTGTATCTCTTATTTTCAATCCTACTCCATGGATGGCTGGGTGGCTGGCCTCTGACTCCCTCCCCGCCTTGTTCTCTTGCTACCCTTTCCTCGTTTCTCCTATTTATACTTTGACTGCAAGCTTTGCCTAACCTTACTCCTAACCTTACCAATGGCCACTCAGATCTTTATTAAGAACATTAGGTGTTTTAGACAAAGAATCACAGCTTCACAGAATTAAACAAATGTAGCATAAACAAAAGTCACACACCTTAAAATAATATTCTATCACAAGGACCGCATACTTGAAGGAGAACACTTACTCCTACTAGTTATTCTCTGACTTCCAAAATTGTCTGTGGTATGACTCCTCTCCCCCAAAAAGATTTAGTATAATGTGAAATTCAATTTGAAAGCTTTAAAATGGATTACAAGGTAGTGGGAAGACTTGTGAGTTGAGAAGGTTGAATTTGAAGAATCCACATTTTATTCATATATGGAATTGTGATGGACAACATTAATGCAAATAAGTATTAAATATCCTTTGCATTTCTAAACTGTCATATACCTAGGAAAAAGGGTTCTAGGTTTTGAATGCCTTCTTCTGCTCATTTATTTTGCACAAGAAAAATCAGCACAATAATAAATGACAATCTGGGAACTCTAACATTTTAAAATAAATTTTAAAGCAAATTCAAAAGTTATGAAGATAAATTTTTTAAACTAATTCATTAAGTAAGTGTCATTTCCTTTTACAACTCACATTCCCATAGTTCATTGCTTTATCATTTACTCTGACTCTAAGGGTATGTATTTATGCTAAGTAAAAAGCAGCTTGCCGAAATTTCAGTTCATGGTAACTGTCTTGCTAGTAAGGTTATGATTGAATTATCCAAAAGTCTGAAGTATTTATGTGTTAATCACTTTCCATATGTGGTTTATCATCACAATTTTAAATTTAATAAAGTCCTAAACATCAAATGGTGTTGTGTTTATAAATTGTTTATATAAAGGGTAAGCTGAGTTAATTTAAAAGAAGAACAAGGGAGAGTTCTAAAATTTTATCCATTCTGACTTAGCCCTTCCATATAAAATAACACACAGATTGGCATAGCACCATGGGTGAGCTGATGCAGAAACATGAAATTGCGATTCTAAAGGAAAAAGGCAGGCATGTACAATGAAGTAGCTGGATAAACCAAACATTCTAAAACCTGCAGACTTGTAAGTAAGAAACCCTGCCCAAGGTGTTTAAATGCGTAGATAGATATGTGTGAATATTAAATGAGTATATATTAATGAGATGATTGGCTGAACATAGATCATATTAATAAAATTTGAATATTTTAAGAAGCTTGGCAGTGGTGCTTCATGTTTTTAATCCCAGCACTTGGGGGAGGGGCAGAGACAGGCAGATCTCTATGAGGTCAAGGCCAGCCTGGTCTACTGAGTGAGTTTCAGGACAGGCTCCCATGTCTCAGAATATATATTATATATATATATATGTATATAGTAGACATTTTCACAATTTGGCAAAAGGCCAACAAACCCTTGTGATAAGAGTTTTTGTTCAGAAGACTGTGTGTCCAAACACTTAACACCTAATCTACATATAGAGAATAGCCAGTATTCCCAAGCTATCAAGCTATTTGCTTCATGAAATTTGTCTCAGTGTTCAGAAGAAAATTTACATTTTTAGTTAGTGAGGATAGAAAAAGCCACAATCTAAACTATGATCATCATGGTAGTTAACAGACAAAATTTTTAACAAAAAATAAACCTTCATACAGTGTCTCATAAACCTAATGCAACTGAAAAGCAATTTAATGAAAATTTAAATATTTCTATTAAAGTTCATTTTGTGATGTGATATGAAAAACATTACCTTAATGGCTGATGTGCTGCTTAATGTTTGATGTGTGCTAAAAGATTGTTAATTCACAAAATAAATATTAACAATTTTTGGACCTAGTGTTGTATGGTTTTGCTACTGTTATACAGAAGAGCTTTATTAATATCAAGTGGTATAATTTAGCCTCTTTTAAATGTATCTTCCTTTGTATAAGTTTGGTTCATTTTAGAAATTGAAATTCTTTAATGGTAAGGAAATTTGTATTTTAACACACAGCTAAACTGTTGGGATGATTCCATTTTTGCTTAATAATTATTCTCTCTAATTTTTACATTTTCTTGTATTAATCATGTGTATAGGTCCAAAGAATTCTCAGTGTTGTATTTTGGTTAGTTTTTTCATTTATTAAGTATTACCCTCTTCCCCCACAACCACTCTTAATTAGTACATAACAAATTTTATTGATTTAATTGGAATTTTAAATTTGTAAAAGTTAAATTAAGTTATTTCACCAAACCATAAATTATTCTCCTGCTCTTAGACAGCAACTGTGCTTTATCAGACATCTGTATAAAAAGAGATCAATTGGTGTGGTCATAGAAGTTTTTTATCTCCTCGTTGAGTACACCAAAATGTAACATGATGGAAAGAATGATTTGGGGTTTACTAATCAAGTCTGAGAAATTAAATCAAACTTAATGTTATATAAAACTGCAGAACAAGTTAACTGAATGTTTATACTGGATTGTGAACTAGTAGATACTTGTTTCTTCCTCATTTGACTAAAAACTTGGTTAATATAGATAGGTATACCCAGAATTCCTCTGTGCTTATGCATATTATGGAAATATTTTTTCTTGTCTTGGCTCATTAAGTCAGAGAATAGTTAAAACTGTTTCAATTGAATCAGATACTAAGTTTGGCCACAAAAGAATTCTAAAGGATCCCTCAAAAGAAAATCTTTTCTAGAAATGTGGTAACTGTGGATCACCAGGATGACCTGGTGAAAATCTTGTCTCAGAAGTAGAAATAGGCAATTTACTTAAAAAGGAAAGAATGGAGGAAGGAAGAAATGAAGAAATGAAGGAAGGAAAGAAATGAAGAAGAAAGGAAGAAAACAACTTTAAGTCTTAATAAGAAATATCTATCAGTCCTGAGAATGTTCTGGATATCATGCTGTGATTTCATTTCTTTTGGTGTTTCTGTTACAATGTGTATTAAGTGCCAGATTTAAATAGCTATAACACCATGGACTCTGAACATTTAGAGACGTACATTAAAAGCACATATTGTTATACACTTTTGTATGGGTCGTCAAAGTAGAAAGTGGACATTCAAGTTGTATTTCATAGTTTCACATATTACTCAGCATGTTTTGTGTGTAAAGCTACCTGTTAGGTGTGAAAATATTTGCTTCCTGGACAGATGAACCTGAAGGTACTGATATTGCTGATTCTTAAGTATTTTATATACTATTGTTCCTTTAACTGTGTTTTTGTGTAAATAATGGCTATGCATTTAAATAAGCTCATGGATATGGCAAATTTGGAATGCAAGTAAGTGATGTTTAAGACTTTTAATATACAAATACCTCCAAAAGCTGCTTACTTTGATATAAGGTGTATTGAGACCATCACTATGGCTAGGAGTTCTACACTATTAGGGAGAATTGTTTAGTCTTCCTATAAGTTCTTACCTATTCAAACAACAGAACATATTTAAAACTCATAAATATGCTAAACATGATCAGTAATACGTTTCACTTTTAATATATTTCTAATGTATATATAGTTAAATAACAACCCTTCCAATTTTCCCTCCAGCCCTTCCCAGCTTCCCTCCCTCAACTCTTCCTGTGCCCTCACATCACAAGTTGATAACCTCTTTTTCTTTAATTGTTATTGCTACATACGTAACTCTTGGTTTCTCTTTCTCTCTGTGTGTCTCTCTGCCTCTCTCTCTCTCTCTCTCTCTCTCTCTCTCTCTCTCTCTCTCTCTCTCTCTCTCTCTCTCTCTCTCTCTCTCTCTCTCTCTCTCTCTCTCTCTCTCTGTCTGTCTCTCTGTGTGTGTGAGTGTGTGTGTGTGTGTGTGTGTGTGTGTGTGTGTGTGTGTATTTGTGTGTGGGGAGTTGAGTCTGTTTTTGTTGTGTGTGTGTATATGGTTTTAAGATGAGCAGTCTGTACTGGACAACCAATAAGGGGACTTATCCTTGGGGAAAGTAAAATCTCTTCTCAACAGTCATTAGTGCTGTGTTGTACATTGTCTAGGCACTGAAAGAAAAATCCCTTTCCATATTAGCATTTCCATTGATATTGTCAATGTTCCAGTGTCATGTATACAATCATTTCTGGGCTGCACTGTTTCACAGAAGACCCTCTGATATTCTGACCGTTAAAATCTTTCAGCCCCTTCTTTTTTGTTTTCTGAGCTAGAGATGCAGGATTTGTGATATAAATGTATTTTGTTATCCCAAGATCCTTTGATCTCTGTATTGTGTCCATTTGTGGCTTTCTGTGATGGTCACCATTTGTTATAAGTGAGGTTTTAGTTCAGCATAGTAGTTATACTTACTTTTAGGTATATGGATAAGATTTCAAATATAATTAAGGAAGTATGCCAGTCTAATAAATTGGCTATATTATTTTCCAAGGTCCATAGCCTCTCTAGCTCAGAGAGGATGGCTAGCTCTCCAGTACCAGGCATAATTTTCTTCCTGTTGAGTGAATCTTAAGTTCAATTAGGCAGTTGTTTCTTCTCACTGACATGTGATTGCCACTTATAACCCCTTCACGTGCATTTCCTCATTCTGGTAATTGTCATGATTCTTTTGTGTTGCATCTTAGAAAGACTGATTGATTGCATCCCTCCCTTGTTATTTCACATTCAATTTTCTGGAACCATGGAAGCTAGAATACAGAAAAGCAAATGCAGCTTGGATCAGCTGAGCCCTCTGTGTGGTATATGGCATATTCAGCCCTAGAGATATATACAAAAGGTAAATTGATATTTTTTGGTGTTCTGGAAGTGACTTGGATTAAACTGACGAGCTATGTTTGTGTCTGACACTGGAGGTTTTGTTTATTTATTATTCTTGTCAAGAGCACTGTCAGTCCAAGTGGTTTAACTTTTGCATATAATTATTCATATTATATATAATTTTATGCAATTATTTTAAAATATAATATATTTGTACTATAATATATTTATAGATAAATTCATATATAATATGTAATGTTAAATACCATAGTAACATTTTTTATTTGTGTGTATGTATGTACATGTTGGGTGTATTTTAGATAAAGGTAAAATAACATGATTCCTTGAGGAACCTTGGAGTTGTCCCTTTTCCCCTTTCCTTCTGTATTGATGTCTGTCACTGCCTTCACATTAGGTAGAGCACCCTCCTTATGATTCTGCTTTTCTCTTCAAACCAAGTATAGTCTGCTAGTCCCCTTGGAGCTGCCATCACATATGGACCGTTTACTATCTCCTGGCTTCTGTGGTTATTCCATATTTTATGTTTATATCCTGTAATCTGAAGCTGGGAACCACGATTTAGAGAGAATATTTGGTATTTGTCTTTCTGGGTCTAGGTTAAATCACTCAATATGATCTCTTTTTGGTACAACTATTTACTTGCTATTTTCTTGATTTCATTTTCCTTTATAACTAAATATGATCTATTCTGTATATTTACCACATATCAGTATCTTTTCATTTGTTGAAGAAAATGTGGGTTGCCTCAACTTTCTGCCTGTTGCAAATAACGAGGTTATGAACATTGCTGACTAATTGCTGACGATTCAACATACTGATTTCTAAAGAGAATGTACCAATTTGTATTCACACCAACAGGGAATGGGAATTCTTTCTTTAAAATTTTATAGAAATTCTTGCCAGTTGTTTAGTTTAGCCATTCTGACCCAAGTAAAATAGAATTGTAAAATTAATTTAATTTGAATTTCTCTATTTTAAGGATTATGAACACTTTTTGAGGTATTTCTTAACCATTTTTTATTTCTTCTGTTGAAAACAATTTCTTTAGATAACTAGCTCATTTTTAAATTGGGTTATTTGACTCTGTCTTTTGAGCTCTTTATATATTTTAGGTACTATTCTTCTTTCAGATATAGCTGTCAAAATTGTACCTTTTATAGTTTAACTCCTATTTTATAGAGTCTTTTTGACTTGATTATTACCTTATTTATACACATTTTTAGTTTTATGAAGTACCATTTGCAGTTGTTAGCTGTAATACCTTAGCAAAGGTGTCCCTTTTGGAAAGTACTTTTTTACACCTTGGGTACTGCCTATGCTTTCTTCTATCAATTTCATTTTTCAGAATTCAAATTAGGGCCTTTAGGCTACCTGGTTTTAATATTTCTGGGTCTATTTTCATTATTCTAAATGGTTTATGCACAGTTTTTCCAGAACCAATTTTTTAAAAATAAATTCTGATCAAGCTTTCCCCCTCCCCCAATGCCTCCTAGAACCTTTCCACTCATTCTATTCCATGACCTTTCTTTTTCTCTATGAAACAAATATACAAACAAAAAACTTAAAACACAAAAACAGACATAACACTATGCAAGTATATGAAGCAGTGGTCAAACAAAGCAATATAAAATAAAAAATCTACAAAAATATTATTGTGTTCCATGTTGGTCAAGTATTCCTGGGATTAGGGCCTACAATAAAGCATAGTTAAAATACCTAGTGAGATTCTATTGCAGAAATGAATTTTTTCCTTTGCATGTAGTTATCAATTGCAAAAAGCTTCTTGGTTTTTGATGGAAGCTTGTGTCCACCTCCCATTCTGAGAGTTGCACCCCATATGGCTTGAACTTGTACAGGCCCTGTGAGTACTGCCACAGTCTCTGTGAGTACCTCAGTCCTGTTGTATCTGGAGTACTTTGTCTCTTAGATTCATCTGGCTCTATCAATCATTCTGTCTCATTTCTATTATACCTCCCTGAGCACTGAGGAGAAGGGATTGTTAAGACAACTACACATCTAAGATTGAGTGTTCCTGTTGTGGTCCTATGTGTTATTTCCCATCTACTACAAAAAGAAGTTTCTTTGATGAAGGCTGAGCAAGGCACTTACCTATGGGTATAACACAATGTATTAGGAGTCATTTAGTGCTCTCTTTTTAGCAGAATAATAGCATTTGACTCTCATGCCCTAATGTGCTTGGACACCTTAGCTGTGTCAGGCATGGATGCATCTCAAATACAATCAGGTTTCCTAAATGGAAATATTTGCATATATGCTCATCTGTGCTGTTTTATTTGTTAGTTTTTGTGTTTATCTGTAATGGTCATTAGAGTAATATTGGCTTCATAGAATACATTTTGAGTGATATTTCCATTTCAGTTTTTGGAAGGGTTTAAGAAGGAATTTTTGTTCTTTTACTATCTGGATAGATTCTGTTGTCAATTCATCTAGAATTAGATTATTTTAGCCAGAAAGATTTTTTTGCCTTATCAGTATCCTCTTTTGTTATGGGTCTGTTTAGGTTGTTAATCCCTTCTTGGTCTAACTTTGGTAGTATGAATGAATCAAGGAATTCATCCATTTCTTTAATTTCTTTCCTACTTAATGGGTGTTAGGTCTTTAAAGTATTCTCTTACAATCTTCTGTACTTCCTTTGTGTCTATTGTCACTTTTCTCTACTTATGTCTAATATGATTAAACTTAGTCATATTTTTTTTTTGTATTTTGGTTAGTTGTGCGAAAGGGCTGTTGATATTGTTTATCTGCTCATAAAATGAGCTCTAACAGTTTCCATTTGTTTCTATTTGATCAATTTCTGCTTTGATTTTTATTTATTAATGTATAGAGTCTTTGGTTTGTTCTTGTATTTTTAAATTCTTGAGTTGTGTCTTTAAATCATTTATTTGTGTGCTTTCTGCTATTTTAATATAGGCATTTAGGTTGGGGTTTCCTTTATTCATTACTTGTGTTTATTTTCTTGCCACTTTCAATAATTTTGCTCTTTATATTTAGTGTTGTTACTATGATATCACATTAGATTTTTCTTTTTGAATTTTATCTATTGTGTTTATGTGTGCCTTTCGAATATGTATGAAGAGGTCATCCTTAACTTGGTGAGGATCTTGGTAAAGATCTGGTTTATGGCATTGATCTGGCATTCTTCTCACTCTTCTATGTTTAAATTTGAAGATTTTGTCTTTGTGGGGGCTAGCTAGTAGTATGTCTGTTTGACATGAACTAGAGTTTTCTGTAATGTATAAATATTACCAGCTCAGTCTTTATAACGAATATATATATATATATATATATATATATATATATATATATATAATTCTCAGAGCTCAGCACTGTACCTTTTGTCTTATTTTGCCATGATGGTCACTGTTATAGTTCATAGGCATCACAGCTAGGTAGGATTCTTCCTTGCCTCTCTACTTTGGATGATTGAATAATGCTTTCTTTACCCATGAAGGCTAATCTGATGACTTTGTGGTCATTTCCAAGTCAGGAACCTCTGTTCCATGTCTGAAGGTCATGGTATTTTCCCAATAGGGACTAACTTTCCACTTCTGGGGGGATTATCAAAGGCAATAACATAATCGAGCAATGTTATGGAGTCTCTTTGACAACCCTGACCAACAGCTTGAAAGGGAGCTTAATTTTTGGCCAACAATGCTTTATTCATTAACCAATAAGAGAAACATATTTACAGAATGACATCTCCCATCATCTCCTTTTTTTGTCTAAATTAAAGAGAAGGGTTTTAACCTTAGCTTAGCAAAATATATTACACAACAGTTATCAACTAAGAATCACAGTTAGCAATGTTTAGTCCATTAACATTTAGTGAGATTTAAAGGAATATTCTATCATCTATCCTATCCTTGTGAGTCTAAAGTCTTATATGTAATTTATCTTTAATCCTAAATAATGAAAACTATAACCATAACTATCTGTCTTCAACTTCTTCAAAGACCATAGAAGGTCTGGAATTAGGATTGTTGCTTTTCAGATCAATAAAAGAATTTTAAGAGGTACTGTTTCTCACAGTTCTACAATGAAGATTAACACTTTTCACGGAAAAATCTTTTAATTGAAATATTTTCATTTCAATATTCTTTTTTAGGTGGAAGTGAATCCTCCTGGGATAAAGATAAGATACAATCTCCACTTGCTGCTGCTGGACCTCAACATGGAATTTCTCATGCAGCACTGGCTGGTCAGAACAGCCTTGGGGGTGCTCCTACCCTCAATCCACTTCAGCAGAATCACCTGCTAAACAACCGTACGTATACCATGCTGACCAAATTGCATGTGAGACAAATACAAGGCGAGACCTTCCAGATACCTTGGCATGGCAAGAATTAGGCTATTTCTCTTCCACAAAGTATAACATTTCAGAAACATGGGAAAAAGTAGAGTCCTTTCTTTGAAAATATGGAATTCATGTTGTATAGATAACTGGAGAGGCATAATAGCAAAGGAAAATAAAAATATGTAATTATGTGTGAGGCTGTTAAGCAGAGTAGTAAGGAATTCTGACAAGGCCCATACTGACTTGTATTTAAAATTGGTGTTTTGCAAACTCATATAACATCATGTTTTTTGCATGGAATATTTACTATATAAATCAATCATTAATAAATCTTGAATATAGATGATTCATGCAAGTTCCTACTTAGATGATTTTTACATGGTATGTAAATACTCTTAAACCTTTGTGCTGTAAAATATGTCTTCCACCACATTACTTGGGTACAAATTCTACATTTCTTGTAAACCAGAAATCCTATATAAGAGTCTTATTATTCTTAGTCATTTTCCTAGGGATTTTATTAATTCATTAAACCCTGGGGGTTGAACTAATGGAAGAATTTTGAAATAATCTCCCCTCATAATATACCATTATCAGAGTAAGGGCCTTGTATAATAGTAGTTTATTATAGCAAAAGAACCAAAAGCTTTAGGTACTATGTATTATGAATTCTCTCTAGGGAAAAAAGACATCTGGAATACAGAAAAAAATAACACCAGAGGAAAATTGAATATGACAAATTGCATATGTAATATATTTAAACTCAAATCCTATTCAACCTAAATCAATTCCCTAAAGACATAGTTTTCTCAGCCTTTATGCACCTGATAAATTGTTTGGGACTTTCAAGAAGCAAACATAAAAAACACCTTATTGAAAAAAATATGCTTAGTAGCTAAAGCGCTTGTTGTGATATCTTGAGAACATGAATGGAGATCCCTAGATCACATGACAAAGCTGGGTATGTGTGAATCTATAATGTGAACACTCCATGGGATGAGACACTTGGTTTCTTGAAGCTCTTCTTTTCTTTTGATTTTTTAAATCTATTCTTTGTGTATTTCACATCATGCATCTCCATCCCATTCATTTTCCTGCCCCTCCCTATCTTCCTTCTATCCTTGCAATCCCCACCACAAAAATGAAATAAAATTTAAGGGAAAAAAAAGAAAAGAAAACTCAACCTCATTATGGGACATGTAGTGGGACACACTGAATCATGAAGTAAACACTTTTATCCATACATCTTTTCTTGAATGTGTTCATTACAAAGAATCATTGGTCTAGTTCCCAGCCTCTGATTTCTGTGACACCATCAATGCTGGGCCCTCATTGGTACTCCTCTTGATTATCCTGCTGTTTCCTTGTATCATGGAGATTCTGCAGCTTTGGGTCTGCAGGACGTGTTCCTTTTACATGCTCCAGCAGATCACAGATGGGGTGGATGTTGGGGTGGGCCAACTCATAACCATGGATCTTTGGCTGGGTAGTTGCTGCGTTGATCAGCCTGCCATCTCCACTTGAAAGTTTTCTTAAGCCCATCTAACAGAATCAGTGAGCTCTAGACAGTGAAAAAACATGTTTCAAAACCGGAGGTGGACTAATTGAGGAAAGCAGAAGATTTTGACCTGTGACCTCAACATATACATGTGCAAGCACATCTGCATATACATATACATGAAATAAAATACAGTTAAAGAAACAGATGAAGCATCAATACTAAATTCAGATATAGCAAGAATTTTAAAATTATACATGAAATAAAATACAGTTTAAAGAAACAAATGAAGAAGCATCAATACTAAATTCAGATATAGCAAGAATTTTAAAATTAACAGCTGACCATTTAAAATGATTGATAATGTTCTTAGATAATGGAAATGTGATAAAACATAAAAAATACAGAAGATTTAAACACAGATTAAAAACTCAAAGAGTCAAAAGATATACTAGAAATAAAAAAGTCCCCAAAACATTATGAAGAATATCTTTCATTGAATTCTGTGTAATCTGTGGGAATGAATTAGTGAATAGAAATTTCCCAAATGAGAGACTTAACACCAGTACTTCTCAAATTATTCCACGAAATAGAGAAAAAGAGAACATTTTTCAGTTCATTTTATGAGGCCACAATTACAATGATACCCAAACCACATAAAGGCCCAACAAGAAATTTAATTACAGACCAATTTTCCTTATAAAACACTTGTTTAACCATTAATGCATAAGAACATCTAATTTCAAGTTTCTAGCTATTACACATTAGATGTTCTTATGCATTTTCATGGACTTCTTTCCTTATGTTTATTTGTTTCATCCTGTTGTGATGTATTAGTTTTTGTTTTATTTTAAAATACATTTTATTTTATTGTTTATACATTCTCAACTAAAAAGCAAGTCAAGGGCTAGCTACAAAATAAAAATGTGGTTCTAGATTTTGGAATATACAAGAATAAGTAAGCAGAAGCATGAATGGAAAACTATTTGAATTACCATTGATTGTTTTTACTGTAATTGGAGGCATGAACCTAGGGATATGGAGGGCCAGAATTAGAGAGACTAAAGGCTCATGCAATAGCCAACTTTATTCAGAATATCAGACAACTTATATTATGAAGACTTTTGGATTATTAGGCAAAATCATGTGAGCAATACTCACTTGAGTTCAAGCTATATTCACTCATTGTCAAGGGTAAGGACACATGGGTCAAGCTTGTATAAAGCCACCAGGAAATGTTGTGCTTGACACATCAGTCTTTATAATAACAGGTAAGATAATGGGTAATGTAGAATGAACCCATTCCTATTTATTACTCCTAGGAAGGACACAAAAGCATATCATAAAATTACCCATATTATAGAAGAAGAGAGGTTGTAAGACCTCTTGTTTACTTGATTACTTGGAGTTATCTCAGAAAACTCTTCACACGGCTTCATTTATCGACCATGTTCTGGCAAGTGATAAGTTTTCTTCTAAAATAAGTGAAAGATAAAAGTATATCAAAGTGCACTAACATATTAAATACCAAAGCAGTCTACAAGTCTGCATATTAATCAAGTATTAGAAAATCAGAGAGAATACTAGGTGATAGTAGAAAGAATAGAAATACTTCCATGCAGTCTACCACAAGATCCAGCAATTCCACTCTTAGGCATATACCCCAAAGATGCACAGGACATCTATTCAGCTACGTTCATAGCAGCATTATTTGTAATAGGCAGACCTGGACGCAACCTAAATGCCCCCAACTGAAGAATGGAGAAAATATGGTGTATTTACAACTATTCAGCCAGAAAAACAAAACAAAACAATGGAATCAGAAACCAACCTGAGTCAGGTAACCCAGTTACAAAAAGATAAACACAGTATGCAATCACCCATATATGGATTATAGACATAGAGCAAAGGATTACCAGACTACATTACACACCACCTGAAAATCTAGGGAAAAAAGGAGGACCACAAGAGGAACATACATGGTACCTTCAAGAAGGGGAAAGAGACAAGATCTCCCAAGCAAATTGGTAGTGTGGGATGAGGGGAGAGGGAGTTAGGAGAAAAAGAAGGGGGAAAGATGAGAGGGCAGGAGGGCATGAGGGAGCAGGAAGATTGAGTCAGGGAAGGAATAAAGGAGAGTAAGAAAAGAAATATCATAATAGAAGGAGCCATTATATGTTTAAAGAGAAATCTGGCACTAGGGAAATGTCCAGAGACCTACATGATCACCACAACTAACAATCTAGGCAATAGTGGAGAGGCTACCTTAAATGTCCTTCCCCAATAATGAGATTGATGACTACCTTATATGCCATTTAGAGCCTTCATCTAGTAGCTAATAGAAGCAGAAGCAGACACCCACAGCTGAACACTGTGCTGAACTCCTGGAATCCAGTTGCAGAGAAAGGAGTGATGAGGAAAGGGGTCAAGACCAGGCTGGAGAAACCCACAGAAACTCCTGACCTGAACAAGGGGGAGCTCATGGACCCCATTCTGTGAGCTGAGAAACCAGCAAGGACAAACCCAACCCCCCTGAATGTGGCTGTTATTTAGGAGGACTGGGCTGTCTATGGGGCCTCTAGTAATGGGTCAGTATTAATCCTTTGTGTGTGAATGGATTTTGGGAGCCATTCCTCATAAAGGGATATTCTCTCAGCCTAGACCCATGTGGGAGGGTCTAGGCCCTGCTCCAAATGTTATGACAGGCTTTGAAGATCCCCAAATGACAGACTTTGAAGATCCCCTATGGAAGGCCTCACCTTCCCTAGGGAGCAGAAGAGGGATGGGATAGGGGAGGTTGAAGGAACTGGATTGACAAGTAAAACAAGCTTGTTTCCAATTTAAATAAAAAGATATTATCACAAAAAGAAATACTTCATTGCATAGAAAGAAGCTAAGGAATAACTTACATTACTCTCCAAAGCTAGATGAGTTTTGAAAGAAATAAACAACAATGTAAAATTCAATAAAAGACAAATCTTAGTTCTCTAACACTAACAAAACTGAAAGAATGTGAAGCTATGGACCCAGACCTGGAATACAAGGAATGTTTGGTAGATAGTGATTCAAAAAGAAGGAAAATGATACAACAAGAGCATTATGAAGTCAATAAAATAATAAATATTATTCTTATTCCGAATTTAATAGTCTGGTCATTTAAAAAAAACTTTTTGGTGATTATCCTTTGGAGATAAGTGAAATCAATTACACTACCACAGAAGATTTAAGAATATTCTTTTTATATGATACCTGTATGATCCATATATTTATATAGTAATATTTACAACTACATTAAATGAATTCTAAATCTATATGAAAACCTATCAAGAGATGGGCCCCCTGACAATTTATGCTAGGCCAAGCCATTAGTTACAAAGACATTCACATATCAACAACAATAAATGTACTCAGAAAATTGTATTTATAAGTGTATGTATGTGTGTGTGTGTGTGTGTGTGTGTGTGTGTGTGTGTGTGTGTGTGTGTGTGATTATGAAGGTGAAGCCAATGAATTTGAGAGAGAGTTGGGGTATAGGAAGAGTTGGAATGCAGAGAGAGGAGTAAAAATGTTGCAAATAGAGAACTCATACATGAAAATCTCAAAAAAAAACATTAAATTTAAAATGTCCTAAGCCAAATACTAGTATTAACTACAATAGACATGAGAGGGCTAGGAGAGACTTCAGAGAGAGGGGAGTAAAATTGTTATAAATTGTACCTAAATTGTTTCATTAAAGCTAAAGGAGGCAACAAAAATGGAGGGCGGGTTAAAAGAGATTAAGAAAACATTAAAACAAAAATAAAAATAGAAGTTGAAGCTACTTTAATTAGGTTAACAACCACTTTTCATGTAAATTGTCTGAATTGGCCAATTAAAATCTAGTAATTGATTCGTGTGTCCTAATGACATCAAACATGAATGCTTTTTGCTTTCACTTAATGATGAACTTGCTCCCATGAAATCTTCTGACTGAGTGAATTGCAACAAGACTATTAGCAGCCACAATAAGAAGATTACAAGAAGAAAAAAAGAATAATAAAAAGAAAGTAAGAAAAAGGGTTAAAAATAAATAACAAAGCTCCAGAGCTGTAGTTCAGGAAACAGCCGGGTAATGGCACAAAAATAGACAGGTAGACCAATGGGATAGAATTGAAAATCCTGATATTAACCCACACACTTATGAACACCTGATTTTTGACAAAACTGCTAAAAGTATACAGTGGGAGGTTGAAAGCATCTTCAACAAATGGTGTTGGCACAACTGGATGATGGTGTATAGAAGAGTGCAGATAGACCCATGTCAATTACCGTGCACAAAACTCACGTCCAAATGAATCAAATACCTCAACATAATTCCAGCCAAAATGAACCTCTTAGAAGAGAAAGTGGTAGGTACCCTTGAAAAATTTTGTAGAGACCACTTCCTGAACATAACTCCAGTAGCACAGACACTGAGATGGACAATTAATAAATGGGACCTCCTCAAACTGAGAAGCTTCTGTAAGGCAAAGGACACAGTTGACAGTACAAACGGCAGCCCACAGACTGGGAAAGAATCTTCACTAATCCTATATCTGACAGATTTCCAAAATATACAAAGAACTCAAGAAACTAGTCAACAAAATACCAAATAACCATGTTAAAAAATGGGGTACAGTACTGAAGAGAGAAATCTCAAAAGAGATAATAAAAAAGGCTGAAAGACACTTAAGAAAGTGCTCAACATCCTTAGCTATCAGAAAAATGCAAATCAAAACAACTTTGAGATACCATCTTACTCTTGCCAGAATGGCTAAAATTAGAAACAACAATGACAAGTTATGCTGGAGAGGATGTGGAGAAAGGGGAACACTCCTGCACTGCTGGAGGGAGTGCGAACTTGTATAGCCATTTTGGAGATCAGTATAGTGGTTCCTCAGGAAAATGGGAATCAGTCTACCACAGGACCCGTCAATTCCCCTCTTAGACATATACCCAAATTATCCACACCCATGCACCAAAGACATGTGCTCAACTATGTTCATAGCAGCATTCTTTGTAATAGCAAAAACCTGGAAGCAAACTAGATGCCCCTCAACTGAAGAATGGATAAAGAAGATGTGGCACATTTACACAATGGAATACAACTCTGTGTGGCTTAAAAAACGGAATCTTGAAATTCCCAGACAAATGGATGGGACTTGATGAAACCATCCTGAATGAGGTAACCCAATCACAAAAAGAGGAACATGGTATGTACACACTCATATGTGGATTATAACATAGAGCAAAGGCTCACCAGCCTATAATTCAGACCACCAGAGAAACTAGGATACAAGGAGGTTTCTAAGAGATTCATATAAGGTCCCTCACAGAAGGGTAAAGGGACATAATATCCTGGGCATATTGGGAGTGGGGTGGGGCAGTGAGTAGAGAGGGAGCTAGAAGAAAGAAAATGGGAAGAGAGGAAAGCACGTGGACTAGGAAGATTGAGTCAGGGGAGGAATAGATGAGAGAAAAGAGAAAGAAATAGTGAGAATGAGAGAGAAAGAGAGAAAGGGAGAGAGACAGAGAGACAGACAGAAAGACACACGCACATACACACAGAGAGAGAGGGGCGGGGAGAGAAACCATAAACAAGGGAACCATTTAGGTATGAAGAGAAAACTTACTGTAGAGAAATTTCCAGAGACCTACAAGACTGACCCCAACTAATGATTTAAGCAACAGTAGAAAGCCCCCCATAAATGTCCTTCCCTGAATGAGATTGATGACTAACTTACCCACTATCATAGAGCCCTCATCTAGTAGCTGATGGAAAAAGAAGAAGACCTCCACAACTGAACACAGAGCCAAACTGGAATCCAGATGCAGAGAAGGAGGACACGACCAAGCTACAGAAACACACAGAGACTGCTAACGTTGTCAAGGAGGAGCCTATGGGCCCCAAGACTGATAGCCGTGAATCCAGCATTGGACCAACTCAGATCACCTGAACATGGGTCTCAGTTAGAATGCCTGGGCACTCTAAGGGACCTCTGACAGTGGAACCAGGATTTATCCCTGGTGCACAAAAGGATTTTGGGAGCACATTCCCCATGAAGGAATATTCCCTTTACCTTGAGGGGAGCCCTACTCCCTAATCCAAATGATGTCACAGATTTAGATGACCCTTCCTGGAAGGCATCGCCCTACATGTGGATTTGGGGGAGTATGGGAGAGGAGGGTGGTTGGGGAGAGGTATGAGAGGGTAGGAGAGAGGGAAAGAGGGAGGGAGGGAGAAGAAACTGGGATTGATATGTAAAATAAAAATTAAATACATACATAAACATAATACATAACTACATAATTATTACTCTCTCAGTCCCTACACTTGTCCAACCAGCCTTCTGCACAGCAATCATCATCTAGCCAGTCAGTGGTGGTGCACATGTTAAATTTCAGCACCTGACAGGCAGATAAAAACATTTTGGGTCACAAAACCCATATTAACAAATTTAAAGAAATAAAATTTTGTAAAATGCGTCATTCACAATAGAATTAATGCACAAATCAGTAGCAGAAAATTGACTTCCAATAGACTATGGATCATATAATTTAGGCAAAATTAAAAAATGAAAGGTGGAAATACCTATTATGAAAACATTGGAGCTATGCCATAAATTGTGCTTAGAGATAAATTAATAGTTTGAATAAATATGTGAAAAACAAGAAAGATATCAAATAATGAATACTCAACTTTAGAAAAGTAAAATAAAAAAAAAAAAGATGTCCAATCAAGCAAGCATTACCGGGGCATCTCTCAACAAGTCAGCAACACCTATGTGTTGGTAAATCACATGGAAATGAACTATTCTTGAGACGGTTTTATGGGGAAGCTTTTACTTTATTGCTTGTGAATTACCACTTATATTATGGAAGCCTATCAACTTTGATTGGTTAGCACATTCAATGTTCTGAATTCTAAGAATATCCAGAAGTGTGATATGCCATACTTCTTATTTAGAAGTGCAGTGTACCTGGTAAACTTACTGCCAGGTCATGGATGAACATTGTTCTACACAAAGATAAATCAAATGAATCCAAAGTATCTTGGAAACAATTAATAAATAATACTGTACTCTTTGGTGAAACTAAAATAATTAATTTTAGATGAGCAATTGATGTGAAACCTAATCCTTTAACAAGAATAATGATACTTATAGACATCTTAGCCAGTTAAGAAAAAGAAAGAAGACATGGTTTTTCTAATATCAGAAGCAGGGTTATCCTTACATGATAATAGAAAAGTTTTCAAATGTATTATATATTTATATATCCTAGATGATATTTCTTGAAAGATACACTTTTAAATTCTAATCCAAGAATGCTATTTCCACTCCTTACCCATGAAGCCCTTTGGAGTGTTGTTTGTATTTTTATTTACTGTATAGTTCTTGGCCATTCACCCATTTTCCACATAGGATATTCAGGTAGGACTCACAGGAGCTCAAAATTGAGTGTGCAGTACAGATGAAGACTTCTTCTGAACCCTTAACTTCAAACTAAATTCTCATGTCTTCTGTTAGGAAATAGGAAGGAGGGCAAGTACACACAATATCTGTCCATCATTGTGATCTGGCTTCATAAGTACCTTAATGCACTTCACACATGCTGAAAAGAAATCATGTAGAATGTTCTACTATTGCTTAAAGTAGTTAATTTGTTCAACAAAATAGGATCATTAAAAGAATTTTATTTCAATAATGACTAAATAATCTCAAAATTGTAAATAATACACTTATAATACATTAAATGAATTAAATTTATAATATATAATTAGTATTTTTCCAAAACAAAAATACCAGGTCAAGATGAATATTAGGTGTTAAAGAAAACTTTTCAGTTGGTATCTATAATATCTTCAATAATATAGGAATCAAATGGCATTTTAACATATTATTTGAGGTCAATATTTTCATATGTCAAAATCAGTAGCATCACAATAAAAATGAACTACACCTCAATATCTCTATGAACGAAATGCAAAAGTCTTTAATAATATACAATCATTTAGCCAAGAAATATAAAAATAATATTGTTGGGAGATGTTATTCTGTAAATATATTTCTCATACTGGTTAATTAATAAAGCACTGTGGCCAATAGGAAAGCAAGATAGGTGGGACTAGGAAACAAGGAGAAAGAAGGAAGTAGTTAGGAGGAGTCAGCATGTAGAGCCTGGAGAGAGAAGATGTGGCCCGCTGATCTCTGGTAAAATGAGCCACGTGGAAATACTTAGAATAATAGAAATGGGTTAACCATTAAGACAGAGATAGCCCATAATCAATGATAGTCACTGGCCTACAGGATTGTATCAAACATAGAGTCTCAGCATGTTATTGGGGGCTGGTACGGCTTTGGGACCAGATGGAAGTGGGTGGGCTGGCGGAAAACAGACATGCTACATAATATTGATTGAGAAAAGTGAACTTATCTTTTCCAAATGACATGTTTGTCAATGAAAAAATAGACCAAAGATTTCACAACATTTTCTTCAGTCTAATAAGTTAAGATTTTAGGGTAAAAATGATTAATGTAAAAACAGTTGCTTTCCTATGTTTTGTCAATGAATCATTTGAAACTGAAATTTAAGAATGTGTTTTTACATAAGCAAAAATGTTGAGACACTTATTTGAAAACATGATAACATATATAAGACCTATAGAAAATAAACTACAATTCTATGATAAAACAAACACCAAAGATTATATAAATGGCCATTGTATGATCATGAACAAAATTTTTTCTAGCATTTTAATGTCTAGTCTTCCTAATCTAAAATGCCAATTCAATATAATCATGATTGAATTATAAGGAAATTCATTTTCTTATTCACAAACTAATTTTAATGTGTATATGGAAATCAGATATCAAAAGTAACCAATGCAATGGAGAAGACAAACATAGTGGAATGAGCATATCATACCTTGTGGTTTATTTGATAAGTATATTAAAAATATAAAATAATATATTCAGAAATGTGCCTGCATAAATGTCATCAGTTATTATTTAGAGAAGCAGAAAACACAGTCATGAATAGAATAGTTCATTTAGCAAATGACAGTGAGCAAATGGAAATCCCCTTGCAAAAATAAATCATTGACTCTAAGACAGTACCATACAATCCTAGAAAAAATTAACTAAACTTGGATCACAGTTTTAAGCATGAATGCCAAAGCTATGAAAATAATAGAAGATAGATCACAAAAAATTCTAGGGAATTTGGGATACAGTTATTTATTTTACATACAATAACAAAGATATGACCATTAAAATAAAAAAACATAATTGATAAATTGGTGTATATAAAATTCAGATCTGCTCTTGAACTCACAATTAAGAGAATTATAAAAAAGTCATAGAGTGTAGATATATCCTTTCCAACTATATGTCTGCTAAAAACTGATAGAATATATACATAGCTCCACAATCATATATTTAAAAACAATGAAAACAGAGACATGAAGATAAACTTCATCAAAAAAGTATACATGGCTGGGAAATAAACTTATAAAAGTAATTTTAAACCGTATGTCATTAGGGACATATTGCGTTTTAATAAGGATCAGGATAAACAATTAGTCCGAACAGATGTTTATTAAGGGAGAAATAACTCACAACATAGGCAGATGAACACGGCAGGTTCCCCCGGATCCTAAGCCTTCCAGAGTCCACCACCAAAATGGGCAGCCCGACCCTTTCCCAGCCTTTTCTCCCAGCTCCCATCCGTCCCTGTCTCCGCCCCAATGGGCATGGCCTAAGCCACAGGTGCAGACAAGGTGAATATCTCGCTACAATTCCCCTTTTAGTCTAAAGAAAAGATTTGGGTTTGATACAAAACTATATACAAAACAGTGAATAACAAGTGTGCTCTAAGAAAAGGAGAATTGAGAACAAAACGACCTACATATCTAGTCCTAGGGTGAAGACATAATGGAGTTTACAATAGAGTTATCCTAAGCTAGGAAGCTTAAGCCTAGTACCTAATCTATCTAACTAGGAAGAGAGAATAATAGTTGATAATTTAATCTTCAACCTCATAAAGACCTGAGAAGGAAAATAGCAATACTAGGGTAGACAGGAAGTGCGGATGGGCAACTTTTAAAAGTTGCCTCGAAGACAGAAACAGCAAGCTACCTGGACAGTCACCCAAGGTCTCAGAGCAATGTTGGTACAGCCAGTTTTGGCTAAGGCCAAGAGTACCTGACAGATCACAACAAAAGCAGGGAGGAAGAAAGGCTGTCTTACCCTGACTTGGCAAGGTTCAGCAGTCTTCTGTTTGTCTCCTGCAAGCACATAGGACCGCATGTCCAGATCACTTCTGACACCAGATATTGTGATTTAATAAGGATCAGGATAAACAATTAGGCCAAACAGATGTTTATTAAGGGAGAAATAACTCACAACATAGGCAGATGAACACTGCGGGTTCCACCGGATCCTAAACCTTCCAGCGTCCACAACCAAAAGGGGCAGCCCGACCCTTTCCCAGCCTTTTCTCCCAGCTCCCATCTGGCCCTGTCTCCGCCCCAATAGGCATGGCCTAAGCCACAGGTGCAGACAAGGTGAATATCTTGCTACAGGGATATGTAAGCTAAAATGAGATGTCCTTATGCTGCCATTAGATTATGTGAAATGCAAAACTCTGTCAAATATATCCTGCTCACAGAATTATACACTATCAAGAAAATACTTCATTACAGACACCCACAGCTAATCACTGATACTGGAATCCAGTTGTAGAGAGGGAGGAGTGATGAACAATGGGGGGCAAGATCAGGCTGGATAAACTCACAGAAATGGCTGACCTGAACAAGGGGGAGCTCATGGACTCCAGACTGATTGCTGGGAAACAAGCATAGGACCTGCCCAGACCCCCTGAAAGTAGGTATCAGTTAGGAAGCTTGGGCAGTCTATAGGGCCTCTGGTACTGTATCACTATTTATTCCTAATATAGGAATGGACTTTCAGAGCCTATTCCACATAGAGGGATACTCTCTCAGCCTAGACACATGGGGGAGGGCCTAGGTTCTGCTCCAAATGATGTGAGAGACTTTGATGATTCCCCATGGAAGGCCCAAGCCTCCCTAGAGAGCAGAAGAGGTATGGGATAGGAGTTGGTTGAGGGGCAGGGGAGGACTGGAGGGAGAGGGAACTGCGATTGACATGTAAAACAAGGCTGTTTCTAATTTAAATAAAAAATCATGAAAAAGAAAATGCTTCATTAGTGGAAGAAATGGGAACCAGCACAGTAACTTTAGAAGTCATTTTTGGTATGATCTTACAAATCAAATTAAAAATTTTCTATTTGTACCAATCAATATGAAATATCTACACACACATATTTAAAGCTTAGGATAACTTTATTTATAATTGCTAAATATTTAAAGCAGCCAAGATATACTGAAATACGTAAATGGGTCATATAGCTATGATAATATGAGTTATGGAATATTACAAATAAAAATACATGACCCAGCATTCCTTAAATAGAATTGAGTAAACCTTATGTGCATATTTGTAAGTAAAAAGCAAAGCATCTTAAAAAGGCTAAATAATAGATGAACCTGACTATATGACATTAGGAAAAAAGACTTGCCAGAGATTAAATAAAATAGAAAGTTTACAAGAAAAGCACAGTGTATTTGGAATTATGTATGATAACTAAAACCATAGTTAGAAGATAGTATGCATTTTAAATACAGGTGAGATATAGCTCAAAAGGTGAATTCTACTATAAACTACAGAATTTCATGAATAATAATGTAGACATAATGACATGCTGATGGTAAAATATACTACAGTAATGTGAGGTACTCATAAGAAATCTAGCTTTTTGTGTAGGCATAGTAGGGGTACTCTATAGAAAAAATTTCTGTTTTCATTTTCTATAAACATAAACTGCTCTAAAATAGTCTTTTAGTGTTTTGAATTGAGATATAATTGTATTGCTTTTTCTCTTCTATATGTGCCTATATGCATACAAACTTAAATACAACCCATGTTGTCTGTTTTGTTGTTGGTGCGTATACATTTTATGAATGACAACTCTCATTGAACAAGAAATAAGGGGGTTCACCATTGTGACAAGCAAATTATCCTTTAATAAAATTAGATTTCATTTTTTAAAAATTGTTTTTCCAACTGATGAATTGGGGACCATAAGCCAGACAGTGGTAGCACCTTTAATCCCAGTACTCAGGAGGCAGAGGCAGGCAGATCTCTGTGAGTTTTAGGACATCCTGGTCTACAAAGCAAGTTCTAGGACAAGCTCTCAAGCTACTTAGAGAAACCCAGTCTCAAAAAACAAAACAAACAGATAAATAAATATAAAAAATAAAATGGGGACAATAAAACCTACCCAGAAGCTTGTTGTGAAAAATTATTTTTGTTGTGTTGGGTTGGGTTAGAGATACAATTTTAGAGCAAGTAAACTATGTGGTATAATGTTATGGTTAGTTACATTTGTACATAAATACAAATAGTACTATTGATCTAGAGTGAAGAATACATGCAAAAATATAATGAGATATCAAAACTTGAAATGCAGTAATTAAATTCATGGAAGTTGTGCTTTATTAAAGTATACAAATTGGAGTGGATGAGTAAGTGAAGTGGCTTAGGACGAATAACCAGGAACATTTGGAATTGTTATTGAAGGGACTGCTATATGATATCATCATAGAAATGGAAAGATTCTATAGAAATAAACATAAATCGGGACAAACTGTTGCCATATTTACAAGAACAATGGAGTATTACTGAGATTTGCACCCTTCATGGCTAGGAAGAGATGGTGCATGCTTTTATATGGAAAAGCTAGTCATTGCTAGACTACAGCAGAATGATGCTAATAGTAGCTTGTGTTATATCCTTATTGTTAACAGGAATGAGAAAAGTCATTTTGGTTATTTTTTTTAAACTGAGAGTTATCTTCATTACCATGTTATTAAAAGTCTATGTACATATATGGCCCATGAAATAAATGGTTCACAATGCTTGTCTGTTGTATAATATTGGGTTTTAATTCAATGTTTCTAGTTTAGGCTGTTTACTGAAATCATTTTATATTTGCATATTCTTTGCATGCATAACTGCCATGTAATTATTGGTGTTCAAGGAAATAGAGTCGATTTATAAATAGTTATTTCAGGTCAGGCTGTAAAAGTGTGGCTTATAAGCCCTTCATAGTTATTTGAAATTTTTGATGAATTATATTTTAAAACTGTCATTTGACTGCTAAATTCGGTTTAAAGTTTGCATATAGTTTCTATGTCAATTGAAATTTAAGTTAGCATATTTCTTGATGTGGCCAGATGATGTCTGGGTGATGCTGGAATACCATTTGAAAAGGAGAAAAGATAATTGCATAGTTAAGAAAAGTGTAAATTGAACTAAAGCTTATTAAATAATAATAAAAGAAATCATTGATATCAACATTTATTTTATGATTCAATTTGTGACTAAATTACTGCATATATAAAAAAAGAATCATGGTCTTTTGCATTTCTGGAGAGAGCCTTTTAAGGTTACTGATGCTTGCTAAATGGAAAATTAGGTAATGGTTTTTAGGAAAAAGGGTGAAAACTAATTAATTATCATAAGTTGTTAAATACTCTATCACAATAGCTTATTATATTAGTAAAGTATATAAACACATGTATGTGCAAGTAATTTTGTTTGACTAATAAGACAATTCTACTTTGAATTTCTGCATATAAGATAGATCATGTTATATTTATGTGTCTAGCTTATTTCATTTAGCATAATACACTTCAGAATTATAAGTACTTAGGAGATGAATATGTTGAATGCTGGTTGTCCACATTTCATTTCTACCCATAATTATACAACTGCTTATATATCAATCTATAATTAAATGCTTAGAAAGTAAATTCAGAAACAATAACTTCCAAAGATTATTATAGATTATATAGAAATGTATTAGAAAGAAATTGTCAATTAAAATAAAGACTCATTTTTACTATTCCTTTGAGAAAAAAATAATCCATATAGTAGAGGCCATTTTTAAGTCAATATTGTTAGTCTTCTGCTAACTCTTCTCTAATAACTTAATGATCACAAGAAAAAACTTGTATACTTATTCCTTTTATGCCTGAAATGTGAACAAGTGATGCTGAAATATTGTTAATTTACAAGGAAAACTTGCTAGCCTTCAACAGATTAAGATCATAAACTGCCTACATACATGGATTGGTTTTTTTTTAACTTTATTATCTTTTTCTTATTTTATATATCGATACCAGTTCTCTCTCTCTCCCATCCGCTCATGACCCCCCAGACTCCCATGCTGTCCAATTCTTCACTCACATCACAGGGAGAGTGAGGCCTTCCAGCAGGGATCATCAAAATCTATTGAGTCATTTGGAGTAGGGCCAAGGCTCTCTCTTCTGTCTCAATGTTAAGGGAGTATCCCTCCATGGGTAATATGCTTCCAAAGTCCTTGCATGCACCAGGGATACATCCTGGTTCCACTGTCAAAGTACCTTAGATCTGTGGGTTTCTGCAGCCTGGTCTTGATCCCTTTGCTCATCACTCCTCCCCCTCTGGAACTGGATTCCAGGAGTTTGGCTCAGTGTTTAGCTGTGAGTGTCTGCTTCTGTTTCCACAAGCAACTAGATGAGAGCTCTAGGATGTCATATAAGGAAGGTAGTTATCAATCTCATTATCAGGGAAAGGTATTTAAGGTATCCTTTTCACTGTTGCTCAGATTGGTGGCTGGGGTCATCCTTCTAGGTCTCTGGACATTTCTCTAGTTTTAAACTAACACTAGAGAAAAGTCTTTTATAGCTGGTAAATTAGTGTGATAAATTGTTCCTAAAATGTATTTAAAGGTTGAATTCTGTAATCCAATGTGGATAGGGACTTTTAATGTATCTTGTGTGGCTTATCCTCATAAGGAGTTCAAAAACATTTGTTTTCTTTGACTTTTATATATAATTTAAATTTCTGGGCTTCTTTTAGCCTTTGGGCAGCTCTAGTGACTGCATTTTATGGCTATCTTCAAAAGAAACATTGGAGGCAGGTATATTCATTATTTAGGAAGTTTTTAAAATTGCAATATTCACTTAAGTGTTGCAAGAGCCTACAATTTGGAAGTGTGTTTTGCTACCGTGGGCTCTCAGTGTACTTCCTAACAACTTTAAATCAACCATCACACATGAATTCAGACGATAGACCACAAATAACTTACCATTTCTTCCTTTCAGCCTCTAATTAAGTTGGATTTCATTTTAAATTTTTATGTGAAACATGTATTCTCAGAGTGGGAGAAAATAGTTCCCTGAATCAGATGTTTTAGTGATAGTATTACTACAAATAATGGTTTGGTAAATTAGATATGATTGACTTCTGAAAATACTTCTTGCTCCCTTTTTGTTATGACATGAGAAGAAAGAAAAGTGAAAGGATGGCAGAGAGGAGAATCTAGTTAATGGTATTTTGTTTTTGTACATAGGATCAAAATGCATGCTGTCCATAATAACATTTCCATAGCCCATAATTAATTGTAAAAATATAAGTAGATATTTCATAAAATATGTTAAAGAATATTGCTTTTTGAGCTCTGTCCAAAATAGGAAAAGTACTATAACAGAACATTTTTAAATACATTTAAAAATGCTAATATTCATTTAGTTATTATAAATTTATCTTGTATCTGCTCAAAGATGGTTTTAAACTCTGGCAACTTGAGAAGCTTTATGCAGACAACTATTTTAGTTTGCAACATTTATCCTAATGACATATCTGTGACTATCACAAATAGGGTACACAATATTTGAGAGTTATTCTTTAAGATATATAAAAAAGATGAAAATTACTTCAGCTTTCATGAGAAAGCATTGAATTACTGGTAATATTGAACAACTTGACATTTGCTATTAATTACTTATTCTTTATTAATAAAGATTTAAAACTGCAGTTATAAGCATTACTTTTATTGGAGTATTATTTTCTTTTATAACTTGAATCTTAGGCAATATGTATTCTATCTTATTAAGTCACCTATTAGGCCTGTTAAAGAAAATGATGTAATAGAAATTATGTTAACATAGGAAGATTTTTGTTTAGATATTTAACATTGTAAAATCTTACTGATATTATTGATGGCCCAAAATATCACTACTGTAACTTAAGATATAACATGCTGATAATAATGTATGAAGATGCTTTAGAAAACTTACATAACAACTTTAATGAACACTGTCTCTTTTAGGTCTGGATCTGCCATTTATGATGATGCCTCATCCCCTACTTCCAGTCAGCTTACCTCCTGCATCAGTTGCCATGGCAATGAATCAGATGAATCATCTCAATAGTATTGCCAACATGGCTGCTGCAGCTCATATTCACAGTCCACTCTCCAGAGCTGGTGCCTCTGTTATAAAGGTAGGAATCGCTATTCTGAAGAAGACAAAGGTATCAATTATATACAAGCTTTGATAAATATCAGTAGTACCACTAAATTGTTAGTAATAACACATAGATCATTGACTCCATTACTGTGCAGTGTTTATGAAATTGGTTTCTTAGCAGGCCTGCCTGGTTCTGTTATTGTTTGGGTTTGTTTTCCTTCTACTACCACAGATCTCTTTTTAAGCAAGCCCTGTGTCTTGAAATCAAATGCACTGTGCATAGGATGTGTGGCCAAACTTATCACAGGGTGAAGGGTGATGGAAAACACATTCACATTTGTGGGATGAGGTAATGTAAACACTGTACATTTTTTGAACTTTGAGGGAAACTCATAATGTATTCTTAACTGTAATGTACTTATTCTCACACGGGCTTTGGTACCAATTCTAGTTTGCCACTGATTGATTGAATGACCAGAATTATGATATTTCACACTCCTAGATGTATTTTTTTAACTGTAAAATGAAAATCACAGCATTGATCTATTCTATTTATCCATTGGCTAACTAAAGATAATATGAACAAAAGCTTTGTTAAAATCAATGGAGCATGGTTGAGGAAATGGCTCAGTTGATACAGTGCTACCAAATAAACATGAAGACCAAAGATCAGATTACCAACACCACATAAAAAAGCTAGCCATTGTCATGTAGTTCTGTAATCAGAATACTGACAGGGTAGAGACAACCACATCCAAGGACCATGGTGTCCAATCATGCTAGCCCATGGTGAGCATTGCCTTGTGTGAGAGACTGTCTCAAAATGTAACCAGAAATTACAGAGATCTGAGCTATATAGGCACATACTCACATATGCAGATACTGGTGCATTCACATGTACAAATGAATACACAATTGTGTGAGCAGACTATGCATATATAAGCATTAAATGAAAATAAATCAACAGACATTAAGAAAATATTTATGATAATTTGACAGTCAAAATTACATATGATGATTTTTCAAAAGTTTTTGGCAATTAGGTGATGAATAACAAATTGTTATAATTACTACCATTTCCTATTATTTTATCTCATGCTCCATTCCTCTGTTTCAAATAGCAAGTGACCTATACTTTCCAATATTTATTTTCTTTTGATGAAATGATGTAAAAGTAGAAGAGTCAATCAGTTAAGCCCATTAATTAATTCCTTCTTTATTGTTTATTGAACAAATATTTTATCTTTCATATATATTGGACAGTAAAAGAAAGGTAAGAGATACTTTCTAACTCCCAAGAGCTCACAACCTAAATATGCAGTGAGTCCTCAATCTAACTTGTATTAAGAAGACAACCTAATGGATAATATATGTAAATCAGCAAATATTAGAAGAATTCAGAGGAGACATGGATGAAATCAAGCTTGTAGGGGAGGTTATATAATGTCAGGAAATGTATTATAGTTAATGAACCGCTACTTGAAAAGTGATAATTTTTACAAACTCTCATATATATCAGTGGTTAAGTACAAGTCTGTTTACTATATGTAGCTCTTAATATGTTGATTTACTGTTTGTTTAATATTTCCACAGTTTTAACTGAGAATCAAAATTACTTTTGTGAACAAATTGCCCAAAGATGTTACTTAAATGATAGAATACATTTCCCATTATTTTGAAACTGTATATCTACTAACAAGAAATAACCTCCTCAAAAGATAGAAAATTCTATTGAAAAAAAGTTAGTAATATAACACCCAAGTAGAAGTAGGTATATTTTGAAATTTAATTTACATTTTTAAAAGAAATTGCTTTGAAAGTGCTTTTTTATGAAGCACAGTCTCAAAGTTAATTGCATTAAATTGTGTGGGTATTGGGCAAGCATACATATTGAGAAGTTTTTTATAGTAATACCTGAGGTATATAGAAAATATTAGAATAAAACCACATTTATTCATTTACATTCATAGAATACTTTCTGCTGTAAGTTTAACAAACATATGTAAATAAGTATTGCTCATTGTTTTACAGAATATCTGAATTAAATTAATCATTTGTCTATGCACAATCACAAATTTTAACATCTAGTATACATGAACACATGTTTTAAGTATGAAAAGTTGCTTCTTTATGACAAATTTACTATTTACTATTTTAGGTTATGTCTCAGTGTCTTGCTTCATAAATTTCTTTTTGTTTATTTACTAATAGAATCAACTTTAAACAGATAACTATCAAAATTTGATATACAAAATGAGGGATTAAGATAAGTTTCAAAAATCAGTGTGATTAATTTTAAACAACTCATGAAATTTCACAAAAAACTTACCAAACTACATATACTAATTTACAGTTTATTGCCAACTCTATGCTTGCACTTTTGCTAAAAGTTGATAAGCTGTATTTGACAGTAATAAGGCTGTATGGGAGTGCTAGAGAGGATGAAGGAAAGGGAGAAATATTATAATTCTCTTTAGTCTTACAAATAGAGCAATAAAAGTTATGGGGGTGGAGACAAGTGTGACTGAGTGAATCTTTCCAGAATATACATATTGTTTCATATTGTTACACTGCATGTTTGCTTGTTTGAATGCTCACAGATTCAGGTGAGCATGCCGTTTAGTATGCTTACTTATGACTGTCCTATGTGCTTAGTCAAATCATGTTAAATATTATTTACAAATAAAAAAGCTCTGATTACTGTCATTGATTTACAAGCTCTGTTTTCATGCTCTCATATTTCATCTATTATTTATTGTTGTACCTGAAAATAAACTCTCAAAATGCAAAACCCATTTTATTGATTTTATACACACAGACAGACAGACAGACAGACAGACACACGCACACACGCACACACGCACACACGCACGCACACACTCAATTTGACTTAATTCAATTTCTGTAACACAAATAGTCTCACCATTACTGATTCCATGTTCTCTAACAGTAAAGGAAATAAACCATAAAATTACAGAATATTTAACACTGACTCTGGAGGAATAGATTCATACAGAATACATTTGTGTTAAAGCATTTAAATATGTAAAATTTTGAAAATGAACATCTCTATGTTAATTTCCTGAATGTTCATTAAGCAAAACAAAAATGAGCTTTTCTAATCATTTTACCTATCCATTTGTATTTCTTCAGGAAAACATAGTATTAAAGTTTGGAAAATCTATAAAAAGAAATAAACAGTTTGAATATGAATTCAATTTATAACTGGCCCTTTAACACAAAGTACCTCAAGTTTGTAGATGGTTGGACACAATTATATTTGAACTGCTTTCTCTAATTTATATAAATATTTCCACCATAGTGTGAAAAACCTCTTTCCTTCCAAAAGAAAAAGGAAATCATAGATGTATCTTGAATTCATAGACCTATGAGAAATGATATATTTATTGTTCTTAATACATTTGTTCAATTCTATGAAAATATTTTTGAATAAATTTTACAAAGAATATTTCATATGTATCTCAGATAACTGAAGTAGTATTTACCTGATACGTGTGTTATTTCAATTTTAATCAATTTATCATGATGAATTCTATAATTACTCACTGGCAATTAGTCACATTTTAATTAGTCAACAACTACATGTTTGTGTCTAATGTATTAGTAGTTAAAAACAAGTAAGATTTCCATCATTACAGAAAAATTTATTGGCTTTAACAGTGTAGGTGAAAAGTCCAAAATCATAAGTTATCTTTCAAAAATAAACAGTAAGCCAATTTAAAAATCAACTTGGTAGCCTAATTAAATGGCCAAGTGAGAGTGAATTGGGATATTTTATGTGACACTTGATGACCTAAATTCAGTGCCTAGGACCAGCATGTAGGAAGGAGATAACCAACTCTCTTAAGTTCTCCCCTGATCTGAAACACATACACACACACTGGCACACGTGCACGCACACGCACACGCACACACACACACACACACACACACACACACACACACACCATAAAATACTCAACATATCAATGATTAAACAAATTGTTTAAATAGAAAAACATATCAACCTGTGTATTTCAATTAGCCTTGTGATTGAAATACACAGAAAGACGAGTTGGATGAGAATTATTATTTCATCTGTTACTGCCAATTGCAATACAGAGTAAATGTAATTTAACAAATTGTTAATGTGTACAAATGATTGCAAAGCTCTGCCTTGTTGTATTATTCTTCTTGAGAACCTGTGAACTGTAGTTGGAACTTTTTTTGGTCCACGAACCAGCTCCCAAATAAAGAAATGGAGGCTTGTTACTAATTATAAATGGTTGGTCTTAGCTTTGGATTGTCCCACTAGCTCTTCCAACTTAATTTAACCTATTTCTAATCTATGTTTTGCATCAGGGCTTCTTACTTTTCTTTCATTCTGAATGTACTACTTTCCTACTTCCTCCATGTCTGTCTGTCTAGCCCCTGGTGTCTCCCTGGTATCTTTCTTTTTCTTTACAAGTCTAAATTCCTCCTTCTACCTACTCACTGCCTGAACATCCTGCCTATACTTCTTCACTATTAGCCATCCTGTCACACCAACCATCACATATTCTTAGGAAATTAGCCAGTTATGAGTCTCTACAATACACCAGTCACTGAAAAAATAATTGGTGCCCATAACAGATTGAAGGTGACAGAAGTAATAATTTGTGGACATAAATTCAAGTGAATAGAAAAAAATTTGACAGACATGTAACCTGAATTTAATAGCAGTACTTTCTTCATAGGGGACCAATTAATACCTTACTCAAAAGCTTTTGTTCTATCTTACAGTTATAGATAAGAGTTATGTCCTGTGAAATGGTATTAATCCAATTGGATTTCCTAAAATTCATGAAATTGCTGTCTTTGTGATACCAACAAGCACATCTTATCTGGCATTTTAACAGTGTATTACACAGAGTTTGAATTGGGACTATTGCCAAAATTCTATAAAAACAACATGGAAGTTGTACTATCATGAGGCAACAGCTCTGTTATATCCTGAAGACACTGTTACTCAACAATATTCTCCTATTTCTAGCTCTTTCAGTTTTTCTGCCCCATCTTCAATGATGGTTCCTGAGTCTTTGGGTAGGTATTTGTAAAGTATAATTTTAATTTTGGCTGAGCATCCTGAAGACAAATGTTTCTTCACTCTTACCAGTTATGAGTCTCAGTATTAACCCTATTCACTTCAAGTAGTCACTTCTCTGGTAAGGACTGGGAAGTATACTAATTCACAGATGCAAAGATAAATGTTTAGAAAATTGTCTGGAATATATCCATAGAGAAAAATAAGAGTTATTCTCTTTTTTATTTTATTTTTTATTTTTATTTTACATATCAATCCCAGTTCCCTCTCCCTCCCTCTTCCCTCCTTCTTCTCCTCTCTTCCACCATCCCATGCCCCCAAACACCATCCCCTCCCCTCCACCCCCACTCCACAGGGAAGGTGATTCCTTCCAGGAGGAGTTGTCTAAATCTGTCAAGACATTTTGACTAAGACCTCTCTACTGTCTCTAGGTTAAGGGAGTATCCCTCCATGGGAGATATGCCCCTAAAGTCCTTTTGTGCACCAGGAATACATCCTGGCTCTACTCTCTGAGGTCCCTTAGACTTCTCAGGCCTTCTAGCTAAGACCCATGTTCAGGGGGTCTGAGTCAGTCCTATGTTGGATTCTCAGGTATCAGTTTGGGGACCCATTAGCTCCTCCTTGTTCAGATCAGCAGTCTCTTTGTGTTTCTGCAGCCTGCTCTTGTCCTCCCTCTCTACATCTAGATTCCATTCCCACTCAGTGTTTACTTGTGGGTGTTTGCTTCTGTTTCCATCAGCTAATAGATGATGATGGATAAGTTAGTCATCAATCTCATTATCAGGGAAGGGCATTTATGGTAGCCTTTCCACTGTTGCTCAAATTGGTAGTTGGGGTCAGTCTTGTAGGTTTCTGGACATTTCTCTATGTCCAGTTTTCTCTTCAAACTTATAATAGCTCCATCTTTTATGGTTTCTTTCTCTCTCCTTTTCTCTCATCTATTCCTCCCCTGACACAGTCTTCCTAGTCCCACATACTTTCCTCTCTTCCCCTTTTCTTTCTCCTAGTTCCCTCTCTACTCACTGCCCCCCAACTCCCAATATGCTCTGGAGATCTTATCCCTTTTTCCTTCCATGAGGAACCTTATATGAATGTCTTAGAAACCTCCTTGTATCCTAGTTTCTCTGGTGGTGTGAGTTATAGGCTGGTAATCTTTTGCTCTATGTCTAAAACCCATGTATGAGTGAGTACATACAATGGTCCTCTTTTTGTGACTGGGTTATCTCATTTAGGATGATATTTTCAAGTTCCATCCACTTGCCAGCGACTTTCAAGATTCCATTGGTTTTTTTTTTTTTTTAATCTGTGGAGTAGTATTCCATTGAGTAAATGTGTCATATCTTTTTTATCCATTCTTCAGTTGAGGGGCATGTAGGTTGCTTCCAGGTTTGTGCTTTTTATACCTTTGTGCTGGGCTTCTATGCCTTCCTTTATGTCTGTTATTTCCAGGTTTGGCCTTTTCACGGTGTCCCACATTTCCTGGATGTTTTGTGTTAAAGATTTGTTGGATTTAAGATTTTCTTTGGTCGATGAATCAATTTGCTCTAGTTTATCTTCAGCGCCTGAGATTCTCTCTTCCATCTCTTGTATTCTCTTGGTTATATTTGTGTCTGTAGTTCCCAATCTTTTGCCCAATTTTTCTATTTCCAGCATTCCTTCTTTTTGTGTTTTCTTTATTGTCTCTGTTTCAGTTTTCAAGTCTTAAACTGTTTCCTTCACCTGTATTTTATTTTCTTGGCTTTCTGTATTTCTTTAAGAGTTTTGCTCATTTCTTCCAATATTTGTTTGTTTTTTCTTCCATTTATTTCAGGGATTTTTTCACATCGTCTTTGGTGGCCTTTATCATTTTTATGAAGATAATATTTAAGTAGTTTTTTTCTGCTTCATCTGCTTTGTGGTGTTCTGGTCTAGTTGGTGTAGATTCCCTAGATTCTGGTGGTGTCATGCTTGTCTTTCTATTGTTAGGTGTTTTCTTGTATTGCTGTCTTCCCATTGCTTCTTCCAGTAGGTGCAGGTGGGTTCCCTCTCTCTCCCCAGGTGGGCTTAGGTGGGTGAAAAGTTCAATGTCTGTAGCTCTGGGTGGTTCAAGCTCTCTAGGTGGTTTCTTCTCAGGCAGGTGCCTGGCACTGGAACTCAGGATGGTCCTGAGGGCATAGGCAGATCTCTGGGAGGGGCCTGGAACTCCATCAGAGGACAGGCTTTGGGGATCAGAGATCAGGCAGGGATTCAGAGTGGTTCCCCGTGGATAGGCTGGTCTACTTAATTCAGAACAGATCCAGGAAATTCCCCAAAGTTGGCAGGATTGTTGGATCCACCCTCTGTCCCAGTGCTCAACCAGAGTGGTGGGACAGAGTGCAGGGTAGGGCAGGTTCTTGGTGTGGTTGTGTGGGTGTGTATCAGAGCACCAGGTGTGCTCTCACTGGGGACTAGTCACAGTGGCTAGAAATATCCAGGGCTAATCCAGGGAGTTCCCAGGGAAGGGTATGGGGGGGGATTCAACCAGAATTGGTCCCAGACTCACCTCTAGCAGATGCCTGGTGATGGGGGGTCAAAGATCCAGTAGGCAGGGACTCCCGATGTTCCGGCACAGATATGTGGATCTAGCTTGGGACTGGCACTCTCCAGCTGAGGCCTCTAGCAGAGGCCCAGCGATGGGCTTCAAAGATCCAGTAGGCAGGCAAGAGTTATTCTTAAGGGTGTCATTAATCCCTGGTTTAATTTAACACCTCAATGGCTTCTGGATGTGCCTTCTCTCACCCTAGTGGAATCCATTATTTCAAACTCTTCAAGCTTCTGCTTCTACTGTTCTGCCAGGTGCTTTTCCAAATATGTAGCACACAAGTTAAAGTTTAACTTTCAATGAAATGACACTTTTCACCAGAGGTGAAATCCTTATGAAGCATGACCACTATCCAAGCAGATTCCAGTTGATACTAGGGGTCAGAAACTATGTAGATACTAAGTAAATACATCAACATGATTTAATACAGCATGAAAGGATTCCATTACTTGTATAAATTGTTCGTTAAGAACTGGAGGGATAGCTCAGCCATTAAAGGCTAGATTCACAATCATAAATATGAATTGTTCATTAAAATAACAATATTAGGTGTAGCAGTGTGAATGGCAGGCCTTATCATATTAAACTCTCAATAATCTGTAATTACTTCATGAGCCATTCAGTTTCCTTATCCTGTGGTACTGCTTCAGGGTCTCCTTCATATGCCTATGTCCAATCCTGATGGTGTCAGTGGGGCCTGCCCAAGCTGCTTGACTTGGTACAGAGCCTATAGGCAATGAATAAATTCTCTTGCCTGCTGTGGCTGTGTCACTTTGTTGGATTTTTGGGTCTGACAGAGTGTAGGATGCTGCATTGGCTAGAACTGGAACCTCTTGCTTAGACACAATTTCTGATAATTTCATATGCAGAAACAACAATTCCAGTATAACTTTCTGAAACAGGGAAATTAACAAAGCTTACTTTGCACACATAACTACTCTTCCCTGGGACAAGATTAATCCTTTAAATTTGCACTGTTCTATACTTTATACCATCTTTGAACTGTGATTTATATAGGCACTCTTATTTAAGTTTAACAGCACTGATTTTTTTCTTTCTGTAATATTTTCTCTGCCTCCAGATCAATACAAGTCTTGCCAAGTTGTGCCATATTTGATATCAAGTGATCCAGACAAATACTGTTGCTTGGATTTCTATTTTCTTATGTTTTTCTAATTGCCTTAGCATACTATGGAGCCAAATTACATGGAAGGCTAAGTCACTCAGATTTACTAAAACTTCTCCTACCTAATAATAATATTCCATCACTGGGATAAAGAACTCCACTAAAACTCACAATACCTAGAATCTTGTTAAACTAACTTATTTCTTGACTGTCTTGTTTATACTTTCCCATCAGGGACAGTAACCTGAGCATTAAATGCTGCCTCTCTCATGCCCAGTTCTCTAAGTAATTTCTATCTATCTCCATTATCTTCTAATCCTTAATATCCAGAAAGTGATAACAAAATGTCCCTAATGACTTGTATTAGCCAATTCATCAAGGACTTGCTTCCCTGACATTGCCTAATATTATGAAGCCTCTTTTAAAAACAAAGAATAAGTATTTACATTATTTACATTTGTTTTTTAGATTGATTTTTTTCTCCAACCCCAATCCATGAGAGACTCTTACTCTTTCTTTTTGAACATTTTTTCAAATTTAAGCAGTTCAGATGTAGAACACTCCCTGTATTGGGTCATTAATAGGGCACCCCTCTGTATGTTCAAACATAGATTGCCCTTTCTTCTATTGCATAGGTCTTATGTGAGGAGAATTGTTGAACATTTCTACCTTTCTTATTTATTTCTTCTTATTTATTATCCAAACATTCCTATAAATTCCAAGTTTTAGTGTCTGAGAAAGAACACTTTAACACAGAATATGTTACTCATATGGCTTTTCCCATTGTAATCTCTCCATTACACAGTGAGAAAGTTCTCAACAGATTGTCATTTTAACCTTAATTATACATTATATTATGTACTAGAATGGCCATACAGTTAGAATTGCTGCAATGTTTTGTCAGCAATTTTGTCTTATATGTGCTGTTCTTACGGACTTCAGTATATTCTGTCATTGTCTGTTCATTTTCAAGGCTTCCTAATATTAATGTGTTAGGCTACACTAATCAAAGAGTTGTATAACTACAATTATAAAGAAGGAACCATAAAGAGTTTCTCCTGAATTGCGCACAACTCTCTGATGTGGTTAATCAACACAGAGAATACGGCAAGCACTGCTATAAGGAAGCACATCATCCCATACCATGTGAGAAAAATAGACATGTTGAGATGGTGCAGGATGGCTTTCCCCCTTATAATGATAACCATCAGTTGGATATACCAACACTGGGCCATGCAGCCATTTTTGCCAATTTTTCTTTGGTTCTGTCAAGCTGTGTTTGAGCAGTATCTGTGTTGTGTGATTTTTCCTCTCAGGAAATATAAAAAATGTTTATCTCAGAGAGGATGGTCACTCACAAAGAATCAAATAAATTATCAATTATCCCTCAACATTTGCTTAAGGACCTCTTAAATTTATTCGGTTGATTTATAGAAGTGCAGGTGGGTTATTTATCAGAGCATATGTGATTCAAAGTCAACTTTATTACTGATGACTACACCACAGAATTGGTGACAATTCAAGAAAGCTGTACCATTGAAACTCCCTTCACAATTACAGACAGATAAGTTGATTAAAGAATCTATACTCAACAGCACTTTTTAACTGCATATGTATCCTTTTGGAAGGAGATTTTCCAATCTTACTTTCTGAACATCACTGGTTTTGTTTCTTTCCTGAGTTTTATAAACCTCAATATTCCCATATGTACTGTTTTAATCTATGGGTAATAGCTACATAAAACTTGAAAACTATGAAAATGAAATACAAACAGGACAATAAAATGAGTTTCATATGTCAATGCCATTCAGGAGATTAGATGTTGTACATTGCTAGTTAAATAAGGCTCAATCATGATTATGTTACTTATACTGTATGGGACAATAGCTATTTTTATGGATATAAGTCCTGTTATCATCAATCTTTGTCATGTGACTTGAGTCAAATTAGTTAATCTCCCTGTGCCTTAGTTTGCCTCATCTTACAATAAAGTGAGGATTATAACTATACCTACTTCAGAACATTAACATGATACTAAAATATATAAAATTTGTAAACATGCTCGAAACAATGCTCGGTATATGGTGCTTTGTATGTATTAGGTAATATTAATTTATCATGTCTTATAAGGCATAATGCATATAGTAATAAGCCATGACTAATATGGCCTATAACTAGACTACATCAGAAGAACTTCCCTTTAATTAGATTCTTATGTGAGATCCCTTATTAGTATGTAGGCACAGGCTGCTCACCCATTAGGCATATTCTCTTGGATGGGTCCCTCTCTCTTGCCTTGGTAGTTACTTGTGCTTTAATTTGAAAAATAAGTGGGTTCTACTTAGTTGAGAGCTAGAAAAGTGTGCACACTGTACCTTTTAAGATTTCATTTTAATTGTGTGTGTGTGTGTGTGTGTGTGTGTGTGTGTGTGTGTGTGTGTGTGTGTGTGTGTGTGGGTGTATGTATGTAGCTGCCTACAGAGAGTAGAGGCTGTAGATATCTGAAACTGGAGTTAAAGGCTGTTGGATTCTATTTGACCTAGGAGCTAGGACCAAACCTTGGATCCTCTGACAAAGAAGTATATTCTCTTAACTGTTGAGCCATTTCCCCAGTCCAAGTGTGCACATACCAATATGAAAGTTGATCTGTACCTCTCCCTGAGGAACTACTAGCAGTTTTTCAATGGTATAATCCTTGGAAAGTTGTCATTGCACCAGTAAATAACCTTCTACTCATGCCTGGACAGAAGACTAATTAAACAACATGGGTCACACACAGAAAGAAAGCATGAAAAGAGGGACAGAATGGTATGAGTGAGATAGGAAGAGGGATAAGAAAGGAGAATGTGGTTTAAAAACTACTAAAATTCATCATATAAATATTTGAAAATGTCAAATAAAAAAGGGAAGGAAAAGTTGATGCAAGTGCTAATTTACCTTACATAATTATTTAATGTTTTCATTTGAACTATTTAGTTTTTATTTTGGAGGGTAGGTATCTGCATGCCATATAACAACTACAGGCCTTCCATCTGTCCATAATATGATTTATGAAGAACTCAACACATATTTGTATTAAAGTTAAGAACTGAATGTTCACTAATCTTGGGCAAATGTTTTCAATGTCAATAATCAGCAATACAGGCTTTAATTCCAAAAGTGGAAAACATAATAGTTTCAAACAAAGGTTTGCTTTAGCTGTACTTGTTATTTTGTCAGAAATTATTTTTGGAATGTTGTTATGCCAGGCACATAGTAGATTTCAATTCTGGCTCAGATCCTTTTAATGTCAGTCCAGCTATTAGCATTTGTAGAAAATAAGTAATATAACCATAACATGAATTGGAAATTTTATTATGATCATTAGCCTGGCATGTGTTACATATCACTGTTTATCACAAAATTCTGAATGCAAAAATCATGACCACTACATAGGTATATTCCATGCTTGAGACCCTGGTGTCTTATTTATTATTTTCTGCATTTGTCAGAAGCTTTTTAATGCCTCCTTGCCATAGTTTTATCTGACATATCTAAGGAATTTAAGAAGAAACAGATATCTGGATGTTTACCAATATCATCTGCTTAGCTGTGTTTCTAGTTTGGCTGAGCAGCTGGCAATTAATGAATTGACAGGAAACGGTCACAAGGCAGTGGCATTAGCATGTGAACATCTGGTATTAAAATTAGTCAACAAAGGGTTTTTTTGTGATTATTTGAATTTACTGAAATTCACACCTTAAATCTTATTCTGTGTTCTATAGCAAAACAAAACTATTACTATCTTTTAGAACATGAGATAAAGATTTACACTGGATATAAAAAGAGGGTTGTTTGTCTTTGTTTAATTGCTTGGGTGAGTGGCAGAGTTCCAAGTCAACAACATAATTTAGAAGCCATGCATTTTCCATTGAATATGCATTCTGCTACTTGAGTCATTTGCATGCTATGAACAGATATTATAGTTGATTCTTTTAATCTGTCATCCTCTCTCAGAATAAGTTGATCACTCAGGAATGGTGAGACAGCCCTTTATTCAAACATTGCATAGGTTACATATTTAGAGTGTGCAGAACATTAAAAATATATCTAAATTATTCTTTCTTAGTTATACACTATTTAACCACTTGTGGAGGTAAAAGACAAGATCTATTGTTTCATAAATTATTAGATACATGTACATATATACACATTCATATGTTCAATCCTAGAATAGGGAAATTCACAGTTACCAAATGGCACTTTTTTTCTATTATTTGCCAATAGAATAATACCCTACTTTATTCAGTGTGATGTGCCCACTTATGTAATTTATATAAAGAAGAGGATTTATGATTATAAAACACATACTGAATGTTAACATGGATTTGTGAAGATTCATAAAAGGTACTGATTTTATTACTTGAACCATAAATTGTCTAGGTACGAAATTCCAACCTAGTATTAGTGGTTATCTAAGTGAGCAGCAACAATGAAAAACAAACCTTTTATCTCCCCTTCTTTGTTTTATTACTAAAGTTTGTAAAGTTTTGAGCTATTCTGTTCCTGTATACCTGTGGTGACAATAGAAAAAGATCATATTAATCACATATAAAATATCAGGACAAACGTATAAATAAAATATCTGGCATTTAGATAAACATCCAAAAGCCACCTCCTAGGTAATGAAATACCATTAAATCCTTTAGGAACTCATTAATAGATTAACATTTGGAAAAGTTTTCATGGTTCAAGTTTAACTCAAATTAAATGAAGTAAAAGGGCAAGTTATATATTACAAAATTCCACTGAATGCTTGAAATAATTGATATAATAATAAAGTATCAGAATAAAAATATCAATAATGTTGTAGTTATCATTAAAAGGCAATGAATCACATATGCACTTGCATATAACCAAATGACAGGGATGTCTAATTGAAACACATTAGGACTATATAAGTTCTGTGTATACTAACACATTTCCAAAGAAGTAAAAGGATGCATTGAGATAAAGTAATTTAACCTCCATAAAATGATATATATATATATATATATTTTATTACTAACAAAGTAAATTTTACAAATATTTTCTGTGTTGAACCCTTTAAAAATGAATCTTGTAAGATTTCTCCTTCAAATTATTTGATATGATAAATGTCATCTTTGTGCATTTGTTATACATCTCAAAATAATGAAATGGTATGTTATTTCTCACAGTGATCCTTTCATTTTATTTCTAACCATTGAACTATAAAAATTCTTGTTATAATTGGAGTTATGGTTAAAGAAAATTTTACTAATTGTTGGCAAAATTAAGGTTTTATTTATGTGCTATTATGCTGATTTCAGAAATTCTCCTTTGCTGTTTTTAATTGGGACAACTCAGCAGTGCTTTTCAGGAACTCCAGCTGTTTTTGATGGGATGTGAATGAAATACTTGAAGAGGAAAAGGGTTGTAAAAGTCATAAATGGCACATAAAATGAAGTCATAAACGAGTAAAAAATGATTGGAGTTTTAGATTTACAATTTTCTTTTTAAACGCCCTTATTGATTGGTTGCAAATACTGTTAACCCTGTGTTTGGCAAATGGTAAAGACATTATCACTTGCATTCTCATTTGTAATGAAACAGATTAACTTGCTGCGAAATTTTAACTAGACTGAGACACAACAGTAGCCACCTAATGAACCAGAGCACATTGCAGTTAAGTATCTAAATAGATGCATACTGATTATGGGGCTGAAAAATGGTTGTGTTTTCTTTCAAAGGAGAAATTGTTCATAGAGCTATCATTATTGGGGGGTGGGATTAACCTAGTTTCATAAAGATTTTTTGAAATACTCCTAACTGTAAATTGAAATATGACATTGGACTTCTGTAAAGTTTTTTTTGCAATCCAAAACGCCTGACTTCAGAATGAATTAGGGATTTGTTTTACTATTCTTTTTATAACTTTTATTAAGTTTGTCCTTTAACAAATGTAAATAATTGCATAGCATTATTAGAATGCATTTCTGATTACTCTCAGACTATCCCTTTTTATCTGCCTCTCATGTTGAGAAGCCATCCTCTTCCGTAATTCTCACTCTCACATTTATATATTTTTGTTATGGTTTTTGAGCCACTGGATTTCCCCATGACCAACCATGTTACTGTGAGTTTAGAACTGTACAGTGGAGCCTGATTGGACTTGTTAGACTAGTGAAAACTTTGGCCTGTTAGGCATGGACACTAATTAGCAAAGCAATACTTCTGTAGCTAGGTCTTCCGGGATGATATGAAAATATTGACATTTTAAATTAAATTTTATTTAAAATAACAACAATATTATTTTATATACTAAAATCAGTTCCTTCTCCCACCTGGTCTTCCATTCCTCCCACTATATCTGTATCCCACCCCCATCCAAACCTCAAGGAGGGTGAGGCCTTCCATAGGGAATCATCAGAGTCTGTCACATCATTTTTGGAAGGTCTTAGGTCCTCCCCCTGTATCCTAGGCTGAGAGAGTATCCCTCCATAGGTAATGGATTCCCAAGGCACATTCGTGCATTTGGGATAAATACTGGTTCCACTGCCAGTGGCCCCATAGACTTCCCAAGACCCCCAACTGACACCCATGTTCAGGGGGCCTGGTTCAGTCTTATGCTGGTTGCCTACCTGTCAGACTGGGGTAGCTGGGCTCCTACTTGCTCAGGTCAGCTGTTTCTATGGGTTTCCCCAGCATGGACTCTACACCTTTGCTCATCACTTCTCCCTCTCTACAACTGGGTTCCAGGAGTTCGGCTCAGTGCTTACCTGATGCTTCCATCAGATACTGGATGAAGGCTCTATGATGGCATTTAAAGTAGTCATCAATTTCATTATTTGAAATGGCATTTAAGGTAGCTTCTCCACTATTGTCTAGATTGTTAGGTGGGGTCATCCTTGTAGATTCCTGGAGATTTCCCTAGAGCCAGGTTTTTCATTATGCCCATAATGGTTCCCTCTATTAAGGTATATCTTTCTTTGCTCTCCTTCTCTCATCTTTCCCCAACTTGACTTTCTTTATCTGTCATGTACTTCCCTACCCCACTCCCAACATCAAACTAAATGGAGAGAAAATCAATGTGATTCATCTAAGTTCAGGAACAGGACAAGCCTGGCCGCTCTCTCCATATCTCTTCAATATTGTACTTGAAGTTCTAGCCAGAGTAATAAGACATCAAAAAGAGATCAGGAGGTACAAATTGGAAAGGGAGAAGTCAAACTTTCACTGTTTGCAGATGATATGATAGTTTATTTAAGTGACCTGAAAATTTCTAACAGGGAACTCCTATAGCTGACAAACACCTTCAGTAAAGTGTAAAGTGGAAGGATACAAGATTAACTCAGTTACCCTCCTATGTATAGAGAATAAATGGGCTGAAAAAGAAATCAGAAAAAATATCACCCTTCACAATAGCCACACACAACATAAAAAACTAAAAAAAAGTTAAAAACCTGCATGATATGAATTATAAGTTTTTAGAGAAAGAAATTAAAGAAGGTATCAGAAAACATAAAGTTCTCCCATGATCTTGGATAGGTCAGATCAACATAGTAAAAATGACAATGTTACCAAAAGCAATCTACAAATTCATTGCAGTCCCCATCAAAATCCCAGCACAATTCTTCACACAACTTGAAAGAACAATACTCTACTTTATATGGAAAAGCAAAATCCCAGGCTGGCCAAAACAATCCAGTACAATGAAGGAACTTCTAGAGGCATCACCACTCCTGACTTGAAGCTATACTATAGAGCTATAGTAATAAATACAGTTTGGTATTGCTATAAAAAATAGTTGGGCCAATAGAATTGAATTGTAGACCTTGATATTAATCTAAACACCTATGAACACCTTATTTTTGACAAAGAAGCTAAAATTATGTAATGGAAAAATAAAAGCATCTCTTCAACAAATGGTGTTGGAATAACTGGATGTTGACTTGTAGAAGATTGCAGATAGATCACCATGTACAAAACTCAAGTACAAATGGATCAAATACCTCAACATTAATTCAGCCACACTGAACCTCTTAGAAGAGAAAGTGGGAACCACAGGGGATCACTTCCGGAACATAATGCCAGTGCCACAGACATTGAGAGCAACAATTAGTAAATGGAACTTCCTGAAACTGCGAAGCATCTGTAAGGCAAATTACATAGTCAACAAGACCAAATATCAGCCTACAGAATGGGAAAAGTTCTTTATAAACCCCACACTAGACAGAAGGATGATTTCCAAAATATACAAAGATCTCAAGAAAGTAGGCATCAAAATACAGAATAATCCAATTTAAAAAATGGGTACCTATATAAACAGAATTTTCAACAGATGAATCTCAAATGCAAATCAAAACAATTCTTAGATACCATCTTACACCTATCAGAATGGCTAAGATGAATAACATGAATGACAACTTATGCTATACAAGATGTACAGTAAGGGGAACACGCCTCCATTTTTGGTGGGTATACAAATGTGTATAGCCATTTTGGAAATCAGTAAGGTGGTTTCTCAGAAAATTGTGAATCAATCTACCTCAAGACCTACCAATACAACTCTGGGGCATATATCCAAAGAATGCACACTGAAACCACAAGGATATTGGCTCAGCCATGTTCATAGTAGCATTCTGCAAACATCTAGAACTTAGAAACATCCTAGATTCCCTTTAACTGAGAATGGATAAAAAAAATGTGGTATAAAACACAATGGATTACCATTCAGTGGTATAAATTAATGCCATCGTGAAAATCTCAGGAAAATTCATAAAAAGAGAAAAAATCCTCAATGAAGTAACTCAGACCCTGAAAGACAAACAAGGTATATTCTCACAAATAAGTGGATATTAGACATAAAGTAAAAGATAATCAGCCTATAGTCTACAATCCAAGAGAAGCTAGGTAAGAAGAAAGACCCTAAAAGAGACACACATGGATTCCTCTGGGAAGGAGAAGAGATAAGATCTCCTGACTAAATCGGGAAAATGGCTAGAGGGGGATGGTGGAAGGGGAGGCAGACGGAAGTAAATTGGCGGAGGAGAACAAGAGGGAACAGGATGGTGCAGTTGGGAGATGGACAGAGAATGAGAGCAAGAAATGAGATATCTTGATAGAGTGTGCCATTATGGGGAGGGAAAATTCCAGGAATCCACAAATAACCCCAGCTAAGAATCGAAGCAATAGTGTAGACTGTGCCTGAACTGGCCTTCTCCTGAAATCAGATTTGTGACTACCTTAATTGTCATCATAGAACATTCATCCAGTAACTGATGGAACCAAATGTAGAGGTCCACAACTAAGAATGTGCCCAGCTCCAGTAGAAGAGACAGAAGATCAATAATACGAGCAAAGGGCACAAGACTATGATGGGGAAACTCACAGAAACAACTGACCTGAGCAAATGGGAGCTCACTGAATCTGGACTCACCACTTGGAAACCTGTTTTAGGTGGAACTAAACGCTCTGAATGTAGTTGATAGTTGTGTGGTTTAGGCAATTTATGGGGTCTCTGGCAGTGGGACCAGAGTTTATCCCTAGTGCATGAACTGGCCTTTTGGAGCCTGTTCCCTATGGAGGGATACCTTGCTTATTTTAGATACTTAGGGGAGAGGGCCTTTGTCATGCCTCAAAGTATGTAAAATACCATCTTGTCACACCTATATTTATAATAATTTGAGTTCTCTCTCCACACACATACATGTGCTCATTTTGAGATCAGATGTTTAACATTGTGTTGCAAGTGTTTCTCACATGTTTTTTTTTTCTTCTGTAATGTTTTTATTCAGTCAGTGTTTCCTCATTGAACCTAGAGCTCACTGGTCAGTGAACTCGATTCTCTGCCCCTTTCATTGTGGTTATAGGTTCATGTAGACAAAAAGGGCTTCTTTTATGTGGAGTCTTTGAATCTAAACAGGTCCTTATTCATGCACTTGAACCACTAAGGTGTTTCTCTATGTTCCCATGTATGCAAATTTAAGAAAGGAAACTGAAACTAACTTCCTCTGAGCCACTCGCTACCATCTATCATTTATTTCTAACTATGTGGCAGTATTTTTTCGAAAACTATTGTTTAAGTATTTAAGTCCATGTAGTGTGCTATGTATACTTTCAGGCTAAGTGAGAATTGAATATTTCCAATGCTCTTTCCAAAACAGTCTGGATGATTTCATTGCATATGTGAATTATTTTGTGCTTCTTTTTGTGTCAGGAGCGGATCCCAGAGAGTCCGTCTCCTGCTCCCTCTCTGGAAGAGAATCATCGCCCTGGAAGCCAGACCTCCTCTCACCCAAGTAGCAGTGTGTCCAGCTCTCCATCCCAGATGGATCATCATTCAGAAAGAATGGGTGAGTGTCTGCCCTGAAGAAAGTAATTGGGAGGTATTTTTTCAGGCAATTCCATATCCCACACTGGGACAAAAGGAACATCCTGGAGGAGCTGGCATCTCTTTCATATAAATGGTTTTTGACGTAATCATGATTTTTGAAGTTCACAGGAAACGGTGGAAAGTGTCAGAAATTTTCCCTGCAAGATCTTCCTTTACTGTATCCCTTAATTTCATGGAACTGATAGATAACTATGAGATTTTTGGGTACATTGTAATTCTTAGATTAATATGTTCATATGTACCATCTACTATTACACATTTTCTTTATAACAGGTACAGTCTCTCTGGGATATTTATGAGATGAAATATTCTCCAGACAGTAGTTTAAAAGTAGCTGAAAATCAAATCAACATACACAATGCTACAATGATGAAACATCATTTTCTGTACATTTTTGATTCCTACGGTTTACAACTTAGAAATTAGTTGTGATAGGACATATAAGACACTTGAATTTGTCCATAGGAATATAGTTATAATAGTTATCTTCAAATTTTGGGGTAGACCACTTAAGCATTGTTAGTTTCTTTGCCTATAATATGAAAGTATTTACTTCCATGCCTGTTGCAATAAATTATTGTGAGATAATGTAACCTTGACTCTGTGAAAAGACTTTATAAAAAAAAGTAGTAAGAAAATATGAGGAATGAACATATTTTTGCTATTATTTTTAATTTGTTTGGCACTTTGTTCTCAGTGGAAAATAATTATGGATTATGTTTGCTTGATAAAATGTTCATAACTTTTGTATCTACACAATCCTGTATCCTATATGTATATTTCCTTTTAGAAAAATGATTTCTGCTTTGTCAGAAGACTTAGTTTGGCAATACTTTATCTCATCAAGACTTTTTTTTCAGCTCATATAGTAGTGCTTGTTTTAGGCTCCCCCAAACAATTAGATTTTGAAAGAGAGGAATTTAGGAGATTAGGATATGTGTTCTATTTTGGACTTGTGCTATGTATGGAAAACACAATTTCTCCTTTGTGGAAAGTAATCCAAGTCTATGTGTATCAGTGTTACATATTGTCTTTGGCTCTAGTTTCATATTTAGTTCAGTGATTCTTAAAACAATATCTCTATTATAATCACCTGTGGAGTTTTTTTCAGTATACTATAAATTTAATACACTTGATCTAGAATAGCTCAAGAAGCAACACATTTTGATTTTCAATATCCCCTTGGGAGTTCCTAATGTCCTGTGAGGTTAAATAAATGATGAATAACATCTTGAGGCTCCTGGTATTTGGTGACCAGTTTTTATTTCAGAAAGAGGTACTTAATCATTCCTATAATTTATAGACAATGACTACCTATTTGTTATGAACTTGAGTAAAAATTATTATTGGAAATCTAAGTAATACAAGAAGTTATAACTGAACAATTTTACTGAATCAAGAAACTAAGCATGTATTTTTCTGTTGAGTTAATTTGGTATTAGGATATTAAAAGTAGATGGGGGAGGTGTCTATATCCTATAATTTTTATCTATCCGGGACAGAGACAATCAATTATTTAGTGCTGAATAAAAGTTATACATACAGGGAAATATACCTGCTGAATGATATGACAGATGTAAAATAAAATATTTCATAGGCAATGTAGTATCTTAGAAAAATTGTTAGCAAATAGTATACATGTAATTCCACTGACAGTGATTGGTCACTATATACACATTTCACAGCTGCCCAAGCATGATAGAAATGTTATCTACAATTGAATGGAAAGGTTTAATAGATGTTGGTTGTAAAGTGTCTGTATCTTATTTATATACCTGTAATGTTTCAATGAAATATGAATACAGAGAATAGAATGATAAATTGCAAATTAGTATGTTTTGCTTCCTTGAGTATAAATGTTTTGCAAAGACTCACAATATATGCCAAAAAACTATACTCTACTGTCAATTTTATATATATCTGGAAACTTACCACAGTAAATTAAAGGCAAAATTATATTAACTTCATGATTTATTAAGCAATAAATTCTCTTCTGACGTATCTTTAGAAAATTATTTTTATGGAGCTAAATACTAATTTGTATGTCATTCTAAAAGAAGAAATACATACCAATGATATTAGTACTAAATGTGAATAATACTTTAAAAATCACATTTTCATCTCACTTATTTTCAAGGAACATGGCATAGCAAACCTTTCTTATATTACAGAAGTATACAAAATAAGTATAAGTGATTGGATTATTTTAGCCATTTATGTGCATCTATGAATTTCTTTGGGCATTTTGCATGAAAGTATACCCAGTTCCCTTTTTCATTTTTAGTTATGATGCCCAACAATAGAGAAGAACTTATTGTTGACCAAGATAATGGACAAACCATAAAAAAATTCCAAAGGGATAATAAAGGTAACATGATTTTGGTTTATTTGATGTATATATGAAGATCAAACAGTAAATATCTCTGTGTTGTGTATATTATTCAAATCACGTTAGATTAATACTGGCTTTGTATAAATTATTTTTGTTGTGAAAATATTCTATACAGCTTTCTGTTTGGAGTTACAAATTTTGAAAAAATTATTAAACTTTTTAATGCATATACTTGAAAAGTGTTACTCCATGCACTTTTATTATGCCTTCTGAAGAGATTCAATGTATTGTATGCAGTTTATTAAATATAGTTACATTATACACCATTTAAATTTTATATTAAGAAAATTGCTGTTGTCATGGAAAAAGGATGCTATTTTACTTCCATAAAATATCTAAAGACATAATACAAATTGTAAAAATATGTCATATTCTAAAGTCATATGAAATTTGGACATTTGAAAGATAATCTATTGAGTCCTTATTTGGAGTATAGACATATATGGCCTCAACCTGGAATATGATCTGCTGAAGAATATAACTTAAATATATCTTTGTAGAGGATAGGAAGTAGAATAATTTTCAGTGATCCTTCCCTGAACTGAAATCTAAGACATAAAATTACAGAAGGGTGTATAATCATTTGTTATAAGCTATGCATTATTGCTGCCGCACTGAGTTGTATAGTAGCTTGCTCTCTTAAATAAGACCGCTAAAGGATCTGTTTTTACTTTGTAGAGGGATATATTTTTATCTCTATTTAAATGTCAATATTATACAGAACACAAGATTCAGTGTAACAAATAGTTAATGAACAATTTTTTCTTAAGGCTTAGCTGGGTTCATTGTTACCTAGATGACCATTTTAGCTTAATTTGAAAACGTGTATGATTTTAATTTCATTGATCCATGGTTGGTTTCCTTGCCACATGTTTAGTATTTTCTTAGCCAGACACTGAAAGACTACACCCCTTGGGACTGCACTCTGCATATGATTGATTACAGCATAGTTGTCAGAATGGAACAAATTAGATTCAGTATATTACAGTGCTTAAACTCTTATACAGGTAACAAAACTCTAGTTAATAATAAAACTTCATCTATAATACAATAATTTGTTCCTGAAACCACTTTTTATTTAACAAGTTGGAACTCTGAACACTGTTGAAATATGTGTATATAGGCACATTCACTTATTTTCATAAAACACATTATTTAATGTGTTTCTTTATCTATTAATTTGGAATTGCACAAATGGTTTGGCCATATACTGAGTAGAACATTAATAGACCCTAGCTAGCAAGTTAAACTACATCCAAATTATAATGGAAAATTTTCTTTAAAAAATGGCTTTTCATGTCAACTTCTACAAATTGTATTTGAGACAGTAAGGGAAAATGTATTCTTTTCAAATAGACTTCAGTTATTGAAAGAGAGCAAGGTACTATCTAAATCTTAACATATATTAGGTATTACAAGTAAGCAGTTTATACAACGGCAGCAAACATATGCTTTCACATCTGCTTTGAATAATATCGTCATGATTTTAAAGATGATTTATAGCTCTGGAAAGTATAAAATGCCAACATTGCCATTATTAGCAAAATTCCAAAAATGAAGAAATGCAGCTACTTTACATGTAGCCTACTGATTTCTATACCTGGCAACACTGTGTTGTTGCCATTATAATACATAGCTCAACTAATAGCTTGAATTTTGCATGGTACTTTAATAGTGAGCATGTAAAAGTTTATGCATTCTAGGATTTCCTAACAGTAAATTCCATTTAAACTACATTCAAAATGACTCACCAAACTGACATTAATTATTTGAATCAAATGTTCTAACTAAACTGATTAGTCATTGAAATCGATGTTTGACTTTAACTTTCTGTATATTTTGCTGAATATATAACCAATTCAATTGCCTATTATTACATTGCATCACAAGGTCCTTTTGGTGGTGACTTCATCATCTTTTCACCTCTAAGACCTCTCTGTAAAGAACAACAGGAGGGTTTTTAATTTAAAAATAATTCTAAATATTTTTTCATCATATTATTAATAATCTGATATATTCTTAAACTGTAAGAAAATTGGAAATTATGCACTAGTATTCCCTACTATTAGGTCTATTTATGTTGTATTACATAATGTTCATCTAGACACATTTTAGTGGCAATTATAAAAACTATGCAGGTTATTTAAGCTATAAAATGAAGAAAAATTAGAAAAGAACTCTTTGGAATTCTATGCAGTATTCTTAGAACACACAGATAAGTCTAGTCACATGTAGAAATAGTGAGAAAATGAATATGTTAAATATCTCCAAACATGAACCACTGAAACACCATTTGAATCAATCCACAGAGTAGTACAGATGAAAATCTAGTACTTTAAAATAAATACATATAATGACAAAATTCTTTTCTATTAAAAAATATCAGCTGACCTGAACAAGGAGGAGCTAATGGGCCCCAGAATGAAAGCTGGGAATCCAACATTGGCCCAACTCAGACCCCCTGAACATGGGTCTCAATTAGAATAACTGAGCAGTCTAAGGGACCTATGACAGTGGAAACAGGATGTATCCCTGGTGCACAAAAAGACTTTGGGAGCAGGTTCTCCATGAAGGGATACTCCCTTAACCTAGAGGCAGGAGGGAGGTCCTAGTCCCTACTCCAAATGACTTGACAGCTTTAGTCTTAGGTAGTACATTAAATATTTAAAAAACAGTGGCACTATAAACTAACAGGAATAATTATTCTGTATCTTCATGGCTATTTCCCCTGTTATTTCTTGTCTTGTACATCTTAATCCTTTCAGAATTCATAATCTTTATATACTACTATTCGGCCATCCATTTTCATAATTTTATCATTTGGAATTTTATCTGTAAGTGCAAACATACAACATGTGATTTTAAGAGATTAGCAATTATTCTTTCAGTCTAAGTCCCCTGAGAAGTGTCCAATGTGTTCTATATATTCCTTTCACCTTTGTATTTTTCTGATGCTGCAAGTGCAATAGTGTATTGCTACTTAACCACATATCCATTGTAGAGCAACAAATTGTTTCTATGTTTTGGGAAATTATAAATAAAGCTTCTGTAATCATACATAGACAGTTTTGTGGGTTATGTATTCATTTATGTAGAACAAATACTATTTCAATTGCTGATTGAAACTTAAGAACTACTTTCTATAGTGTCTGAATCATATTATATCCTCATCGCCAATATATGGATATTGCAGTTCCTCTACATCTTTGCCAGTAATGTGTGTTGCCATTAGTTTTCTTTTTAGTATTTATTTATTTACTTTTACATATCGATCCCATTTCCCTCTCTCTCCCTTCCTTCCTCACTTCTTCCCTCTCTCTTTCCCTCTCTTCCCCCTCACATGCACCCGGACCTCCCTCCCCCTCCAATCCCCCCCGACTCCACATGTTGGGTGATGCCATGCAAAAGGGGTCACCTAAATCTGTCAAGTCATTTGACATAGGGACTAGTACTTCTCTCCTGTCTTTAGGATAAGGGAGTAACCCTCCATTGGTGATTTGCCCGCAAGGTCTTTTGTGCACCAGGAATATAACCTGGTTCCAATGTCTGAGGTCCCTTAAACTGCTCAGGCCTTCTAGCTGAGACCCATGTTCAGGGAGTCTGAGTCAGTCTCATGCTGGATTCCAGCTATCAGTCTCGGTGCCCATTACTTCCTCCTTGTTCAGGTCTGCTGTCTCTGTGTTTCTGCAGTGTGGTCTTGTCCTCCCTCTCTACATCTAGATTCTAGTTCAGCTCAGTGTTTATATGTGGGTGTTTGCTTCCGTTTCCATCAGGTACTAGATGACGGCTCCATGATGGTGGATTAGTTATTTGTCGATCTCATTATCAGGGAAGGACATTTTTGGTAGCCTTTCCACTGTTGGCTCAAATTGTTATTTGGAGTCAGTCTTGTAGGTATCTGAACATTTCTTTAGATTCATTTTTCTCTTCCACCCTATAATGGCTCTGTCTTTTATTTTTTTTCTCTCTCTCTCTCTCGTTTCTGTCTTCTATTCCACCCCTGACTCAATCTTCCTACTCCCACATGCTTTCCTCTCCTCCCCTTCTCTTTCTCCTAGTTCCCTCTCCACTCACTACCCCCCACTCTATGTGCTCTGGAGAACTTGTCTTTTCCCTCTTCTGTGAGGGAGCTTATATGGATCTCTTAGAATCTACCATGTATCCTAGTTCCTCTGGAAGTGTGAATTATAGGCTTGTGATCTTCGTCTAAAATCCATATATGATTGAGAACATAACATGTTCCTCTTTTTGTGACTGGGTTACCCCATTCAGGAAGGTTTCTTCAAGTTCCATCCACTTGCCTATGAATTTCAAGATCCCATTATTTTTTTCCCACAGAGTAGTATTCTATTGTATAGATGTGCCACAAATTCTTTATTCATTCTTCAGTTGAGAAGAATCTAGTTTGCATCTAGTTTGCTTCCAACTTCTTACTATTACAAATAATACTTCTATGAACATAGTTGAACATGTCTTTGTTGCATGGATGTGGATCATTTGGGTATTTGTAGAAGAGAGGGATTGCCGGGTCCTGTGGTAGAATGATTCGCATTTTCCTGAGGAACCGTCAAACTTAGCTCCAAAATGGCTGTACAAGTTTGCACTCCCACGCTTACCAAACATGTGAAAGACCTATACAATAAGAACTTTGTGTCTTTAAAGAAAGAAATTAAAGAAGATACCAGAAAGTGGAAAGATCTCCCATGCTCTTTGATAGGTAGGATAACATAGTAAAAATGGGAATCTTGCCAAAAACAATTTACAGATTCAATGCATTTCCCATTAAAATCCCAGCCCAATTCTTCACTGACCTTGAAAGGATAATAATCAACATTATATGGGAAAAAAAGATCCATGATAGCCAACACAACCCTGTACAATAAAAGAACTTCAGGAGGCATCACCATCCTTGACTTTAAGCTCTACTACAGAGCTATAGTCCTGAAAACTACCTGGTATTGGCATAAAAATAGACAAGTAGACCAATAGAACTGAATCAAAAATCCTGATATTAACTCACACACCTACAAACACCTGCTCTTTGACAAAACAGCTAAAAGTATGCAATGTGAGGAGAAAAGCATTTTCAACAAATAGTGCTGGCACAATTGGATGATGTTGTGTAGAAGACTGCAGATAGACCTATGTCTATTTCCATGCACAAAACTCAAGTCCAAGTGGATCAAAGACCTTAACACAAATACAGCCACACTGAACCTCTTAGAAGAGAAAGTAGGATGTACCCTTGAACAAATTGGTATAGAAGACCGTTTCCTGAACATAACTCCAGTAGCACAGACACTGAGATCACCATTAGTTTAATTTTACTTGCAACCATACTCCAGGAGTATATGTCTGAAAGCAGACCTAGTTTCATTTCTCTTATGATTAATAATATGGAGCCTTTTGGGTGTATCTTGGCTTTCTTGAAATATTTCTCAATTTTTCCATTTTCGAGTTGGTTTTTGTTTTTGGGGTGTGTGTGTGTGTGTGTGTGTGTGTGTGTGTGTGTGTGTGTGTGTGTTAAATATTGAGAGTTTCTAGGTTTCATCCATTGATTTGCTTTTGAAAGTCTCACTGTGTAGCAGAAGCTGTTCCTGCTGATTCTGCTTCTCACTTTCTGGACTAATGGTATGAATGTAACACCATACCCTAACTGCCAGAGTTGTTTTCATACTTTACATGAGTTCTACGTCAGATATGAAATCTGAAATTTTGTTTTCCTATCAAAGGGTGCATTTGTTGCTAGAAGTTCAGTTACTCACCTTTATTCTTTTGTAATACTTTTGGTGTCAATTCTAAACTTTATTTTTCCACATGATTTTTTTTTTTATTCAAGTGTTACAAGCAGTTTGATGCCAGCCTGGACCCATAGCCAGAGCAGCCCCAAATAGCACACAAAGACACTGACTTAGATATAAAGCTGTTTGCCTGTTACTAGTGTTTATTATTGGCAAGCTCTCTCTTAAATATTTTCACATTTCTACTAGTCTAAGTGTTTCCATGTGGTCTTTTCTTACCAGAGAGAGGATCCAGACTTCGTCTCTGAAGTCCCTATATCTTGACTCTCCCTACTACATCTCCCAGAATCCTCCTTGACTCCTAGTCTCACCTATCTTGCCTTCCTATTTGCCAACAGTACTTTATTCATTAACTAATAAGAGAAACATATTTACAGAATGACATCTCTTATCATTGAAGATTTTCTGTTTTACCATTTTAAGATTGTCTTCTCAAAATTAAAGGAAGTTTACATATTTGGTTGGTTGGGTTTGGTTTTTAACTCTACAATCACTTCTTAAAATCATCAACAGTCCTCCATTGCAGGATGGATTCATGCATTTATTTCAAAATAAGTAATCTGTATTAATTGATCGGTATTCTTCTGTGTTTATTCATTTAACAAACCCAGAACTCTATCATCATAGTCAAGATCTTTTAATTCTGTCCTCATGAAACCTCTCAGAAAGTAACTTTAAAACAAGGCCCATTAAATATCTCTTAAGTGAATATAATTCTAGTAGATTTGACAATGAAGATTAACCATGGCTTTTTGGTATCACCTATTTCTACTGTATTCTTATTTTTTACTATTGCTCTGGAATTCTGCAATTTAGGCCTTTCTACATATTTTAAAAGCATATCCACAAAATTTCTCACTGACTTATTGATAAGAATTACTTAAAATCTATAGATAAATTTAGAGATGATATCTTTATGCATTATATAATAATCCATAAACATTCTTTTTCTGTTTACGATTTTCACTGATTTCATTCTCAATGCAAAAAAACCATTTTTTAGCAGTCATATTATTTTTGATCAGATATATGTTATTCTATTTTCAAGCATCAAACTTACTCTTTATTATAATATGAAACACGTTAGTCTAACATATTGCTCTTATAAACTGCCAATATATTGAACTTTACTTACTAGGTCTTCTGCAGAAAATATACTTGTTTTGTTAATTTTTATTCATATGTTTCTATCTCATTTAATGCTTATAATGACCTGGGTAAGATTTTCTTTATTTATTGCATTTATCTGGAAACAAAGGCTTCTCTATTTAAAGCTGAGAGTGACAGTTGTCTATGGGAAAACATGTATATTTAGAGAACAATTCAATGCTGTAAAGCTATGTCAATTCATCTGACCAATAAGATTAAGTTACAACTTGGAACTTATGACTTGACCATGGCCTTTTGAGCAGATTTATAGTACAAGATATAAATTCCTATCTTTCTTGATGAGTCTCAAATACAGTCGCAGAGCAGATGGTTATTCCTATGAGAGTTATCCCACAACTGTATATGTAGACACATCTTTTGGGGCACGTTGGTACCATAGTTAATATGGTTCCCATGTAGGTAAGGTTATCAATGTCTTTTCTCTCCCAGCAGTCTAAATAGCATCTTCTAGCACTATCAAAGCCAGCTAACAGGAGGAAGCTTTCAATGAAGACCCAGCATGGTTTCTGAATACTGTGCAAATAAGATATGAAATATCTTAGGAAATAGGGATTTACAGTTCAGTTTCTGATCAACAACAAAGAGGAATGACTGTATTACATGTTTTTGTAGAGTATCTTCGGCCTTTCTGAACAGCAACTCTAAAGAACTATTGTATATCCAGAATTAAAATTTTCTATTAATGACCCATAATTATTTTACTTAACATATTTTTATTGAATCTTTAGTGATTGCACATCAGGTACCCTTCTTCCTTCCCAGTACATACATTTCCTCCTTTCAGCCTTAACATCCCCCAAAAGAATATTTTTAAAAATCAAACAGTAACAAAACAAGCAAACAAACAAAATAAATGAAAAGAAAAACAAACAAGGAAAAACCTATTTACTCCTCCATCTTTCCTGCCCCTTCAATACCTATTCCTTCATCCCAGTGACACTGGAAGCCAAAGTGTCTCACATACTATACCCTTTTGTGCAATCATCTTTACTTATAAATGTTCATTGCAAAGAGTCATTGGTCTGGTTCAAAGCCTCATGTTTCTGGTAGAACATCATCACTTGATCTTCATAGAAACACCTATTAGATATCCAGAAGTTGCCCTGAATCATAGAAATCCCAAGAGTATCATTACATAGGACAAGTCCCTTCATGTGCTCCAGCAGATCCTAGATATTAGGGTGGGCCAACTGCAGGCCTGGCTATTGGCCTGGGTGGTAGTTGAGTTGGTCAATCCAGGCTACAAGGGCTGCCCTCCCCAAGTGAGGGACAGAGCCAGCTCCCCTACACCCATGCCATCAGGGTCAGTTCTTCCTTGCCCATGACGATGGTTGGGCCTTATTTCCTTAGTTCAGGGGCCAGATCTCCCGTGAGGGTTGGGCAGCATCTCTTGCTGTAGTGTTCAGAGTCAGGCAGGGTCAGGTATTCCTGGGCCAGCAAAGGGCAGGCTGGCTTAACATGGCCCTCTGATTTCATCACAAATGGTTCCTATTGTCCCCTGAAGTGACATCGTCCACAGACATCAACAAAGACCCCATCTGCAGTAGGACCCTGGACTCAGACATGGCCTTCAGCAGCAGCCTGGGCCCTGATAAAATCCTGACTCTGGGTGAAAGCACAAGCCACACAGATCAGGATGGCTCTAGTGGTGTCATTTCAATTGAACCCCAACAAGGACACAGGTTGTGGCCTGACCCTGGGTTTCCATGTAACCTTTGGTAGCAACACAGTCCTCAGACTTCAACACAGACCCAAGCTTTGGTAGGATCACTGGTGCTCAAAAGCATACAGGTCTAGATGTCAACATTACCCCAGGTGGCAGTGAAGGCCACTCAGATTGACACTGCCCCAGCAACAATGTGGCCCTCAGAAATTAACATGGCACTAGACCTTAGGCATCTATGTGACCTTCAATGGTAACAGGATCCTCGGACACCAACACAGTCTCTGGCTGCAGTACGGCCATGGACTCAGACATGGACCTCAACAGCAGCTTTGGACTGGATGTCCCATGGCATAGGGTATTAGGGCAAACCACTGTGATCTGTATGGCTCTGGCTACATCATGGTCCTCAGATTCCAATAAGGCCACAGATCCTGGGGCCTTTGTTTGGCCATTGGATAAACAAGGCCCACCAACTTCAACATGAACCCTGACAATGGTAGGACCAGTACCCAGACATGGTCCTTGGCAGTAGTCCAGAATGACCCATAATTTAAAGGAGACATTTTTTTTAGGTTGTGCAGGATACCTTCTAACTCCTTTTTAGTATACATCGGTTATTAAATTTAGCTATGATAGTAAGCTTCCTTGTGACTTTTACATACTGATCTCAGTTTAGTAACCTTCCCAAACCCTTTCATACCCCTTATTTTCCCACTCCCTCTGTGCCTAAATTTTTATGTCCATAGTATTCTCGCTTTCTAATTTCATCTCACCTATACTGTATTATCTCCTTCTACTTTGAGGCAGTCACCTATTAATGATATCTTTGTACATTTTTGGTCCTTATTGGGGCCCTAAATTAGACAAGCAAAATTTAAATATTTGAATCTAGAATCCCCATATGCAGTCTTGTGCAACAACTTTGGAAGTCTTTGTGGAGATTTATTTAAATGACAGAAATAGAACTACCACTATCAATTTTCCACACCTGGTATACATGAAGAACTTTATATCTCACCACTGAGATAATCACAGATTCAAATTTATTGTTGATCTATCCACAAAAGCTAGGATATGGAATCAGTGATAAATGGATAATGAAAATAGGATATGTCTACACAGTAATATTTTATTACACTTAAAGAAAAAAATGAAACTCTGAATTTTGTATGTGAATGAATAAACAGTAGAAAATATACAGAATGTGGTAACCCACACCAAGAAAATAATGTTTCATGTACTTCTTTATTATATGGTTTACTAATATTTTATTTTGAATTTATTATACTGGGTTGCAGTTGTTTATTTTCTTGCATTTTCTATGAAAAATTTCAAAAAAATAAACTTTTAGGTGTTCCGTTTTCTATTTAAGTATGGTATCATGTAATTGTTATTTCTTCTTAACAAATAACAGAATTATTTATTGAAACCATTTGTGCTTGTAGGATTTTAATTTTACTATTTAATTTTGGAATTTTCTATTTTGTATCTTTGAGTCTTGGATTTCTTTTGTTTAATTTTAATGATATTTTAAAATTTAAATAAATTGACATTACTTTCCCTCTTCCTTTCATTCCTCCAGGTCCTTCTAGTAACTCTCTCTTAAATCCTTTGTATTTCCCTCAACTCTGAAGTTCACAGTTTTTTTTCTTTTATTATTATTGTGTATATATATGCATATTTATGGCTGTGTATACACAAATATATAAACGTAACCAATTTAGTCCATTTATTTGTTGTTTCTGTGTTTATGGATTCAGGAAAATTTATAAGGAGTGTATGTATAGATATTTTATTGAAGGCAATTTTTCATTTTTTACTAACTATAGAAGTGATAGCTGGGAATCCAGCAGGGGACTTACTCAGACACCTTGAATATGGGTCTCAGCTAGAAGGCCTAAGGAAGTCTAAGGAACCTCAGAGAGTAGAACCAGGATGTATTCCTGGTGCACAAAAGGACCTTGTGGATTCATTCCCCATGGAGGGATACTCCCTTAACCTAGAGACAGGAGAGAAGTCCAAGTCCCTACTTAAAATGACTTGACAGATTTACATGGCATAGTCCTACATGTAAAATGGGGGTGGGGGGATGGGAGGAGAGGGTGGTCAGGGTGCATGTGAGGAGGTAGAGTGGATAATAGGAAGGGAGGGAGGGATGAAAGGAGGGAGGGAGGGAGAGAGGAAGGGAGAGAAGAAGGAAGAGAGGGAAGGGGAATTGGGATTGACATGTAAAATAAATAATAATAATAATAATAATAATAATAAAAGAAGTGTTCAGATTCATTTTCAATTTACAAGTTTTAGTAGTATTTCAATGTTCTCATAATACTACTCCATTTTGGATGTTGAGGGGTTTTTTGTTGTTGTTATTTAATATAGAAGAGCTTTTAAATTTTGATTGTTTTTAAAGAAGTACCTTTGATTTGTATTTATTATTCTCCTGAGTAAAAATAATATATCATAATTTCTATCCTTATTTTTTTCTTTTTATTTGATTTGGTTTTGTATCATAGTTTATTTTACTTTCTTATAGTGGGAATTTGAATACTTGATCTTACAATTTTATATTAGCTTTTGTATACATTTAATAAATTAAATTCCTTTATTCTCAGAATTGTGTCACTGAGTTTTAGTGTTGATTGACTTTGCAGTGACATTACAATATTTGTGATAAACATCACAAGATAATTAACAACTTACATTGGCTTATGGTGAAAGAGATATAAGTTCATGGTCCCTGGCTTATATTGTTCTTAGATCTATAAACAAGGCAAAATATTAGTACAAAGAACATGTGGTAGAGTGTACCCCACATAGAGTCCAGGAAGCATTGACAGGGAAGCCTAAATGAGGATCCTATGTTCTCTTCAAATGTATGCTTCTAGGGACTTGACTTCCTTCTACCTCTTAAAATTTATTTTAGTTTACAATAATGCTATCAGCTAAGGAGCAAGTATTTAACACATGATCTTTGAGAGAGCACTTAAAATCTAAACCACTACATTTTACTTCCTGCTCTCAGAGACTAATGTCAATCTCTAAGCCAAAATGCATTCAGTCCATCCCCAAGAGTTCCAAAAGTCTTAACTGGTTTCGTTTTACTCTACAGTCCACTATCAAAGCCTTATTTAATATTCAATGAAAAACATTTTCTCAGTAAGGAATAAATAAAAGAAAGTTCCACAATTCTATGTAGAATGAAAAAGGGCAAATGCCTCCATGAAAAATGGAATAATAGGTAAAAGGTACTTATCAATTGGACAAAACCCAACAATGCAGTGTAAATCCTGTGGCTCATAGTCTGCACTCTATACACATGATAGAATGATATGAGCTCCAAAGCCTTGGGATTAGATATCCCTACTTTCTCTTCTGACTGAAGCCATCCTGGCTTCTCTCTTGTGTGGCTTTTATACAATCTTTGCAGCTTTTTGTCAGATTATTCTTTTACTAGAATCTCAAGTTTATCTTGAAGTTTAAGCTTCAGACTCACAGCTTGGTGCACCGCAAACACATTGCCTGGCATCATTTTTTTATTGTTTTGTTTTGTTTTGTTTTTGAGCATACAGAGACACTTCTCCTAATGGTAGTACTTAGATTCTGCATGTGCTTAAACCAAGAATCATGTTCATAGTGGGGAGATCTGCCATTGGACACAGAAATAGTTGGCTTACCTTGGGGCATGGCTACAGGGGTTTCTTATTTCCTATCCTGCCAAACATGGGAAAATATTTCTGGTGTTTTCGTTCCAAATTGGCCTGTGCAAGTTCTATTCATAAATAAAAGTTTCACAATTTTCATTTCACATTTGACTTTTTGATAGACGAGGCCTTGTCACTTTATTAGATGGTATCAAGTCATGGAATTTCCCTGATGTAATGTAGCATTTTTCTAATACTGCTAATTTCTTAGTCAACTGCACCCAACTTGGACTGAGGTGTGTGTGTGTGTGTGTGTGTGTGTGTGTGTGTGTGTGTGTGTGTGCGTGCGTGCGTGCGTGCGTGCGCGTGTGCGCGTGTTTTTTTTCTGGCTAAGTTAAAAGTATTTATTAATCATTGAACTATACCAAATTCTTTTTGTTGATGATTTATTTATTTTTAATCTGCTCACTAGTTTATTAATTTTATTATTCTTCTGTCATATATTATATCCAAACCATTGTTTCCCAAATTCTTAGCATAAATTTGGTTAAAAGCAGCCAGCATTGTTCATGCTGTTGTATAAATGCTGTGCTGCTTTGAAACTTGCACTGTCTGAACATTAATCTATTGCATAGATATACCATATTTGGTTCTTTATCCATCACGTTTTATCCGTTTTACTCAGTGTTGCTTTGAATATTTGTATAGAGTGTTTCTGTTGACTTATGCTCTAATTATTCTTACATATACAACTGGAAATGAAATTTATAAGTCCTTTGATAACTAAATGTGATAATTACTTAGAACATTGGCCCATTGTTTTCAAAAGTAGCTTCAACATTTGGCATTCTTATTTGAAGTCTATGCAGGTCCTTAATTCTTGCTGTTTTCCTCAACTCTTACTGATATCTTTTATCTGTACTTTTAATAATAACAGACTTGTGAATGTGATCTTATCACATTGGAGTTTTGAGTTGGATTCCTTGGTAAAGATTTTGAGTATCTTCTCTTGTACCCACACTTCTTTGAGAATTTGGATGTTTTATTTCATTTTGCAACTGTAGAATTTATTTATATAGTCTAATTTATAAGACTCTTTTCATATATAATTTAAAAATACCTCTTCTCACTTTATTGACTATTATTTTTTGCCTTTCACAATATTATTTGATGAAACAATTTAAGCTTTTAGAGATAAGCAGTTCTGTCTTTTATGTTATCACTTATGGTGAAGTGTCAAAGATTCTTTGCAAGATACAATTCTAGAATATATATTACTCCCTTTTCTCTAAGTGTTGTAACTTTAAGGCTTACACTTAGATTTATGATCCTCTTTGAATTATTGTATTTGCTGATGGCTAGTCTACTGATTTCATTCTTTTGCATACAGATATCCAATTGTCCCAGCACCATTTGTTGAACACTTTTCTCCAATGGATTGAGTTGGCACCATTATCAAAAAAATCACTTCACCATCAAAGTAAGGGTTGATTTCTTGACTGAATTCTATCCTAAGGTCTATATTTATTCCTATGCTAGTATTACCATGTTTTAAACATTGTAACTTTATAGAAAGATTTGTAATTTGGAAATGTGAGTCCATTTTTAAACCAGGACTTCTTTGGATATATTGGTTTCTATACATTTCCATGCAAATTCTAGAATCACTTTCAGCACCAATTTCTGCTGAATGGCGGTTAAATTTTCAATCAGGATAATGCTGTTACTGCAAATAAATTTGGTGAGTTTTTCCATCTTAACATTGCATATTGTGATTTATGAACACATAATGTCTCTTTAGGATTCCCTTAGCTCCCCTTAGTAGTGTTTTCTAAATTCAGAACATAATGCGTATACATTATATAAGTTAATTCATAATTATTAAATGAGTTTTAAACCAACTCTAAAAGTAATGGTGTATAATTTTAAATTTCAGATTGTTCACTGTTAACATTTAGAAGTACACATATTTTTCCATATTAATCTTATCTTTCTCATTCTTTTTAACATTAAATCTCTAATGATCATCTATGGATTACATGAAGTTACTTTACTGTATTGTCTTTATGATTTCTATGTATACCTAACTGTATATAACAATATAGACAAGTTTATCTGTCTATTGCTATCTTTTTTAAATTGCTCTCTGACTTTAGTTTCTAGTTCAGTGGTGAAGAGAAGTGATGAGATCACCATCTTTGTTTTATTCCTATTATTCTGAGGGACAATATTATTAGTCCCACTTCTGATATATACAATTATAGGAAGATTTTTTTTCACACATTCTTTTTATACAGTTTGCTGTTTCCCTCTGTATATATTTTGTTTTGTATTCATGTGTGTTAGATTTGGTCAGTTACTTTTTGATTTAATTGAGAATATTCTGTGATATAATCTATAACTATCCAAAATTAATTTAAAAATTTTGAAGTAAATTTCATTTATTATAGATAAATGTAAGAAAATTAGATTTATTCTTTCAATAAGTCTTTAAGGTGAGACTATTACTACTCTTTGTATTGTCTGATTGTATATAACAGCTTTATGGAACTTTCAATTTTTATATAACTGAAGTGTTATACTCATTAAACTACAGTTTTCCATTTCCTATATCACCATTTCTTGAAATCAACTACTTTCTCTGATGCTATAAGTTTGAATACTTTAAATTTCACATGCAGGTAGAAGCATGAAATACTTATCTTACATGTCTAGCTTATTTTACACAATGTAATTTCTCCCAGGTTTATATATGTGGTTGAATGTGACTAGGGAGCTTTACTTATTTAAACCAAATGATATTTGTATGATATTTGTATTTCTATGTTTTATACTTTATTCGTACATTCTTCTATTGGTAGGTATGTAAAAGGTTTCCTTGTCTTGTCCATTTGGAGTAAAATAGCTATGATCACTGGTACACAAATGTCAGTATATTTCCTTCATTTTATTTTTTGCACCTACACTATATGTAGAAGTACCAGATTCTATGTTTAATATTCTGAGAAACACTAATACTGATTTCTCAGAGTGGCTGCACAATTTCACATTCCTACCATCAGTGTACCTGAGGTTTTTATTATCTTGCATCCTTTCCACATTAGTAACTTTGCTCTTCACCATTTCCAAAATATGTAATGAAAATACCTTAAGGAATACAGTTTTATTTTAGTTCACAGTTTCAGGAAATTTCAGTCTATTATGAAAGAATATTCAAGACAGGAAGAAGGTTTCAGACTGTCCGCTGGATTGTGAGTCAGCAAGTGACCTAGTGGCAACCAACTAGGAGGCAGAAGATAGAGCCAGAACCATAAATGAGAATAACTTTTATGCTTATATTTGCCAGTTAGAACCTGTGTTCCCAGATTTCTATCACCTCTCAGAACAGAGTCACTAGTTGAATGAAAGTACTTGCAATATGAGCCTGTGTGATATATTCCTGATTCAAATAACAACACTTTTTGATACTTGCTATTATTTGATTAAAAATATTCTAGTAGGTATTATATGCTCACTTTTTGCTTTTCACAGTTTAGTGATATAGAATATAATTTTATTTATCCATACTACATAGATTTTTATGTCATATAAAAATATGACATAAAAAACATAGTCATTTATGTCTTCTCTGCAGAAATTCTATTTGATTTCTTGTTTTTCAATTTGTTTTCCACTCTGTTTTATTTTTCTAACAAGTTGTCTTATATGTTTTGGAAATTACAACCTTATCAGGTTTTAAAATAGAGTATCCTATCTTGTAATGCTGATGGTTGGCTATTTTTTTACAATGCTTTTGACTTTGAATGTATTTTGTATTTAGTTTACTTATTGAACTTTCGATATCATACTTGGAAAACTACTACCAAGAGTGATATAATGGAGATTTTCTCCATATTCTTTCAAGAACTTTAATAAACCTTATAGTTGAATCTTGATTTTCTTCTTTTATATTTAATTTAAAAACAAATTTACTTTACATATCAATCCCAGTTCCCTCTCCCTTGAATCCTCCCATGCCTGCCATACCACCCCCTATCCATTCCCCAGGGTTTGTATACCCTTCTATAGGGACCATCAAGCCTGTCATGTCATTTAGTCTAATTCTTCGTACATGTAAGAGTCCTTCTCTTGTATGTAGCTATTCAGTTTTGTCAGGCCTCCCATTGAGGGAACTATTATTTCCCATATTGCTCTGTATATACCCATCAATGACTGTCTTGGTACTCAGTTTCATTTACCTATATGCTAACTGTTATGATAGTGGGGCTTTGTAGTTTTTTAATTAATATGTGATCTCATTATAGATGTAGTTCACTTTTGCCCTTCTCCTATATTGAGTTTGATGACTACCTTAAATGCCATTATAGAGCCTTCATCCAGTAATGGATGGAACCAGAAGCAGAGATCCACAGCTAAGCACCAAGCCAAACTCATGGAATACAGTTGTAGAGAGGAAAGAGTGATGGGCAAAGGGCTCAAAACCAAGTTAGGAAACCCACAGAAACAGTTGACTTGAGCAAGTGGGAGCTTGTGGACTCCAGAATGACAGATGGGGAAACCTTCATAAGACTGACCTGGGCCCCCCTGAACATGGGTGTCTGTTGGGGGGCTTGGACAGTCTATGGGGCCTCTGGCTGTGATCCAGTATTTATCCATAGTACACAAAAAGGCATTTTTGAGCCCATTCCCTATTTAGGGATACTTTTTCAGCCTAAATATGGTAGGGAGGGCCTAGGTCCTGCCACAAATGATGTGGCAGACTTTGATGATTCCCTCTTGGGAAGCTTCACCATCCTTGAGGAGTGATTGGGGGGATGGAATGAAGAGATGATGGGGGAAGTGGGAGTATAGGAGGAAGAGGGAACAGGGAGTGGCATGTAAAATAAGGTTGTTTTAAATTAAAAAAATAATGAAAAGCTGAAAAATTTTATGTGATCTATTCCAACAGTATTTTTTTTTCTTTCACAGTATTGCTTTCACCTATTTGGAATCCTAGTAATTCCATCTGAATATGATAAATTTTTACTTCACTTCTTTTGTAAAAATTGTCATGAAGATTTGCAAACAGGTTTAACTAAATCTCTAGACCTTTGCAGGTGGTATGGACATTTTCACACTATTAGGTCTTCCAATAACTTAACACAGGGAGTCTTTTCACTTATTTAAGTATTTCAGTTTCCTTCCATTTTGCAGCTTTTAATTTTCAAGTGTGTTATTACATTAGATTGATATTTAAGTTTTTAATTCTTTTTTATGCTATTGTGATGGGAGATGTTATTCTGTATATATGTTTCTCGTACTGGTTAATAAAGCTCTGTGGCCAATAGAAAACTAGATAGGCGGGGCTAGGAGACTAGGAGAAGGAAAGAGGAAGTAGAGGGGAGGGGTCGAGATGTAGCCCGGGGAGGAAGGAAGATGCCCGCCGTGGCTCCCCGATAAGACGACCACGTGGAAATACTTAGATAAGTAGAAATGGGTTAATAATTAAGACAGAGCTAGCCCATAAACAATAATGGTAATTGGACAACAGAATTATATCAAATACAGAGTCTCTGAGTGTTATTTGGGGTTGGCGCGGCTGTGGGCCCATACTGGCAGGCTGGTGGGCTGGCGGAAACATACACGCTACACTATTGTAAATGGTTTACTTCTTGCTACTCTGTTCATAGAGTTCATACTGATTTTTAATCTTGTTTATTTTGTGAATTTATGTATTTTTTCATTATTACTGTGGGATTTTTAAGTTTTCTCTATAAAAATTAGGGTATATGCACCCAATGCATTTTCATTGTTTTATATATTGAAATTACTTTACATTCCTTAGATAAAATACCTTTGGTAATGATGTATAATCATTTCACATATTGATGAATTTTGACTGTGTTCAATTGTTATTATTTTACTAGGTACTCTTTCTTACATATTCATAGTGGGTATAGATTCATGTTTCTTTTTTTGATTTTTCTAGACAGGGTTTTTGCCTCAAACTCATAGAGATCAGCCTGCCTTAGATTAAAGGCATGCACCACCACCACCCCATCCATTCATATGTTTCTTATAATATTTATTTTTCTATTAAGGAAATATAGACTTCACATAATGAATTAATAAAATAGAATTAACTCAGGTGTATTTCATACCTTCATTTTAAGAACCACAAGAGGTTATGAGATCTCCTAAAACTTAAATTACATTTGGTTTTTTTAGCCTCGATGTGGATTCTGGGAATCAAACACAAATCTTCTGTAAGAGTGGCCAGTACTCTTAATTACTGGGCCATCCTTCCAGCCACTAGCAGTGGAACCAGTATTTATCCCTAGTGCATGAACTGGCTTTTTGGAGTCCATTCCCTATGGAGGGATGCCTTGCTCAACTTACATATAGTGGGAGGGCACTGGTTCTACCTCAATGTGATGTGACAGATTTTGTTCACTCCCCATGGGAGGTCTCACCCTCTCTAAGGAGTGTATAAGTGGGTGAAAAGAAGAAGAAAGAAGGGATGGAGATGGAATTCGTTATGGTATATAAAATAAGATTGTTTTAAATATAAAATTAAGTGAAAAAATACATGAACCTGAAAATATTACATTAATGAAGGAAACTATTCTCAAAATGATATATTGTATAGTTCATTGTATATGAAATGTACAGGAGAGTCAAATCTATAGAAAAGTTACTCTGAATTAGGCCCGAGAATGGCACTTATTTGTAGATATAAGGATTAGTATTTAGAATGGATGCAGTAAGGGGTTATGCAGATCTAGTAAGTAGCAGTGGCAGTAAGGAGTTATGCAGATCTAGTAAGTAGCAGTGATATGTTATCTTCTAAGATATGTGCTTTCATTTGGCCCAAGTAGTTGTCTAGGATTTTAGTACAAGTGATGATTTTCTTTTTGTTGATTGGGCTTTAAATCAAATAAGATTGTTGTTGGTTATTGCCAAGATTTGATTGGCCCTGTTGCACCTTTATTATATCTTGCCAGCCTGGCAATTGTTTTTCGTAGGCATCACAACTGGACAGAAATATTGATTGTTACCCTCCCTTGGCACCTTGCATACCACCATCAAAGTCTATGAAATCTAGTTCTCGGGAAAGGAAGCTTTCAGGTTAAATCTAGCTCAAATCTTCTGAGTCCTGGGGGCAAAGTGAATAGTTTCTTCTTTTAAATTTTCTTTTATTTTTTTCTTCTTTTTTTGCATTAGTGACTTACCTTCAGCTTCTGGGATGCAAGAAAAGTCAGCAGCAGTACTCTATATTGTTTTGTGAGACTCTTGGACTCCCATGAGGAACAACTTGAAAAATTGTTTATGCCTAACTTGCATTTTTGCTAGATGATCTATGGTTCTAGGAGGAGAAGTGTCAAATTAACTAGCAGAAAATTGACATAATTTCTTCTAAGCTTAATATATATGTATATATACAAATGTAGATAACCATATATATTACACATAGTAATATATCTTTTTGTACGTGTGTATATACAATTTTAGGTAAATCTAAGATAGCACGATACTTAAGGCTTTATCAAAGAACTTTGTCTTCTGTATCCTTCCATCTGTCTCCTTCTATATCGACCTACTTCCTTTTTTACCATTTTATCCCCTTATATTGTTTGTATCCTGTTATTACCCTCTCTAGAACACCCCATCATCATTATCCCTTTTAACTATCCTGGTTTCTATTTTGACTGCAGTTTATACACCGACATTTGAGCATTTGGGACTTTGAACCATGAATGAGAAAGAACATGTGTTGCTTTTCTATCTGAGTCTGGTTTTATAAATACTGTAGAAATGAACAATACTGGGCAAGTGTCTATGCAGTAAGTTATTGAATTCTTAGGACATAAATCTAGGAATGGTCTAACTGGATCATATGGTAGATTTATTTTATTTTTTGAAAATTCTTTACACTGATTTCCAGAGTGGTTGTACTTGTCTCTTATCCTGATGACAATGAATGAGAATTGATTTTTCTCCCACCCCACATCCTCATCAGCTTTTGATGTTGGTTATTTTGCTGATTTTAGAAATTCTTCCTGGATGGAAGATGAAATGTCAAAATTTATTTTAATTTGTATTTTTTAAGCCTTCTTTTAAGAACTCTCTGTTGAAATCCATGGGCAATTTTAATTGTGTCATTTGTTCCCTTAACTGGTTTTTAGCTAAACTTTTTATACTCTAAATACTAATTCTCTATCAGATGTATATAGCTGGCAAAGATCACTTTCTACTCTGTTGGCTTCCTCTTTAATTGACTGTTTCCATTTGACAATTGTTGAACTTAATGGAATCATATTTCAAAGTCATTTCTGACATTATATCTTGTAGATTACTGACTACATTGTCATTGTTATTGATATTTTTATTATTTCTATGAGTTTTAGCCTTTCATATTTCATACTGAGTTATTTGGTTGACTTGGAGTTAAGTTTTGCATATGTTAATAGAGATCTTCTAATTCTCTTCTTCTGAATATGTCTATCCAGTTTTCCTTTCATCACTTTTAGCAGATTCTGTCTTCTTTCAAATGTGTGTTTTGGGCATCTTTGTCAAATATTCGATGGCTATAGTTACCTGTAGTCATTGTAGATCTTCAAGTTTGTTCAACTTGTTTTCTACAAGTTCATTTTTGTAACAATATTATACTTTTTATTAATAAATCTGTATATATATCTTGAATGATGGATTGGTAATACTTCAAGCATAGTTCTTTTTTATCATGGTTGTCTTGGCAATCCAGGGTTTATTTGTTGCTCCATATGAATTTCAGGATTTGTTTTTATTTCCTTGAAGAATGATCTGGGTATTTTGATTGGGATTATACTGAATCTTTAAATAACTTTTAGTAGCATGGTCTTTTCACAACATTATCTCTATCAACACAGGAGTGTGAGAGGTCTTTCCATATTTTTATGGAAGAATATGTCCATTTTAAAATATTGGGAAGATTGTTTTCAGCGTTAAATTAAATTTTAACTAATTTGGTTTTTATCTTAGAAGGTAAAAGAATCCTTGAACAAGAATGGAATCAAACTACCACAAAATATTCAAGAAACCAACAAACTGCAGATTTAGTCTTTTATGTACCTTACGTACAAAACTATTTTATACAATATATGGATTTTTTAGATAATTCAAACTTCTGAACACTTAATAAAGATTAAACTAGAATTCTGGCAAATTCCAGAAGTTCCAGAACAAAGAAAGTAGAAATGAGAAGGTAGGTCCACATACATCAGGAGTTTGAGGTTATCCTTGGTTGCATGTGTAGTTCAAAGCCAGTCTGATAAATGTATGACTTTCTCTCAAACAACCAATAAACATATAGTTGATCGATCTGTACGTAGGTAGATAGACGGATACATGGAGAGCTGGATAGCTAGATAGATAGATAGATAGATAGATAGATAGATAGATAGATAGATAGATAGGTAGGGTGATTGATTGATTGATTGATACACAGATAGAAATAAGGAAGTTATCAAAAATTGTCAGACTGTTCTCTTAAGTACCAAAGAAAATTTTCAGACATAAAATAACATAAATTTTAGAACTGAAAGCTTTATAGGCACATAAAATACTCCATTGATGCAAATTAAAAGATACAGTGAATTAGAATTTATAATTGAAAAAAATATAAGCTACAAAATATTTAGAATTTATAGTGCAAGATCAACATGGATTGAGACAAAAAAAGTAAATGAGAATGGGTAAAGAAGTTCAAACATATCTGTAAGATATGAAGAAAATAAAGAATAATGAAGAAAAGTAGTATATATAGAGAAAGTGGCTGATATTTTGCAAAACATTTTGTTTCTATTATGTCTGAATTATGGTATTGTTTGCAAGTAAAAGCAGCATGTCTGATATTTATGGGAGAAATGAGAACAGACATGGGACACTAGAAGTTCCAGAAAATGCAGGAGGTTTTGTTTTGTTTTGTTTTCTTGTAGTGGAAAAAGATAACATTTTTATGTTGTGAGTTAAAAAGTATTGTACAGAATTTCTTTAGTACTTATTGAATCCACTTGTGCCCATTAAGTACATGCTGTACCAAGATGGTACATAGAAAGAAAAGTTCCACAATTTCTTTTAATATAGCTTTAATATAGCTTTTAATATAGCTTTCTTCATTTCTATAAAATATAAATGCTATACTTTTTATCAGAGGTTTCACTGTAGTATGAATTTAGAACTCTTAACATAGATGGAATTTTTAACTTAGAAAATGGTGTACCTCTGTAAAAACGTATTATTAGACTTCTATTAAGTTGAATATGTTTCTTGAAATCACCACAAAGTGGATCAATACACAGAGAAAGGTCATAATAAAACACTTTTCTGAGAAAGATGTAGAAATAGAGATCTCCTAAAGAGAGATGCTAAAGTGCCAGTTACAAGTCCTACTTCTGTAATCTCTAGCATGCTCTTTGATCAAATTTGTACACAGCAGGATGTTTTGGAAACACTATCAATTTGTTTTCTTCTTTTCTATTTTTGTCTGTACAGGATTTAAGCATCAATATTCTGTTTGAAAGAGTGCACTTCTTTTCATGAAAAACACTTAGAAACCTAATAAATGAATGCTTTCTGAAGACATGAATCATTTTAAACATGACTTTCAAAAAATTCTACATTTGAAAATATAGGATGTTGTACAGGAAGACATCATATGTATGCATTTATTAGATATATGGTATAAATTTACATTCAATAAATCATAGTTTTGTCTTTATGTGTTTAATATTCTGTCTTCCACTCAAAAGAAAGGTATACACATATATGGGAAAAACAAATAAAACATGGTAAGATACACCTATAATTCATGTACTGTGAAATCACAAACTGAAAGATAGTGATTTTGAATCCAGTCTGGGATACAGGGTGATGTTATCTCAAAAAAAGAATAAATTAAACTGAAATTCATGTTTTAACAAACATGTTATTATGATTCAACAATTATAAGTTAAATTTAAGGGAAAGTAATAACTTATTTTTAATATTTTCAAGTCAAGTGACTGTGGATACAAATGATTTTGAATATGTGGTACAAGCACTGTCGTGCATATCACTACCTTTAAGCATCCTAACTATAGAGGGTGGTAACCATATTTATTGCATAGTATATAGCATTATTTCACACAAACAAAGTTTTTTTCATTATTTTATACTTTGTAGATAATTTGGTACTTAAAATGAATTACATTTCAAACTACCCATTTTATTAACACTTGATTCATATTTGTCTTTTTGTTTTCCAGTATACATACATAATTACATGTTATGTACTAACTGTATAGGAAGGAATTTGAGCTTGCTGGGCCTGGTAATACAGACCTATAATCTCAGCTACTGAGGATGCTAAAGCATTTAGAACACAAGAATAAGACCTGCCTGTGATACATAATGAACTGGATGTCAGCGGTGGGAGTAATTTAGGAAGATCATGTGTCAAAATAAAATGTAAAAGTGGGACTTAGGAGCACGTGAGAGACTTTAGGTTCAAACTCCTGTATTAAAAATATGCTAAAAAAAAAAAGGCAAAACCAAGCAGGCTTTGTTATTATAGCATAGTATTTGCTTAAAGTTTCCCCAGTTACATTATTGATTCCTGAAAACTAATGTGTTTTAACACTGGTACTTCATTACTTAAATTATTTTCCTTGATCTATAGCTTTGTCCTTGTTAGTTCTTACTGTTAACTTGACACAACTCAGAGTCATCTTGAAAGAAGGAACCACAAGAAGAATTGCTTTGATCAGTCTAGTCTCTGATGCATTGTTTTGATTGATAATTAAGGTAAGATGGTCAAACCCACTGTGGGTGGTACTATCACTAGGCAGGTGGCCTTGGGTTGTATAAAAAAACAAATGAAGAATAGTCCAGAGAGTGAGCCAGTAAGTAGCTTTTCTCCATGGTTTCTGCTTCAGTTCCTGCTTGAGTTCATGGCATGACTGCCCCAAGTGATGGATTGTGAGTTCAGATTGTCATCCAAATAAACCATTTTCTCCTCAAGCTGCTTTGTTCATGTTTCATCACAACAGAATGAAACTAAAATAGACTTGTATCCCTTTTACTTCTTTCTTACTTCATGGTTACTTTATACTTTTTATTTCATTGATTGGCTTCTTCACCTCCCTCTCCATGTCTGTTTATTTTAAAATTTGTTTTCTCAAAGCTCTCCTGTCTCTAAATACCTTTTCTCTTGGAATTCCTATTTAGACTCGATCCTTTTAACTTTGTGCTCTAGCTGGATGTCTCTTCAATCATATAATTTGTCTCTCATCAGTCATCATTTGTCTATAAATCTTTGTCTAGGGGTGTTACCCCAGATTTCCTCATTCCAAAATAGCAGGTTTACTGGTGTTGACATTGTTTGAGTCTTGTTTAGATAACAAGACTTGTTTGAGGCATCATGGGTAGAGCTTTCCTGTCACATCTAAGCGGTACAGTCTCACAGGAGATATCTGAGCTCTAATTTTACATTTTTTCACCCATTTCTTTCCTTTGATGTTCCCTGAGCCACGGGTGCAGGAGTAGAGTTGTAGATGTATCTGTTGAGCTTGGTATTCAATCATCAGTTGATCTCAGAATGATGACTGGTTGTGGTTTTCTGTAGTGTTCTCTATCTGATGTTAAGAGAATTTTTCATGAGAGATGCTGATCTTGGAAAGGAACGGTAGTAGATTCTCTTCTAAGATAAATGCCTTCACTGACTCTGAGTACTTGGCTAAATTTAGAGTATCAGACATGGTTTACCCTCGGGTTGAGTGGATCTTATTTCCAGTTAGACAGCTTTTTATTACTGCCAAGATATGATGACTACTATTGCATCTTTAGGAATATCTTGCCATACTGGTCATTGTTGTGGCTCATGCACATCATAGAGGGTTAGTGTTATTGATTGCTTTCCTCTCTTGTAGCTTTCCTAGTACCACAGAGTACTTTTCTTTATTTGCTAGGAATTTTTATATATGCAGACTAGATTTGAAATTAAATCTGTTTGTAAAAAACTGTTATCTTTTTATATTCGATAAGATTTAGGCTTGGGAAGGTTATGTTTGCCCAAAGTCAAGTGGTATGTAGGACACCCAGACCTGTCTGACTCTAAAGTCAAGAATTATGGTGTTATGGCTTCCATAACTGATATCTAAATAAATCATGCAAGAAGAAAAGATCAAGTTCCAGGCATGAAGAGAGTTGGTTACAACCTCTTTTTCTTCTTTTTTCATGGAGATCATTCTTTCAAGAGCTGCTCTTCTGTTGACAGGATTTGGGTCAATCACTTATTCCTCCTCAACTATGAATATCTTTCTCATTCTTATTTATTCTGATGCAGCTAATCTGTACATTTTATGCCCTTACCCATCCTCTAAATATATTGCCATAACCAGTAATACCCAAATTCTAGGAAGGAGGCTTTAGGGCTAGATTCAATGGACATCTTCCACGTTCTGTCTTCTAAGCATGCAGTATCTTAAATAGGGACTTCTGCTAATCTTCTGGGAAGCAAACAAGGACAACAGTAGTATCCTATATTGCTTTGAGAGTCTTTTGGGTAACCCTGACCATCAACTTGAACAGAGGTTTCTCCTGCCTAGTACTTGGGCTCTTGTTAGCTAGTCTATGGCATTTGTGGAAACAATGAAAACTCAAGTGACATAACTTCATTTAAGGTGTGTATATGTATCTATTTCATTAATCTACCACTTCATCCCTCTCTTGTCTTGAGGATCTCACTCCCTCATGTTCTCAGAAGTGCCACTATGGGGTTAGGGATAAACCTGGTGCTAGGGAGGCCACCAGGAATCCACAAACATGACCCCAGCTAAAACTCATAATAATATTGGAGAGTGTGCCTGGGCTGGCCTTCCCCTGTAACCAGATTGGTAAATAACCCAACTGTCATTGATGGAAACATATGCAGAGATCCACAACTACCAAGCTAAGCTCTGGAAATCCAGTTGAAGAGGGGGAGGAGGGAATACATGAGCAAGAGAGTCCAAGATAATGAAGGGGACATCTACAGAGACAATTGAATTAAACTTGTGGGAACGCACAAACTCTAGAAAAACAACTGTGGAGCCTCCATGGGGTCTGAACAAGGTCCTCTGAATATGAGAGAAAATTGTGTAGCTATATATACCTGAGAGGCACCTGACTACAGGACTAATAACTATTCCAGGTGAATGAGCTACCTTGTTGGAGCTCATATTTTAGGATGGGATGCCATGATCAGCCTTAATGCTGGAGTGGGGGGAGAGGCTTGTTCTTGCTTCACCTTAATGGGTCAAACTGTATTTATCCCTCCATGGGAGCCCTTACCATGTAGGAGGAGTGGATGGGTGGTGGGCTGAAGTGTTGGAGGTTATGGGAACTGGAGAATGGATGGGAAGGGAAATTGGTTGAAATACAAAATAAAATTTAAAAAATAAACATGAAAAGATGCATGTGTATATACAAATACATACACTTAATGTATTGTATATAATTTTAGGCTAATATGTAATAATATTATTCCTTGAAGTTTTATTAAACTTCCTTGGTATTATTTGTTCATAGTCCTTCTGTCTTCTTCTCTATTGACCTCTTTCTCCTATCCCCAATTAGAGTCCCCTCTCCTAATACTTTGTTGGTTCTTTTCTGCTATTTCCCTCTCTGTGAATGCTCCTTTTAAAATTTAAATCTCAGGAAATTTTAGGTGGTTCAAGTATATCATTATCTTCATTAAATGAATTAAATATCAAAATGCCTATAAAACATTAAGTAGTGTGAATGCTATACTGAGAGGGGACACCATGAGAACACAGGCCACAGAATAACCAAGCACTACACATAGTGGTTCACAGAGACTGAAGCAGCAATCACAGACCCTGTATGTGTTATAAGGTTGTTCAGGTTGGTGCTCTTGTTGGACTCCTAACAGTGGGAGCAAGTTGGGGGTATCTCTGACTATTTTGCCTGCACTTGGGACCCTTTTACTATTGGGTTGCCATGTCCACCCATGATGTGATTTGAGGGTTTGTGATTAGTGTTATTGTAACTGGATAAGCCATCCCTGGTAGGCTGTTCTTCTTTTCCTTCCTTCCTTCCTTCCTTCCTTCCTTCCTTCCTTCCTTTCTTCCTTTCTTTCTTCCTTCCTTTCTTTCTTTCTTTTTTTGACAGGGTCTCTGTGTGTATCCCTGTCTGTCCTGGAACCCACTCTGTAGATCAAGCTGTCCTTAAACACAGAGATACAGAGCTTGCCTCTGCCTCCTAATAACTGAGATTAAAGGCATGTACCACAACTGCCTGACTAAGCCTGATAGTTTTTACTTGTTTCTAGTATTTGAAAGAATCTATTATTTAATGTCTTATGAATAAAATGACATGAAAGTTCAAGTTTAACCTATAGACTTAATATCTAAGAGTAATATTTTACATTGTGAAAGTTAAGAGAAATATATCCAAAGCAGTGTTTTTATGTTATGAATCCATTGGACATTTATAGGATAGATAAAGAAAGAGTAAAGATAAGTCTATGTCTGCTCAAAACATTGATATTTGGAAGCATGCTCTATTTAAACAATGACATATCTAAAGAATATTCTCCTAAAATCATATAGTATACTCTATACTCAAAAGAATTTACTGCTTTAGTTTATACTTATGTTAGCTTTCTTTCTTTGCAAATTTTATACAGATGACTTAAAATTAGCTTTGTGTCATAAAAACCAGCTTCTTTATTAATTACCATACAGAATAACAATGCTAAGTAAGAGATAATTCACGGTTTCCAGGAAAACTTAAGCATGAATTCTCTCAACACAGTTAATATTTCAAAAGGAATTAATGCCAACCTTATAAAAAAAATTGCAGCTACATTTCCTTTGTGAAGTTTAAAACTTTGGATATAGAAACTGTTTTGTTGTAGCTTAAGGAATTCCTGCAGTTGAAAATTCAGTAGCTTTATGATTAAATGAAGTTGTGGGGCAAGGTACAGATTTGAAAATTATATTATTTTAGGTATTCCCAGCTGTTCTTAAAAAGAGGAAGTCTTGTTAGTAACTTTTTGAAATAAATTAGCATATTATACTCTTTATCATCTTTTGAATTCTAGGAGCATGGTTTTAGTCTAATAATTATTTGGGAATCAAAGACATAAGCATTCTCATATTGTTGGGGTATCAGAATGTGTGGAGGTGAAATCATTTCACCTAAAAGGTCATATTTATTATTTCATTGACAGGATGCTTTTATTGACTTTGACATGCAAAATGATACCAGAAGCTCCAGGAGATTCCTCTGCTAGTCCAATGGCTGAAAATCATAATTGCAATGACCCTTTAGTCTGCCCTCATTTTATATGGAGAAAGCCTGGTGAAGTCATCAGGAAATTTAAAGCCCTCAAACACATATGTTCAGTGACTATGTGTTTTCTTTCTTGTATTTTCATTCATGCACAGATGTGTCTGTCCCTAGTAGCAGCTCTGTTTCCACAACAAAGAATATTGTAGTTAGCTATTCTTTTCAATTCCAGTCCCTGGGCTTCTGAATATCTTTTGAGGAAGCATAGAGAGCTCTTAGCTGATTTGAATTAAATTATTTGCAGACAATTTACTTGGATATCCTTTGTTTCCCTCCTGTAAATTGAAAGTATAAAATAAATTTTTGACTTTTCTCCTTGTTGAATTCAAACTATTCAATATTGTGTAGAAATAAAATTCATGAAATGTAAATAATACACTACAAATCTATCAATAACTTCATTCAAAGTTATCCAGAGTGTGTCTATCAACTGGCATTTTTTCAGTAACACTTGACCAGGCAAGAAGAATGAATTCCAAAACATACCTATGTACTTTATTTTCAAAGGAAGGATGGTAACATATTCTGTGAATATTTTGACTCTTCTAGAAAAAAATGATCCAGCATTGTCTTTTTAATTCTTAAATGTTTTGATATCTACGAAGAACCTGTTAAAATGCAAGATTTCTTGACAGCTGTTTCCTCTTTAGTTAATGTAGTTACTCCTAGTATAATATCACATCCTATTATAGTATCCATGTAAATCCAGCTAATATGTAGAGAAACGTTTTCAAAATTACTCAGTGCATAATTCCCTTAAAAACCTATTATATAGTATCAATGCTTCCTCATTTCCAATATACTATATAGTTTTCTTACAGATTTGGTGTTTATCATGACACTTGGTAGGTCACAGGTTAGGATATCAGAACAAAAGTGTTTTAATGTGAACATCACATAAATGTCACATGATGTTTGTGATGCCATAGAACCCATGACATAATTTAGCTTAATAAGAGAGCCTCAAATGTTTTATTTACACTGCTTTTCTCTCCAGAATATCTTGACTAAAGTATATTATTTATTTATTTTATTAGCTGTGGCTCTAAAAGAATGACATTAACAATATCCCACAATTAAGTACCATACTCCTTGTTTAAAAAACTTATGAAATATTTAATGATATACTACTCTCAAATGTTTTACCGTATTTTTATTTAAAATATAAATTTAAACTCCTGTTTTTAAAATGTTTGAAATACATCTAACTATTACAGTTTCTGTAAGCACAGAGATACTAAATTTCTTACTATTTTGTTTGCTTTGGAAAAAACAGTTTGAAGTTAATATTGATGTTAAAGTATTAAAGTGTCTAAGTGGGACAATAATGTTAACTCAGCAGTATCATCACTTTGATCTTTGTTTAATGTCTAACAAAACTAGATTGCTATTTGATTGACAACCTTGTCAAAGAGTGAATGAAGACTGACACACTCATATTGAAAATGCAGCGTCTACAAAAACCAGAAACTTAAGTTTTCTCATGACACTGCTTCTTTTGTGGAAGACTGCATTTTTTATTGTTTTTGAATAAAGTATACACTGATAAATTGAGCTAAATACAAAATTTGTTTAATTTTTTCTTTCCTTTCTGGCTTATTGAAATCCATATATGTCCTTATGCCCACAACTTAGATTTATTCTTATTTAAATGCCCCACTGAAAACTTTTGTTGTATCAAAATTAGAACCTTTATTATCCACTAGAATATGACTTAAAATATTCATTTATTAGTTTGATGTCTCACAAGCTAGGGCACAGTTGTTAAGAACTCACAATCTCAAGTCAAATAGAACTGAGTTTATTGTGAGTTTTATTGTGTGATTTGTGCAGGTGATTTTAGCCACTTAAAGCATATTTTATAGCTTGAAGCAGAAGAATCAAGAGGTCAAAGATATTTTGGCCAGATCTCTCCGGCTCTCTCGCTCTCTCTCTCTCTCTCTCTCTCTCTCTCTCTCTCTCTCTCTCTCTCTCTCTCTCTCTCTCTCTCTCTCTCTCTGTCTCTCTGTCTCTCTCTCTCTGTCTCTCTCTCACACACACACACACACACACACACACACACACACACACACACACACACACGTGCGCGCGCGTGCGCACTTCTCCCAACTAAAGTGAGTGCAGAGAGTGGTGCATGGTTCATAATTTTTTTACTGTTGCTATGAAAACAAGATGAGATATTAAATGTAATGTGCTTGCAGGAGACTGATTTAGTAACTCAATAACTATTGCTATAATGACACTGTGCAATGAAAAACAGTCACAACATCAAAACAAACACAGGCACTGAAAGACTTAATTAACATAAACGTAATAAACATAGAAAATAATTATTTGTCTTAAGCCATTTCAGTTCCCTTCCAACAAAAATTTAGAAATCTGTACCTTTTGCTCATGTCATCAACACAACACAAAATATTTGTTAATTATCATTACATATGCCATGGTTGTTTTCCTATTCTTCTGGGAATAGCATCAATACAATGTTATACTTAAGAATGAGAGTGATGGAAGAAAAAGACATTGTCAGTGTTATTTTTGTACCATTTTAATTGACAGATACATGACAGTGTGACAGTGTATATGTCTACTACCATTGCATAAAATTTTGTTGTAAAATGGCCGCACTATGCATACAATATGAAATAAAGTCCTGGGTTTATTGCTCCAGAAATCACATCATTATTAGTAAAACACATTTGTAGAATGTCTAACCATATGACAGATTATCTTCCTTACTCTGCAGAGCAGTCATTTGTGCTATTATTTTAGTGAACACATACATTAAGCCCTTTAACCCTGAACATTCTATCAGATGCTTGTGTGGAAATACATGGCCTAATGAAGTCTATATCATTCTTTCCACTGAATTAAAATAACAATGATGATAATTCTTTAAAACCCAAATATCGGCTGCCACTGTGGTTAAGTTAATTACATTTTTATATATTTTTGTATTTTTAACTACTGGAACCAATTTAGTACTTTCAAAATAAGGTTCCTGCTTTTAGTAATAACTTAACAGAACCTGAAGAAGTTTCTCATCCTGTTTTAAAATGATGTATGAATTTATTTAATGATATAAATGCCCCAGAGACAGTTGTTCACCAATTTTCCATTGCTTTTCATTTTATAGAATTTTAAAAGTAAAATTTAGAGACTAGAGGAAAAAATTTAATAGGACAAAATGCTGACTTTTTTCATTTATATATAGGTGCATTTCCTTGAGGCTTGGGTGGCTTCCAGTTTGATTTGTGACATTTTAGTGTATTATAACTATTTTCTTCAAAATATGTTAAATATCATGATATCATTATAGATATTTTGGGGGGATTATTTTTGAAACAAGAGCTCACTTCCTAGGCAGATTAGGAATGTGTCATTCTCCTGCTTCAGACACTCATTATTAGATTATTTAGCACTTTTATCACTTGAACTTGTAACTCAACACTGTAATACCAAAATCTCAACAAAAATAATCCTAAAACTGTAATTTTCACCATTCATATTATCTATCTATCTCTATTTTGTGCATCAGCACAGTCTCTAAATCATTGATTTGTTTATATTTGAAATAAACAAATATGGGAATTACAATTTACAAATAGCACCTTTATGAGAAGGTCAACACTTTAGACACAGACTTTAGACGTTTAAGCTTTTATAATTGGCTTTTCCCTTTCTGGTCATACACACTTATATCTATTAGTTATTCCTATTCCTTATAATTATAGAAAGTGGTTAACTACACTACACACTTGGAAACTAAATAAATTCTATTTTGAAAACAAGTAGTCATATGAAGCTTTACTTAAAACTCAAGTTTATAAAACTGTTAATTTCCTCCATAACAGTATGTGTTTGAGAATGAATATAATTCCTATAAAAACTACAGCTTAAATATCTTCATGGTGTTATAAGCTCAGAAAATTCCCTTCAAAAGTGATATGTTACAGTTTGCCTTTAAAATCTGAACCTCATTTATTGTTTCCTTTCATCTGTTGAAATAATTACTTTTCTTTTTGACTTCAATAGTTTGTTCTGGTCATTAACATTTCTGTAAAATTAAGTTTGAAAGGTGCTTTTAATGTTCAGATAGACTGCAGTGCACATTTGGCTGTTAAAATCAGCCTGTTTAAGGCTGAACTAATGTTTAACATTCACAGCTATTTGAAGTAGCTCAGTGCCCAGTTTAATGGTGCTGCCAAGGGCAATGATCATATTACTTGTTATTATATTTGGGGGGATTGTTATTCCAGCAATAAAGGCAATCAATGGCATTTCTGAGCATAGTGGCTTGAATCTTTTCAATGGTGCTTTCCCACTAACGAGCTACAAAATATATTTTCAGCATAAATGTTAGGTAGGAGGCTTTTTATTTCATACAAGTTAATTGAAAGAAGCAGCTATATTGAAGTGTGTGTGCATTTTTATGTTTATATGAACACACATAATCATGAGCATGTTTATCTATGATAAATATAAACACATGAGACAGTAGTCTTTTTTCCTTTTATATATGGTTCTCATAAAAAAGACATCTTATTATTTATTAGTAATAGTTAATGAAGTAAAATAAAATGAATGAATGATCATACTGGGTCTGCCATGTTGCAAAGCAAATTTCTGGGTACTATTAAGATATAAATATGTTCTTCTTTTGAGAAACATGAAATTCATTGATGAACAATGGATTCTTAAGAAAATTGAATCACAAAATGATAGAGAAGTACATGATAATGACTGATCTAGCTTGTGAATGTTCTGGTGTATCAGGAATGAATTGTACAGTCTTCAAATGCCTTAAAGATTTGCATTCGTCTTTGGAAAATAAGTATCCTTTGATTAACCAAAAGTAATGTTTAATATATGCTATATGATATTAATAAATGTAAAAACAAAGTTATGTACAGTTTATATTGCTATAAAACACAATGGAATAATAGAAATGTAATTGCACATGAAATTGCCCCTCTATTCAAGAAATATTACAGAAAAACATGCTGTCACTTGTATCAGGTAATAATCATTTCAGCAAACCTGTAGAAATCATTGAAATGATCACTTTTTAATATTAACAAACTATGGTTTGTTTCATAATGTATCTCAATTTCTGTAGTTTTAATGACAGATGGGAAATTATAAACATAAATATTTATGTACATAATATTAATGTTTGCATCTTATATGTAATTCTAAAAATCCTTTATGAGATTTTGGGGGTCCTGTCTCTAAATAGAAATGCATATGTAAATGGGTTACTTAGGAAATCTCTAGTTTTCATTTATGTTATAAATAGCATCTCAAAAGTACTTTCTGCTATCAAGCCTGCCACACTTGTTTCTATAACCAGATACTTCTCAGTAACTTTAATGACAATAATGGCTATTTTACCATGATTATAAATGAACTCCTCAAAGAATATAGAAGTGTCATTTAAATTTCAAGCTTGGTAAGAAAGGAATAAAAACAAAACACATGGGTTCAAGTCACGGTTTATTATATGTAACATCAAATAGTGATAGCACATATTATGCAAATGGACTGTGTGTATTATATAGAAAAATATAATATTGTTTTCCCATTAAATACATAGCATTTTAAAATGAAATGCAATGTAACTTAGTAATGAAATCATTTAACTACTGTTTTCAATTATATAAAAAGTCACATTCAAGCATTTGGATTATCAAATGAATGTTATAAATGTGTACATACTGAAAGTTCTGGTTACAGAGATGACCTTTAGATATGAGGCATGTTCTAGATCCTAATGAAAACACCAAGAAAGCAATTGGATAAAGTTTCTGGAAATTAGTAAAAATGAGTTGACTGAAAGTGCAGGTTTGAGACAAATGTCAGTAATTGATGGTTCTTGAAGATTTTGAAGGAAAAAACCATCAATGGTATGGTTAAAGAAAAAAGAGTTCCAATTTTTGAGCCTATATGCATTTCAAAATCAATTGGAAAGCTGAAGAGAAGGTTGTGAAGAGAGTCCAGAGAGGACAGTAAAAATAATGAACAAAGAAAAATTTTAAATAAGGGATGTCATAGAATTCAAATGAAGGAAGAATTTTAAGAAGGAAATCATATGAGATGACCATGCGGTTTTTCTTTTGCAGTTTGTTTTTATGGTGGATCACACTGATTGATTTTCTTATGTTGAACCATCCCTGCAAACCAGGGATGAAGCCTACTTCGTCATGGTGGATGATTTCTCTGGTGTATTCTTAGATTCAGTTTGCCAGTATTTTATTGAGTATTTTTTGCATCAAAGTTCATGAGGGGTATTGGTCTGTAGTTCTCTTTCTTAGGTGTGTCTTTATGTGGCGTGTGTACCAAGGTAATTGTGGTCTCATAAAATTGTGTGGAACAATTTGAGGAGTATTGGTATTAGCTCTTCTTTGAATTTCTGGTAGAATTCTGCCCTGAAGCCATCTGGCCCTGGGCTTTATTTGGTTGGAAAGCTTTTGATGACTGCTTCTATTTCATTAGCGTTTATAGGTCTATTAAAGTTGTGTATCTGTTCTTAATTTAATTTTGGTAAGTGATAGTTGTCCAGAAATTTTCCATTTCCTTTGAATTTTCAAATTTTGTAGAGTACAGGTTTTCAAAGTATGACCTGAAAGTTATCTGGATTTCCTCTGTGTCCGTTGTTATGTCCCCCTTTTCATTTCTGATTTTGTTAATTTCCATGTTCTCTCTCTGCTTTTCCGTTAGTTTGGATAAAGATTTGTCTATCTTGTTGATTTTCTCAAAAAACTCTTTGTTGCATTGATTTTTTGTATTGTTTTCCTGGTTTATGCTTTATTGATTTCAGCCTTCAAATTGATTATTTCCAGGTGTCTACACCTCCGGGGTGAGTTTGCTTCTTTTTGTCCTAAGGCTTTCAGTTGTGCTGTTAATTCTCAAATGTGACTATCCTTTGTTTTCTTCATATGGGGCCTCAGTGCAATGAACTTCCCTCGTAGCACTGCTTTCAAGGAGTTCCATAAGTTTGGGTATGTTGTGTCTCATTCTTGTTGAATTCTAGGAAGTCTTTAATTTCTTTGTTTATTTCTTCTTTGACCCAGGAATGGTACAATTGCTTACGCATTGTTCACTTTCCATGAGTTTGTAGGATTTCTGCAATTTGTGTTGTTGTGTCCTGAAATGGCCATCATCTGTGGCCAGGCAAGACTTTCAGTGTAGGGATTGGGGGACCAACCCAGCCACATAACATCTGACCTTAGTCTGTCCTGCCTGTAAGATGTGCTGGGGTAAGAATGGTCCAGAGATTGTGGGACTGACCAACCAATAACTATTCCAGGTTTGAGATGCATGCCACAAGAGTAAGCTCACCCCTGACATTGTCTGGAGTGTCAGTACCCAGAAACTTGATGGCCTAGAGACCTAGGATAGAACCAAAAATGATTGGAGAAAAGAAGTCAATGTAATGATGCCTAATGATATTCTGCTATATTCATAGAGTGTTGCCCATCCCAATAGTCAATAGTGAGGCTCATCTAGTAATTGATGGAAACAGCTGCAGAGACATACTGGCAAACCTTAGGTGGAGCTTGAGCAATCCTGCTGATGTGAGGGAGAAAGGATTTTATGAGCCAGAGGTGTCAGGGACAACACAAGAAAACCCACAAAAATCGACCAACCTAGGCTCATAGGAGTTCACCGAGTATGAACTGACAACCAGGAAGCCTGCACAGGACCAATTTAGGCCCTCTATATACATGTGACAGTTGTGTAGCTTTTTCTACTTTCAGCAGGTCTAACAGTGGGAGCAGGGGCAAAACAATAAATAAATAAATAAATAAATAAATAAATAAATAAATGGAACTCATAGTCTGCTGGAAGATTCTGAGAGTCAGGTAATATTGGAACTAAAATATGATACATTTAGCAATTTTTAGAAGAGTATATTGGAACATTCTGGCAAAAGTTTAGCTGAACAATGTTCACTAGAGATTTAAGCAATTATAGATAGCTCATTCAAGATGTTGTGCTACAAAAGTAGCAAGGAAAATGACATAGTAGAGGAAAAGTTATGGTCAAGAAAAATGTATTTTTAATATTCAAACACTTCACAAATGCTATTTATGAAGAAACTATGGGAGAACAAAATAATGGTGAAGATTGAGTTTTAAGTACTAATATCAAAAGCATTATTCATACAAATCACATATATACCATATTTCCTTTATATATACTTCTCTAAATTATTATTTAGAGAATGAATTAAAAAATATTGAGAAAATAACTAAGATAATGAACTCTAAATCATTTCAGTGATTTCTATCTCAGAATTTAGAAATCACACCAGAGATACAAATATTTGTAGGAACATGGAGTATCTGTGAGAATATACAGAAGAATATGTAGAGAAAAGAAGTTTAAATATTCTTTTTTTTCTTCCATGATATCAATTCAAGAGCATTTCTGCTACCTAACATTTCCATTGCCATATGTTCTAGGAGAAAAGGTTGGAGAAATAAAGCGAACTGTAAGAAATACCATATAATCATTTTAAAGTATGATGACAGTATTGAAATATCACAATATGCATATTGGAATTCTTTCTTTTACCATGAAACTAGAGCACAGATACCAGTACCAGAAGTTCCTAGAATTTTAAGTAGGGGAATGGAGATGCACATGCACGGGTGACCTAAAGAGCAAGCTGCTACCCATTAAGCCTTGAGGACTTGGTAATGATTATATCACAGCTGATGCATCTGCAACCTTCAAGGACCAAGCTCTGAGCAGTCAGAGCTAGTGTCATGGTTATCATCATAATAAGGAGGCAGCCAAACTAATTACTCTAAGTGATGGATGAGAATGTGCCTGGAAACACCATGTCCAAATTGATATGATGAAAACTGTTGCTGAGTCTCTAATGAAAGGAAAAGGAAATGGTGAGATCTCAAATATTCTTAGTACTTCCTACTAAAAGTTATAAATCACTTTAAATAAAGTTTTCATGTTAGTATTTCATATGCTATTTCCTAAAATGACATTGTGATGATTGGAGTGGGTGTCTTAAATTTAATGAACAGGAGTTGTGAGAAAATTTAAGACTAATGAGGTAAACAGTATTTTCTCCAAAATCAATTTTCTTTCATAATTATCTTTAATGAGTAGTTGAAAACTAAATCTAACAATGTCAGCATAGTCTAGTGCTGGGACACAAACATCTCTTTGGGGGCTTAAATGGAAACTATAGTTTTGTCCTCTGAAACTTTTGAGTGAAATCCAAACTATTCAGCTCATTCTGCCAAGACTAGAAAAGCTGAAATGTGTATACAACAAAATAAAAACATATGTAATCTCTATAAGATACAATGTGATAATAATAGAGTGGATTTTGCTGCTGTTGTTGATATCTTTGTCATAGAATACAGTACTGGTGAACTCATAATAGAATTTAATTTGAATTTTACATGTGGTATATCTTAAATGTGCCACTACGATGACATGTAAGCTATTAGTTGTAACCATGGCACTTATCTATGGTAAATTATATTCTCTTGTTAAGGATACTCACGTTACAAATGGTAATTTTTCCTTTGCTCTGTATTTGATGGGATGTGCTCCTATACCCTTTGAATTATAGAGCTGAGGAAAAATATTGCTCCAGAAAGGAAACATCTTACTGCCTAGTAATACCAGCATTTTTTTCACATTATGGACAAGGCATCTGTAAGTACTCTGGTGACTTCTTTTGCTATCACTTCTCTAAGGTTTAATGTAGTTGTAAGGACACAGAACTTATTTCATTTTGAATATAAGTCAGCTGTAGGCTGAACTCACATCTAATTTCACTTTCCCATTTATGATTTGTCTTTCTATTTGTGACTTGAATTTCAAGATTTATTGGTCTTTTGGAAAATTTTAGTTTTATTTTTCCAGTACACAATAATCTTTATTCTTAATTTATGTTAGTTTAGATCATTTTAACATATAAATCTAAATATGTGTAACTATGATTAATAATTCATTAAAAAGTACAAATGTGTTACTGCTACTTTAAATGTTAAAATGTTATCTTTTCCCTATGCTTTTAGTTATGTAAAAGGATGATGAATCCATGGACACTTGGCTGTTATTCATCTCTCTTATGGAAGGGGAGAATTGCCCTTCTATTTGGCACGAAGATTTCAAAACTTTGGACATTTAGTGACAGTTTGTTTTTCAAAGATGGTTGACTCTTCAAATGACATAGAATTTCCATGGCTAATCTAGATATGTAATTATAATTTTAAGCTATAACAACCACCTGAAAACTACAGAGGCTCACAAGACTACATTTGCTCTCAATAAATCTTTTAAAATGTTTTATATATTTTTTAAGAATTTTATAATTCACTATATACCTAAATCACATTGATAGATAGAACTGATTTAAAACATTGTGGTGTGTGTGTGTGTGTGTGTGTGTGTGTGTGTGTGTGTGTGTGTTTGTGTGTGGTGTATTTATGTTTTTGTGTGGATGTATATGCATGCAGTACTTGGTGCATTTGTGCTCATGCGTATGAAAAAACTGTTTGACATTAGATATCTTTTTAAATATTTCTCTACTCATGGAATCCTGAAATCATCAGTTTGTCTTGACTGGTTGTCCAGCAAACTTCAAGAATTCTCTTCTCACCATCTCCCCAGAATGGATTTACAGACACGTATTGCTGTGTCTGGCACTTGCATGTCTGTTTGGACCTTGTACTCATATCATCACATTTTGATAGCAGACATTTTGCTGACTGTGTTATCTTCTCAGTCATACTACAATTTTTAAAAGTATGTCAATGGATTTAATTATTTTCAAGTAAATCCTTAAATTATTATATTTTCAAAAGGTGAAAACTCTATATCATATCTATTAAACCTTACATAACTACATTTAGCCTCATCCTCCTTCTATGTGGATGGATTTGGTGTAATGTACAAGATGTTTCTATATGAACAACACTGAACTAATACTATAAAATTCCGTGAAATATAATTCATTCATGTGTAAATTCATTATTTGTATATATAAACTGGAAGATCTTTTTAATCCATGTAATATACAATGCTGAAAACATGGAGTTATATTTTTTTCATAAGGTAGAAATAGATGTCATGCATTTTCTAAATAAAAAAAATTGACAAAGTTAAAAGGATGGGGCTAATGAAAAAGCAAAAACTAAATGTTTGAATTTGCTAATTCTTATCCAATACCGCTGCATTATAAATTTGTTCATTTATTTGAATGAAAAAATTCCATGTTTACTGTAACTCTTGATAGTTAATTTTTTTAGATTTTTTATGCACTTGATTTCAACAAATGAAACCATACACACGTTTTGTCATTAAAACGTAATTGTACATGTAATTCAACCTGAAAGCATAAAATTTGCAAGATAATTGATTTGTTTTCTTTGTCACTAAATTCATACATAGATACATATGTATGTCGATCCACAGTGTATTAATATTATGATTAATCCTTATTTTGTTCTATTGAAACAGGCTTTCACAAGACTGCATTCAAATTCATGTCATCCAGGCTAGCTTAAAATTGATGATTCTGTAGCATTCACTTTCCCAGGACTGGGAAAAACAAGTAAATGCAACCAAACTGAATTTGAGTTATCTTTTCCTTTAAGTGGATTATTTAATGTTATATTGGAAACATTGCTCATAATAGGTAAACATACAAAAATAGAATCTGTAGGTTTTTTTTAATTCTGTTCGTTGTTTCTAGTCTGTTATCGCTGAGCACAGACAGTTAGGAAATAGACTCTTTCATTTATTTATTTATTTATTTATTTATTTATTTATTTATTTATTTATTTATTTATTTGCATCTGGATCAAAATTTGTCTTCCCTCTCTTCCTCCCATCCCTCTCCCCACCTCCCCTTTCCGCTGCACCCCACACCCAAATACACTCTGTTTCTGTTCAGAAAAGGATAGTCGTCCCATGGGAATCAACAAAGCATAGTAATAAACTAAGCACCTGAGTAAGGCAATCCAGTATGAGGAATAGTACCTCAAAAGACATCTACAGCATTAGGGACAGCCCTGCTCCCATTGTTGTTAGGAATCCTAAAAGTAGACCAAGTTATGTAACTGTCCCACAAACATAAAGGAATTAGGTCTGTTCCCGGCAGGCTCCCTTGTTGGTTCTGATTTTGTGAGGTTAGTTATTTGTGTGGGTTTTCTTGTAATGTCGTTGACCCCCTCTGGCTTCTAAGATCCTTCCTCGCTCTATTCTCCAGGGTTCCTAGAGCTTGACCTAATGTTTGGCTGTGGGTCTCTGCATTTGTTTCCATCAGTGTCTAGATGAAGTTTCTTGGATAACAATTGACACAGTCACCAATCTGATCACAGATTATGGCCAGTTCAAGCTACTTTTTCCCAATTACTAGGAATATTAGCTGGGGTCATCCTTTCATAGGAGTTTCCATTGCATTAGAAAATGAACTCTTAAAGACCCTGCTCCAAATGATGTGATAGAGTTTGAAAAATCCCCATGGAAGTTTGTTCCCTGTGCAGCAGAAAGGGGATAGGATGGGGATTGGTGGGAGTGGGGGAACAGGGGAGGACGAGATGGTGTGGGAACTGGAATTGACATGTATAACAAGCTTGTTTCAAATTTAATTAAAAGTTTAAAAAATAGTAATAATATAGCTTACAACAAAATAGAACACTGCTTAAGGAAATGTTTTCAAGTGATTCACACACACACACACACACACACACACACACACAACACACACACACACACACACTCTCTCTCTCTCTCTCTCACACACACACACACAGACACACAAACACTTCTCAAGGTTTTGAAGTCTAAGATCTACTTACCTTTATGTTTAAGCATTCTAAGCCTTTATATGTGTTCTGTAGGCAGATGTGCCTTTTAAAATGTTAGTGTGGCTTCCCACTCTGTGTAACCTAGAAAGAAATTACAAATATTTCTTACATATCTTCTGTGAAAGGTAAAACAGTAGTTTCTAAAGAAGCAAAAGCAAAGACTAAAGTCTATGGTTTCCATCTTCATACAGTCTAATGTCTAGTGAGAGATATAAAACTGAAATATTAAAAATAATTACTAATAAAATATGTAAATAATATTGTATAAAACTTGTTAGTAGATAATACAAAATGCTTTATATATTCTGTACTGGATTTCAGAAAAAATTTATGTTGTTGTGTAAAGAAGTCTAAATGTTTACTCTAGAGAATAATTTGATATAGAAGGGTTAACAATTAATTTAAAATTCTGAAACATTAATATCTTAAAAACAACTGAGATATATTTTAGACATTTATGCCAAAGCTTGCAGAAATGAGGAAGTTTTATAACAGAGTCAAACTGAGTAGTTAAACATTTCCCCAATGTGGGTAAATCTAGAGGCTCTTTAGAATCTATTGGTTTGTTTAAAAGAGATGACATTGAAATCAGGTGACTTTATTTAATACCAGTGTTCAAAATATTAATGGGGTATAGATTAGACTTTACACAGTAATGTCTTACAAACGCAAATGAAAACAATGTACTATATCTTGGATTCCTTCCTAAGTGGAGATATATTTAAGAATGATTGTTTATGGGATGGTAAACTGGCTTAAATATTTTGACAGAGTTGTAACTTAGTTTTTAAAAGGCCAAATTTTAAGCAGTTGCTAGCAGTTTTACTTAATTATTGTAACTATTATTTAGAAGGGTAACTGGAAAGTGTTATTACATTTTGTGCATACCACCTAATAAATAAAATTAATTACTAATATAAATATAAAATTACTTTTCTGAAATAAGCAAAGTATATGCAAATGACCATTTTATATTACCTTAAATGGTGAGAAATTTGAGCTCATACATACTTATTCACCTATATACAATTTATACAAAACATACTCATGATACCTATTATACATATATTTATGACTAAGTATCAGCAAGATTATTCATTTTTAAAGGATGAGGCCATAGCTCAATTGGAAGAGAGCTTGTCTAGCACTCAATATGACTTGAGTTCTATCTTTATCATCACATAAGCTGAGCATGAGGGTGCATTCCTTGTAATTCCAGCTTTCAGGAGATATAAGAAAGAAGATCAGAAGTTCAATGTGATTGTGGGATTCATAGTGAGTATGAGCCCAGCCTGGGCTACATGGATCTCTGTCTCATAAAAGTTTGTTATCATAGTCATCACACATGGATTTTATTGTACTTAAGTCTTTATAGAAATTTTGAAAAGTCTAGCCCTGCAAAAGTTCAAGAAGTGTTTTAAAGGAGATATAGTATATAACAACTGTTCTCATTCTAAAAAATGCTTAAACATTTACTGTGGGAAGCTATTGCCTTTAGAAGGCTTTTAAGATGTTTATGGCTAAATATTTTGTTCTGCAACTGAATTTTCTAGAGTACTAAAATACTATAAAGGAACATGTTTTCCCACCAATTTTATGGCTCCCTGGATGCATCATTTACCCACATTGGAAAAAAGTGGATACAAACAATATTGACGAAAGATACAACTCCACCTGAACAGGGTATACAATTTTCAAGGTGTGTACATAAACCTGCAAATGGATGTTATTACCATGGGTGTAATGCAGTTTAAACACCACTATTTTATTAGAGTAGATCCAAAGAAATATTTCTATTTTATGTCTCATATTTATCATAAATATTTTTCATCTGAACAGGAACACCTTATTAAAGAATGGAAATGAATAATAGTATTTTTTTCTATGTCATGCTTTTCATGTAAAGCAAATAAAAATAATTATTTGAGATGTAAATTTTAGTCTGAATGTACTTCAAATTTTGGAAGGCTTTCACAGCTGTGAGATATTAATAATAGATTTTTTCTTAGGCTATACCTTTTAGGAAAGTTGTAGGGAATTATAAACATGTAAGTGTCCAGAATTTGGAATGTTCGTTGGAATTTGGAACTAACACTGTAGAACAGCAAAGATTGGTGTTAAGGCAAGTGTAGCATCTTATATGGCCTTTTGTTTGCCAATAGTTTTTTATTACAACATGCTGTCATAGAAACAGTAGTTGATGACATTTAACAATTTGAGTTATTTGTAAATTCTTCCTAAATCTGTGATACCAAAAAAGCTTCAAAACAATAGGCATCATTTAGCCAATTTATTAATACAGGTGTTTTAACTGAAAGCAAAATGAAATTCATTGTGAAGAGACCAAAACAGAAGATAATGTCTAACCTATATAAAACCATGATAATTAGACATTTACACTAGAAAAAAAAACAAATGGGACATGAGTAATTTAGTCAATAAGGTATGATATTCACTCATGATTAAACAGGACTAAGAATGTGTCAATCTGTAAGGGTACAACATAGACACAGTTACTTGGTTGAAGGAGGCATCTCTTTTAGGTCACCTAAAGTAAGCATAACACAGATATAGGATGAGGAGGAAGAGATGACATATGATTCTAAGCTGAATATAACCCAAACTCCTACATTGTAAATTTATAAAATCTGTTATCCACATAAAGGAATTATTAAAGTCTGGTAGAATTAGAATATGTCATAATATTTTTGGTAATTTGTTGAGGCCTGGCTGTTCATGATATTAGTATTGAAGTATATTAGCTGTTAGCTGTAAATTGTCTGTTTATTTTTGTTTCATCCTATTTAAAGATTCATAGAAATTGAAAATGTTATTCTATCAAATTTAATATGAATTATTAAATTTGATAGGACTGTGTACATTTCAAAAAGTAATATTTCTTATCATAAAAATTATGTTGATATGGTCATATACATATGTATATTAATTATAATATGAAAATGTCATGAAATTTGAAAATTAATACAATTTCCCTCTCTTTTACTGAGACCAATTTTAAACTGAATGCAGATAGGGTCCAAACTAAAATTCAATGTCTTCTTCCCTTGGTAGCAGCATCTTCCCATGTGAGGGTATTACAAGTGTATGCTGTGCCCAGTTTTCCCTATGCTTTGAAATATATTAAGTATGCTCAACAATATCTTAGAAATAAGTATATTTATGCCTACAGAGTAGTGAACCATGAACTATCTATACTCTCTGCAGAGATGTAATTTGATAATAATTTCAAATTTCATAGTCATTGAAAATTTTAGAATTTTCTTTCAAAATAATGCTCTTAACATTGGAGATGAGGTAAAATCCTCAAGTTCCCAGGTTATTTAGTGAATATAAATTATGTATCTTTGCTTCAGTATCTGCTGATTCACATATGTCCATAAATATTTGTAACAAATAGTGAGTAAAAGAATTTCAACATAAATATGCTCAAATGTGCCAAAAAAGTAAGGTATGTTTTCCTACATTCTTAATGATAAATACTAAATTTGGAAGTCTCCTTGGGAAGGAAAATGCAATCTACATGAAGTTAATGAAAAATGCAGTTCAAATGACCCTGATATAGTCAGTCCACTTATATACTACACTAAAAGGTGATACTTAAAAATTATATGTGTGTTTTTTCTGCGTAAGAGGGAAATAAAGCACAGCACTGTAAAATGTCATTGAGTTGTTGATATGTTAATTAAGACATACTCAGTTTACCAAAAAATAAAAAAAGTGTATATGAAATCTTATGGGAAAATCCTGTAGTCAGTGACTCTCTAGTCCAAACTTCTTGAATATCTACTATCTATCAAGGAGCTTAGCCAAGCTCCAGATTCTATCTTTCTTAAGGAATTACTATATGACAATTGTCACAGGAAATTCTCCACATGTGAGTTTCCACTAAAAACTTCCGTAAACACTCTGACGTAATGCTTCTTGTTTTAAAACTGGAAATGCTTAGAGAGAAAAACATCCACTTTTCATCACTGGAACTGTGGTAAAATAAAAATATTATGTATGTGTATATATTGATATATAACTGCAAAACTATGGGTCAACATTTATATAAGTACAACATGTTATAAGAGAAAACAAATGATAATTTGTTCATTGAAAGGACTGTTCCTCTAAGTTTTCTGTTTACACAACCTTCCTCGTTTTGAGTTGCCTTTGGATTATAATTTCAGTCTCACAAAAATATTTCCTTTCTATCCTCCAAGATAAAAGTAAATAGTATCTAACAATGAATTCATAGAGCTTCTATTTTAGTTATTGAATGTTAACTTCTTCAATAAAGCAAAACTTTTTCCCTTTGGTTGTTTGCCCACATTTCAGTTTTCTGTGTTACAGATGAATCCATTCTATTTACATAGATTCTCAAAGTGTGTAGTACATAAATTTTTCACTATTTCTTGAAGCACTGACAACTCTCACTTGCTGTTAATTATCATTTTAGTAATATATTGAAATATAAAATGCATATAGTTAAAAAGCAATTATGTATGGGACATACCAATCAATTTTTTGAATGTTACTTTTATTATTTTTAAATTATATTTGTATGTGTCTTTGTGGATCCACAAGGCCTGGAATATAAAGATATTGTAAGCTACCAGACAGGGGTTCTGGGTCCTGAAACTCTGGTCCTCTGAAAGAGCAATTTGAGATCTTAAACCCTGAACCATATCTCCAACCTTTTAATCATTTTTCTTAAACTCAAGAATGAATGTCTATTCTACAACTTTTTGAAAATGTGATTTCCATACCAGCAGCATAAAGTTGATGCTTATAAGAAATTTATCTTTCCAGAAATAACCTAAGACTTATTAATTCAGGCATTCATAAACTGGAGACTAAACTTTTGAAAGGCCTCCATGGTATTTGTATGCGCTATAAAGATTGAGAACAACTACTGTAAGGTGTTTGATTATAACCTACTACTCCTTGGTATCTTCCAGTGATCCACTCTACACATATGGTCACTGAAAGGGAAAAATAAAATAATTTTAAAGTTAACATCTGTATGCCTGATCAGTGGAAAAAAGTCTCTTCTTAAATTGTGCAAAAGTAAAATGGGAAATTTCCTAGCTAAGGAAATGACTAAACATTTCCTTGTAGAGATGCACTATGAGAAACCTGCTTCACTCCCTCTATAGACAGACAGATTACTAAACCCCCACATAAGGCTATAAGCAAGTCTATATTGCAACCCCTAGGCCATTTTAGAGATATGTCAGAATTGAAAAAAGTCAGTTAATTGATGGAATTACTTATCCTCCACATCAGCAAGGCTACGTATATTTCTAAAAATGACATGTATGCACCTTACCTTCACTTTAATTCAGTCTCAGGTTTTCCAGTTTATGATGCAGGTGGTTATATTATTACTTGTCCACTTATGAAATAATCTCTTTGAAATTCTTTACACATGATAGACTGTGTAGTTTTTCTTGAAAATGAATTTATGTATCTTTATGATGTTTGCTTGATTATATAAAAAAATGTGCCTTTCCTGAAACTGCAGGTCAAATCCTAGTCTTTATTAGAAACCACTTTATGTTTTCTAGCTCACCTAATTTTTAGGGAGACTGGGATTTATAAAATCTAGGGATATTTGAAAAAAAGTTAGTCATATTATCTTTATTCATGATATAATAACAGATAGTCTAAGAAAGTGAGAAAGTACATTTTTAGGCCAGAGAAAAGCACTTTATTTCTTTTTCTGTTTGGTTGTTGTTCAAAGAGTGTAATATGTTGGACAAGTTCAATAAATCTACACTAAACATTTTGATATCAATGACAGAATTTTTTCAAAACTTCAATTTTCACTAGTTATAAAATGATTTCTTTGTCTTTGGAAAAGTATAAGATTAAATCAAAAACACTTTATGTCCAACCATTCTTCCTTCCTCTTATCACATACCTGTAAAACTCTTATAAAATTATATATGAATGGACAAACTTGTCTTTTTGAGGGAACTTGAACTGATGATAGCTTTAAGATAATCATTCTACATATCCAGTCACTGAAAGTATATAGCATAGATTTAATCTACACATTAAGGGAGGCAATGTTCAAAAAACTATAATAATAATATCATTGACTTTATAAACTAAAAGGAGCTCCAATCTCATGGAAACTTTGATGAAATGAGATAAATTATGTAAGTGACAACAAACTGTACAGGAAGAAAAGAATTAAATTAAGTGTACCGTGACACAGTGTACATTGCAATGTTAAGTAGAATGGATATAATACCTTTAACTCACAAGGTGATGTTGATCAAAGAATGAAGGCTACCATCACACTATAAATGCATAAATACCCAAAAACATATTTTTTAAAAATACTTTGTTAGTGTTAAATCATCAGCTTGATGTTATTTTCCTGTTAAGCTTATTAAACTCTAGTAGATATTTGATGAAGAAAAGGAGATGAAGTTAATTAACATTCATTGAGTTTTTCCGTATAATTTCAGAACACTGATTCTCAACCAGTATTGATGTTTAGCCACATAATTCTTGTTTATTAGTTTTTGATTTTCATACAAAGAATCGGATTCCATTAAGGCATTTTTATCACATTGAATTCTTTTCATCCATCCTCTTAGTAATACAATGTTTGGGATAGTGCATATGGCAGGGTAAAGGGTGTTCCACTGTGACTATGGGCCACTTTGCAGTATTCTTAGGCTGTACCACTAGACGACAGTATCAAGCTCCCATACTCTCCACTCCCTTGTCTCCAAGAAAACATGTTTGCAGTTGCTGCCGAATGCCTTCTGATTTGCAAAATGGCCCAGGATAAGAACCACTGAACTATGTACACTCAAACTTTCATGATGGGAGATGAAGCAAAGATTATCACATAGTCATAATCTAGAAAAGTCTATTTCTAGATAGGATATGTGCCAAATTGTGAATCTGTAAGTGGTCAAATACATTACTACAGTCTCCTCTCTTTTGAAAATGTTCCATCATTCTATCATTTATTTTTAAAAAGCCTTCACATTTCATTTACTTAGAATCAAGCATTGGCAAAAAATTTTACAAGCAGGAATTCATTAAATTGTAGAACAATTATAATAGACAGCTTGCATTATTTACCTACCAAAACACTTAATGAAATTGAGGCACACCTAGGCTTCCCAGAGTCTTTGAAATGATAAAGGCAAGGTTTAACACCATATAGTTTGGAACCATGGACATTTTATTTCTCCACCCTTTGCCTCTTCAGTATATACTCTATTTCCTATCTAAACATATGACACATGTTAATATTTAGAATCATATTTTTACAAATTTTAACTGACACATAATTACTGTACATATCCATAGAGTACAATTTGATTTTTAGATGTGTTTGCAGTTGTAACAATCAAATTGGAAAGACTAGTATTTTAAAGGCTCTGGATGGTTCTGTTTGAAACTATTTTACAAGTGAAGAAAGAAAATGTGTCCTCTGAAATGGGAACTCATAAAAGAGCATGCACCCATGGTTTTAGTAAAAGGTTGTCCCATGGAACATTTTTTGAAAATCTTTTTTCACAAGAAACCTTGCAGTTTTCACCATCTATTCCAGAGTTTAAGTAATACGACAAGGAAGAATTTCTGTTTCCCCACACCCAGCGTCCTGTAGAATATAATTCTAAGGACAGACAATGTGAACACTTTTCAGTTAGAATGAGCAAAGTCATTACACATATATGTTCAATGCTACAGATTCTTTTCAACATTGTTCATTGCACTTAGCAGGGTATGCTGCATAGTTCCTGCTCATGTGTTCAGTCTGTAACATACTTTCATTTTGTTTCAAAATAATATTTTAGCTCCTTAATGAGAAGGACTGAATATCATAATTCTTCCAATACTTGTATTACATATACTATCAGTCCACGACAAGATGCTTTTTCTACAAGAGGATTTAAATTCTAATTCCTTGTTTGAAAAGCCAATTTTCTAATCTAAGGATCATATTTAGTTTGTACTTTATTACATCTCTGTTGCACAGATTACTGGCCCTTCGTTACTTTGCCCCTGGCTTTCTGTTTCATTTTTCTGTAATATTTTACTTACTATACCTAAAGAACTGTAAATATTTGGAGAATAAATTTTATTATCTACATTATCAAATACTTGAAGAGTCCTTGTTCAGCCAGGAGTAAGAGTGCTTCTTTATATTCATGAGTATTACATCATTACACAGCAGTTGGATTATTTTGTTATTATTGTTCTTCAATTTGGAAAAGGAAGCAGGTGTCTTGCTTGTGCTGACTGTAACACTAATGACATGGAAAAAGAAAGGAGAGTCCCCCAGGCCAGATGTATTTAGGAGAAAGCTCTCAAATCATATAATGGAGTATAATTTATTTGTTAAAGAATAAAACTAATAAATAGTAGGTATCTGCATTTTTCCAGTGCTCAGTGAGCCAGCTGTGTTCAGTTTCCATTCCTATGTCACACTTTTCAATTCCCAGAGGAGAGGCTTAACTCCATGAAATACAGAGAATAAACACTGCAGTCATATAAAACAGCTGTAGCAGGCTTGACTTTAATTTTGACTTTTATATTTTGAGCATTTACTATGGATCTCCTTCTTAATCTACAAAAAACTTTCTTCTCAACTTCTACATCTATTCATCAGGGATCAAAAGAAGAAATTAAAATAAAGAGCTTGTTCCCTAACTTCATTCCCAAGGGCTATTACAAAGTATTGCAGGTTTAACAAACAGACTCAATAGAAGTCATTTCCACTTTGCTTTTCAATAAGTGGAAAGTTTGCCCATGTCCTTGACTAGAAGCTGTTGTCCTGTCTTTACCTTTTCAGTTCATAGCATTTTGTTATATTTGCTGATGAAGATTTTTAATCTAAACATTTTAAATGCAATCATTTTAATGAAATTTTCAATTGAAACATCTCCAAAGACAGAAAGATGATCGTAAGTTACAGTCTATGTTTCTAGAATTCATCTGTTTTTAATTTCATTGCCAATTAGGTTTACACAAGCTTACCTAGTACATTTCTACACAGCAGTATATTTATTCAGACTCTAAGCAAAATGTAGATGACATTCATACATCAAGGCCTATTGCATGACTGAAATCAACTTCCAGTGCATCTCCTAGTCATTTTTCATAGCACACGATTACAGTCAGATAAAAAACATCCCAAAGAATAGTTTGACAGTTTCCACTCATGTACACTAAAATATAATATACTTCTACTAGATTTGGGCTATTACAGACCTTAACATGCAATGTGACCTTGATCTGAAAAGCATGTTTGGTTAGCCCAGAAACTTAATCATAAGAAGTCATAAGTAGAATCCTTTTTCTTTACTGCCCATTTTCTAGGACCAGAAAATTTATTGCTTGTGGGACAGGTAGGATATGAACAATGGTCCAAATAGAGTCCAGGGTTATCTCATCTGTGTGAAAACTGCTGCTGAAAATCGATGTGACCTCTGCTATACTGTCATCCCAGTTCCCACCCTCTGTGTCCTATTTGTCTTTTGTCAGAAGCTTAGATCTGTGTGCTGTCTCTATGTGTCTCTCTTGGGCCAGATTATCAAAATGAATCATTGCCTGCATACCTCTTATATTTCTATTTATTTTCCTGGAGTTGACTAGGCCTGATGAAATATGATTCTTTTTGCATTTGATCTTCACTGCAGCAAGCAGCACCTAATTCAGCTGTGTCTATATCTTTAAAGAAGAGTAATACTATTTTGAAACTAAAATCTACTGTATAGTAACATTACAAACTATGGAACATCTAACCTGTCTTCATAATCAATAGCAATTTTACTTTCAGCCAAATTAATGGTATTTCCTTCATTTTCAAATAAAAGACTTCTAGTTATTTTAACATACATGTAGTGTTGTTTTATGCATGCTGAATATACCACTTTCTTTTTCAAAAATAATGCTCTGCACATCCTCACTATGAAGTTATCAGTTTGCATTGAGTGATGTATGACAAGAAATCCAATAATTGTATACTCTGTCTCTAACGAAAAAAATTATTCAGGGAATATTATGTTGTCTCTGAATCAGTAGAAGTCAATGCTCTCTTTGTAGGAATTGATTCTTAAAGAGTAAATGTCTTGGCATATATTAATTTGACTTTGATTTATAATTTTCAATGTAGAGATGTAGAAGTTCTCTAATTGTTTTGTATATTGACAAACACTTGTAAAGCCTTTCCTTTCACTCACTTTCTATGCTGACATGGAGAAGACAAACATATACAAAAAAACCAAAACAAAAACAAATGAATTGGTGATGTGTACTGATGCAAGTTTTAGGATTTAGGCATTTTATTTTTATCAGAATTTGTTTCAAAAGTAACATGTTTGTGAATGAAGCTTACATAATACGTAATTTTCTGATTCCTACCTGAATAAATGTTAACAATTATCATGCCTACCATCAGAAGATGCAGGGGACAAGAAAAACAGAGAGGGGAGAGAGGAGGAAAGGATTGGAATTCAATAAGATGTTTAGGTTATTGGGCATGTTGCTGCATGCCTGAAATCACAACTGTTCAACACTCATGAGGCTGAGGCAGGCTTGTAACTATAAGCAAAATGATCATTTTAAAGATATTTTAAATGATAATCTCTGGGAAGATAATTGTTTTAACTTTCTGTCAAAAAGAGTTAGTTGTCAAAACCTTTGAGACTGATAAATATGCTTTTAATATTACAATTCAAATAATTAGAAACTTTATCTTATTTATTGATTTAATTTATTTGAGGAATTTTTTGTTTGTTTTTTGTTTTTTCAAGACAGGGTCTCTCTGTGTTGCTTTGGAGCTTGTCCTGGAACTAGAACTAGCTCTGTATACCAGGATGGCATCGAACTCATAGAGTTCTGCCTACCTCTTGAGTGCTGGGATTAAAGGCGTGATCCACCAATGTCCACTGAGGAACCTTTTTTTTTTAACTTTTAGCATACCTAGGTACAGTTGATTTTTGTTGATAGATTCTTTTCTCATATGATACATCCTGACCAAAGTTTCCCCTGCCTCCACTCTTCCCAGCTCCTTACCATCTTCCTTTACTCCCAGATTTATTCCCTATTCAGTTCCTTTCAGAAAAGATCAAGCCTCCAAGAGATAACAACTAAACACCACAAAAGAAAATATAATAAGATGAATCAAAATCCTTCACACCAAGGCTGGACAAGGTAACCCAACAGAAGGAAGAGTCCCAGGAGCAGGCAAAAGACATATACCTGCTTACATTGTTAGGAGACCCAGAAAACACCAAATAAACAGCCATAACATATATGCAGAGGACGTGGTTAAGACCCATGCACACTTGTGCCTGCTGATTTAAAGTCTGAGTCCATATGTGCCCTGCTTAGTTAATGTTATAGATCATGTTCTCCTAGTATCTTCCATTCCCTCTGACTCCTACAGCTTTCCTCCCCCTCTTCCTTGGGGTTCCTTGAGCTCCAAGGTAAGATACCCAATGGAGACTTCCAATTTAGAGTTTCTCTCTCTCTCTCTCTCTCTCTCTCTCTCTCTCTCTCTCTCTCTCTCTCTCTCTCAATTCTCTCTCTTTCTTTGCATAAAATCTGCTTGTGGGTCTGTGCATCTGCTCTCTTCTGCTGCTGAAGGAAGCCTCTCTGTGGACAAGTGGACAAGGCATAGATCTATAAGTACAGCAGAATATCATTAGAAATTTATTATTATTATTATTATTATTATTATTATTATTATTATTATTATTATTATTGGCCAGTCCTTTTTGGTTCTAAGCTAGGTATCTGGGACATACAGTCTCCAGTTTCCAGCAATCCAGGCAGTACAGGGCATGGGCCTCAAGTTGAACCAGTCCTTGGTTTAACTCTTACAAGTTCTGCACCACCATTGCCCCAGCACATCCTGCAGGCAGAACAAAATGTAGATCGAGGATTTTGTGGCTGGGTTGGTATTCAGAATTCTACTTCTGTATCATTCAGAATACCTTCCCATTCCAAAGAGACTAGAACAAGGCTTCATGCAGGTCCCAGCTCAAACTTTGTAGATTTTTTAGGTGGGGGGAAGCATGATGGGAGGGAGCATATATGGGAGGGAGAGATGGAGCAAGTAAAGGAAGAGACTGTTGGAATTAGGGTCATTTGGGGAACAGTATAGACAACTCATGCAGTGGAAGTTTTCTGGAATCTATGAGGGTGACCCTAGTGATGACTTGTAGTAATGGAGAATATGGAGTCTGAACTGGCAGACTTTTACAGAGAGTCTTCCAGTGTTCAGCCAGGTTGCATGATGAAGTAGTTGGCTAAAGGAATATCCTAGAAATCACTAAACAAACAGGCTGATAATCTGACAGGTCACTTTCCAAAAACTGGCAGACATGCCTGATTGTGGAGGACAACATCTACACATCTCATTGAACATAGAAAACTATTATTTAATATCATCACTTTGTAAACCTTATCGATCTTAGAAAAATAGCAAACATGAAGATGAACAATAATCCTGTCCTGTTAATTAGACTCTCTGAATATACACACCATTATGTGGAACAACTTCCCACACAAGAAATTCCACAGCAAAACAGGATGACTGTCAAATCAATGGACCTAAAGGCTCTGTACACACAAACACATAAATATAGACTATCTATACATATGCACATATATACTACCAGTCAATAATAAACTGTTTTTGTAAGGAGTTATTTCTATACCATATAAAACTGGTTAGTTATAAATGCAATTCACTATATATATATATATATATATATATATATATATATATATATATATATATATTTACTAGTGGACTTTTTCTTATAATCACAGACATAATTTTCACAGTTTCAGAAACTACAATGCCTAGATTTACTAAACTCTTAATACTGGTCTTCTATGCATAAATACTAAACATTTGCCACTGGATTTGTTTGAATACCAAGGTTGTCTCCATAAGAACTTTTACTTAAAATTTTAAAAATAGTTCCCATTCTTAGATATAGATTGCACTACTACATAGTTCATGAAAGTCACAAAAGAAATTATTAACCATAATTCATATAGATAACCAAATTGTTAAGCTCAAGTGAAAAAATAAATTCCTGTTATTGCTAGATATCTCTATCTGAAACAGTCCTGAAATGCCTTAATAAAAATTCTATTGATGTCTCAGTATGTGAAACTAAGAGATAATCTCATTTACATGCCCAAGACATGAAAGAAGATGATATAAAAATAAAAGGTGAAAATAGATATGATTTGTACTTTTCTTATAGGAAATAATATTCAAAATTAGAATTAACCCTGAAAAGTACCCAATTTCAAGCAAGTAGATACTATCTGAATAAAGGTCATATATTCACAGAAAGAAAGCTTATCTAGTATTTAAAAAGGAAAGGGACCACACATGTATAAATATAAAAGAAGTTATGCTAAAGTGAAATTATCTCAAGACAAAAATGTCATATATTGTATCATTATATTTGGGTGAAATATCCAGAAAGGTAAAACTTAAATGACAAAGTAGAACACTCATTACCAAGGACTGGATTGCAAATGAAGAATATCTGCAAATAGTTATGAAGAATACTGTGGATAAAATGAGATGTTGTTAAATGAATTTGTTGTCATAGTTAAAAATTGTGTATAAAATTATTGAAATTAAATGATATATCAATGAAGGCTTAAAAAATAATGATGATGTGTAAAAAGGTATTTTCATAGGCATACGACAGACAATGCTGAAAAAAATGCCAACTTATCCATATGCTGGTAGCAATCTCATTCTCTAGGTTATGGATATGACATAATTTAAGTGCCCATAATATAGTTTTTTTTTAAAAATGTTATATATGTCTATTAGAAATGACTTGGTAAAACATTTGGGTTGTTAATTTGAGACACATCTGACATTAATTTTATCTTTTCAGAAGAAGTACCAGCTCAAATTCCACTGATGAAGTCACCCTTGGACAAGATCCAGTTGGCTCCTGGACAGGCATTGCCCCCGGGATTCCCTGGACCATTCATTTTTGCTGACAGTCTGTCCTCCGTGGAGACTCTGTTGACCAACATTCAGGTCAACAATATTTCTATAAACAAAATAAATGTAATACAAGACATTGGCACCTACATAAATTATTTCCCATATGAGAATGTAAAACAGATAAGATGAAGTGCATGTCATTTGCTGTACTTTGACAGGGCCTGCTGAAAGTGGCTTTGGATAATGCTCGCATCCAGGAGAAGCAGATTCAGCAGGAAAAGAAAGAACTTCGAATAGAGCTCTACAGAGAAAGAGAAATTAGAGAGAACTTGGAGAGACAACTTGCCGTTGAACTTCAAAGCAGAAGTAAGTTGAACAATTTCAATTAAATGGTGAATGTTGCATTGGAAATAGTTTGATTGCTTGTAGAAACACTTCCATGAATAGTTTATAACTCTTAAAAATGAATACCTAATTTAAAAATTATTGTGGCAACTAAGTCATATGGCATCAAGAAAGTTTTTCTCTGAGAGGTAATGACTGAAATTTGTATTTTGGCCAGTTACAGATTTGAAAACATGCATAGCCATGGTCCTCTCATGGTCTGATAAATTATATCTAGGCATAAACATTGTCACCTGGTCTTATGTATAAAATATTTACTCTTCCCTTGATGCTGTACTATACAATTATAAAGTACATGAAACTCATTTTCTATCCTGGAAGGATTTACACTACCAGAAATTTCCAAAATAAAGTGATCATGCTTAGTCTGCTTGGTTTCCAAGAGATTAGTTAATCCTATTGAAATTACATAGTGTTAAAGCAATATCTTCTGAAGCTGATGCTTAAATATGAGTCTTAAAAAATCAGTCAGAAATAAAATTGGCTAAGTATCATGTATTAGTATAGACATGGAAGCAAACAAACACAAACTTCATGCATGGGTGAGTAAATACAGTTTTATTTTTGAGTGGCTTTGAGTTTAATTAATTGCATGGTAAGAGATGTTGCAGAGAGATGGGAGTACAAGTGAAATTATGAAGAAAAGTTTTAACTGTGTAAATTATGAGCTTGGACTTTACTTTGCAAGCAATGGGGGGTATCAGAAGGTAAACAAGGAAAAGAATCTGGTTTAATTTAATTTCTATTGGATAGTTCACTCTAATGATGGGGAAATTTTTTTTCAGTTTGTTAATTAGAATACAATATAATTGCAACATTTCTCTAAACTCTCCCCTATGGCACTACCCACTTTCCTTCAAATTCATGGTTCCTTTTTTTCCTAATTGTTATTGTACACATATATGTATATGTGTATGCACATTTATTTCAAAATATAACCTGATCTGTTTTATGATGTTATTTTTGTTATGGTTTTAGACACTGAACAACCAATTTGTGTGTTCTTCTACCTCTCTCACTTCCAACTTTCCTTAGTAACATACTTACTTGAAACCTGGGCTTTTTCTCATTTACTCTGGCATGTTCATAGGTTTTGTTCTAGTTCTGCTCTCTTTAGGACAGATGGGGGTAGATGTTAAGGATGTGCTTCTGATGTTACTAAAGGACACAATCTCACAGGATACTCTGATTAGTACTGATGAGAGACTGAGAACAAGGAAAATATTCCAAAAGGATAGCTTGCCTTCATACAAACAGTATTAGTAAGGATTAAACTAGCATAACAGAAATATATGGAGAAGAGGGGAAACTAGAAGAATACTGAGTTGTTCAAAATAGAGTCAATATTTAAAAGTGTAAATTGTCCACAGTAAAGCACATAAACCTGACTAGTCCATTGGAATACCACAAAAAAACTTTCAAGTTAACTTTTATGAATAATTCTCATATCTTTACATTTATCATAAAACACACACAAAAACCAAGAAACAAAATATATAATACCCATTTCAGCTTCTTTCCACTTCCTGATTACTCTTCCAATGGATATATCATAAAGCCTTAATTGAGTAGTACAGCTGAAACTGTGAAATCAGAGGCAAATGTGGGAGAAACATTTCAATGAAGACTGAAGGATACTTCCAGTTCAATAAAATACAGAAACTTTTAATAATTCTAAGTATTATACTGTAACATGAAAACTGTCTTGGGAATTTTCCTATAGGTTTAGGAATGATTTGTTCAGGTTAAATATAAATCTAATCATTGCATTATAAAGAATTAAACATATCTTTCTTAAAACATCATTACCACAAAAACTAAAATATATTATTTAAGTATGGAAAATAGAATGTTTCTTATATTTAGGATATGGACTAAATAGTCTGATAGCTTACAATTTCTTAGTAGGGAATATTTTAATTCCTCAAACAAAATGTGTGTGTGTGTGTGTGATAGATATATCATAGATTTTTTAATTGATTCATGAAAATCTACATGTAGCAAAATTAGTTTCCCACTAGTAGAGATCCACACATCCAAATGTCTGTGAATTTACTTTTAACAGACAATTTGGATACACTTATTGTTTACATCTATTATCTTTTAACAAGGTAGGATCATACTGTGTCTTTTATGACAGTTTTTGTGACTTATTTATAATTAATACATTTAGCAATTTTTATAGTTATGTCACTGCTATTGTCATTATAATTACTATTAATGATTATCATCTTTACTGTCAACAAAACATCGTAGGTTTAAGTAAGCCATTTTTGTTTCTGTAGTTGTTAATGTAGCCTCTCACAAACACAAGAAATTATATATTATTACTCACTATATAAGAAACCATAATTTTACACTGAACAAAAAGATAGGGTTTTCTGAATAAGTATTTTTACTCAAAGTCATATTTTTACTATGGATATGTTAAGTTCAACAGCTGCAAAAATAATTTCATGTTCTATCATATTTAACCATATTTAATTAAAAATAAACAAAAGACACAATACTTTCTGTCTTTGTCTCAAAAATTCTACCTTTCATGTAACATTGTAAAATTTTCATTTCAGGTATACAACAATTTACGTGAATAACTGACTCTCTTCAATTATTAAAAACACATTAATATGTAAAATTAATAAAACTAAACCCTAGGTTGTTACAGCATTTAGTTCAGTTAAAAATATAGTATACGTATAAATTCTTTTAGTATTTTTGAATGTCATATAATTCATTACTTTTTAAATGTACTTTTAAAATGATATAGGAAGATAGGTTTTCTTAGAATCTTGTTATGAATCAATACTTTCTTAGAAACCAATGATCCAGTTTAATGATCTATCATATTCAGTTTTCAGAGTTTAAAAATATTGTTTACATTAAGGTTATGAAGTTTCTCCTTGAGATAGAAAGTTCTGAGAACTGAGCTGGAATTGTTATTTAGCTCATCTTCAGCCTTTCTGCTGAGAGGCACCTTCCTGTGATTGTAGTTTATAGCTTGCTTAGATAATCAGCGCTGGAAGTTATGCTCATTAAAATGATTTTGTGGGTCTGTGTGTGTATCTATGTGTAGGAAGGGAGAGAAACAAAATTATTTAAATATATAACCATTTGTTTGTCTCTTCAATTGGTAACATTTCAGAGAAATACACACTTGCTTCTTTCATCTTTAAAAAATAAAGTAATAGTTTCTGAGTATTTATGTGTTTTACTATTTGAATTTTGAAATATGTATAACAATAACTTAATGAATAATAATGTAAAATATTTAATAGTTATTATATGCACATAGTATGATATTAGACAATAATTCTCCCAGAAAACTGTCATCACTATATAGATGCATGTGTATGAGACAGCACACATACTAGAAATAAGAAAGTAAAAATAAGTCGGTGGAGTGTTAAGAGTTGTTTTTCCCTGCCACTCTGGTCCCACCATCATACCAGCCCCCAAATAATACTCAGAGATTCTGTATTTGATATAATACTGTTGGCCTCTTATTCCCATTTATTATTAGCTAGCACTGTCTTTAATATTAACCCATTTCTATTAATCTAAGGGTTTCCACTTGGTCTCATCTTAGAAGAGAGAGGGGCTGGCATTCTCTGTCAGTTCTCTATTTTGAATCTTGTCCCTCTACTTCCAGGAATTCTCCTTGTATCCTATCCCACCTATCTTGCTTTCCTATTGGCCAACAGTACTTTATTCATTAACCAATATGAGAAATGTATTTACAGAATGGCATTTCCCATCATCTCCTTTTTTCTGTCTAAAATAAAAAGGGTTTTAACTTTAGAATAGCAAAATATATCTCACAACAGTTATCAAATAAGAATCACAGTTAACAATATTTAGTCCATTAGCATTTAGTAAGATTTAAAGAAAATATTCTATTCTATCATCTATCCTATCTTTGTGAGTCTAAAGTCTTATATGTAACTTATCTTTATTCCTAACTAAGTAAAATTATAACTGTAACTATTTGTCTTCAACTCTAAAAAACATCACAGAAGGATAATATATAAACTCTATTAATGACAGAGACAACTCACTGCCTGGCCAGTCACCCAAAGTTCTTCTGTAAAGTTTTATCTTCAGCTTATAGGCCATAATGTGTCTGTCAGATTTCTCAACAAAGCAGGAAATTTTAAACTGTCTGAGTGTATTGGCAGTTTGTCAATCACTTGCTTGTGTGCCCTGCAGACTGTCTAGCAGACTCTTCCAGGAAGCAGGAACCCTGAAGCAATGTTGATCTTGTATCAGCAGTCACTTTCCTGTGGGTTCAGTATGTCCAGTCTATACAGCATAAAGTCAAACAGTTCAGAAAAGAGCAGTATCTTGCCCAAATGGCTAGTCTTGCCATATTGAAAGCACACTCCATAACAAGTTTCTTTGATGTCCATATTTCTTTCTTATGCAGATGGGCTTGCCAGAAGCAGTTATGTGTCACTGTTAAGAAAAACCATAAATGATTTTAAATGCCATATTCTCTAGGTCTTTGAAAGGTTTGAAGAATGCCTATCCATCTCAAATACATCTTGAAAACCTAACTAACTTAACTCTAAATTTTGACTATCATAGGTAACTATCTATTATCTATACTAATTTATACATTACATTTCTAAATGAGCTATATAAACACAATACCTAAACAAGAGGAGAAAAATACATATCACAAAATTGACCTTATATTATAAAACAAAATCCATTCCAAAACAAAGTATTCCTATCTATACCATAATCCCCTTTTTACCTTTAAAACAAGATTGGTTGTGGTCATTAACCATTTATAACCAACCCCATTTAAATGAAAACAAACATTTCTAAACAATATTTGGGAATTTGGGTGTCATTCATTCCAAGCTGCTTCCTGCTGGTAGGAGGCAATGTCATGGGGATCCTAAGAAGACATAGAAATCCTGGCTGTAGTGTGTAAGACTGCCTTGTCCCAACTGTTTTGAATGCTGGATCACCTGGGATGCTATTTCAGCATCTGGCTTGATTAAACCATGTTCGTCTGGAAGGAATCCACAGTCTTTATTTTCTGTGGAAAGAAAAATAGAAATCCTTTTCCCCAGTAACCAGTCCTTAAACTTAAATATTGGAGTCAAAGCATTTTAAAAATATATAGATTCATTTAATCCAGCAGCATTTATTTTAACAGTTATTTCCTCAGCAGTCAAATGATACAAAGACAATATAATACCGTACAGTATCAAGATTCTCTGTGCTTTCCATCTTTATGTGTGTGTGTTTTTTAAATTACTCTATTTCTTTTACTTCTAATTTTTCATTTTTGAGATAGGGTTTCTCTTGTAACTTTTATCTATCCAGTAGTTAACTCTGTATACCAGGTTTACTTTGAAATCACAGAGATATGCTTGCCTCTGTTTCCCGAGTGCTGCAATTTAAGGTGCGTGCCACCATACCCAGCTACTCTCTTTTATTATTCTTTTTAAACCATTTTATCATGTTTCTCTTTCAAGCCTATGTATATTTTAAAACACACTGTAAACGTTTAGAGGTTTTTCTTAAACTGAATCTGTCTTTACTGTAAATCTTTATCTTTTTCTGGCCATGAGTCTTTTATCTGGTAAACAACTTTGCTAAAATGAAAACCACAGCTGTATTAGCCATGGTCTATCTAAGATGGCGGCAGGTACTTTTACCACCAGAACTGAGAGCTGTGCTCACTGCCTTGGTCTACACTGCCATCCAGCAGCATGCTGCTGGTTGGAGACGTGGTCACTGCCATTGCCACCTCTCATCCACACCAGTAAATTGATAGCAGAGCTCTTTAAAAGCCTTGCAGTTTTTTGCCACTTATGCTGAGTCTGGAAACCTCCCTTAAATGTGGAAATCTTTGCTTGTCTGTAGCGAAACAGAGTTTAACTAAGAAAAATGTTACTACCAAGAAGCCTTGCTTGTCTTTGGTGTTTTGTTTCTAAAACACGTTTTAAAGCTTTTTTTAAGTTTAAAGTGGAAGTTCTTATTAGCCACATTGAAGGTGCCATTATGTTAAGAGCAGTTTTTCCACCAGCCTGGTCCCTGAGCCGCGCTAGCCCCAAATAACACACAGAGACACTGTATTAGATCTAAAGATGTAGGCCAATTATTAGTTTCTTATCGGCTAGCCTTGTCATAAATATTAATCCATTTCTATTAATCTAAATGATTCCACATTGTTTCATCTTACCGGAGAGAGGGGCCGGCGTTCTCTCTGTTAGTCCACCATTTTGAATTTCCTCTTTTTCTGGAATCCTTGTCACCTTGTCCTGCCTATCTTGCTTTCTTATTGGCCAACAGTGCTTTATTCATTAACCAATACAAGAAACATTTACAGAATGACATCTCTCATCAGGGGAGTTATGCAACTACAGTCAACAAAGCACCAAATGGGCAAGAACTGGGACCTGAAGAAGCTAATCATATGTTAACTCTTTCATTTATGGCTCTCTCCTTTTATACTTATATCTATATACAAAGTATACTTGTATCATTAAACACAGCAACAACACTGTATTAAGCATGCATTTGCAAACTACTTTTCCACATATTAGATACAATGCAAAAGCGTCTGAAAAAGGAGAAGAAAGCTAAGAGAAAACTTCAGGAAGCATTGGAGTTTGAATCAAAGCGCAGAGAGCAAGTGGAGCAAGCATTGAAACAAGCTACAGCTAGTGACAGTGGTCTGAGGATGTTGAAAGGTAATGTCTAATTTTCACTTGTAAGGTAAACAAATGAAAACCTGAACAAAGAGAAAGAGAGAAAGAGGTGTTGTCATAGAATATAATTTTAGGTCATATAAGTCTTGAATCAAATCAAAATAGCCTTTTCTCTTGGAAATATTTAATGCAAAAAATGTATCTATGTTCAGGTTCTCAAGGAGAATCCATTTGAAATGGATTCTGAATAAATCCTTGAAGGTTCTATGTAAAGGGGTGTAAAGAGCATCTTAACTCAAAGGAAAGTAATTCAAAAATTTTCAAATCTTATTTTAAGATTTAAGCTTATCACCTAAGATGCTTCCATTGATTCAGACATAACTTGAGTTAAATTTTCAAGTACCCCCACATGACTATTGTACAACATAATCACTAGCTTATGTAAAATATATGAGCACAATCATAATACATTTACTCCTCCACTAATGTAACAATACAAATTGCAGCAGGAATATCAGTTTCACTTGCACTTACCATAAACATGTATCATTCACTATCAATTCTTACAAGGGGAAAATACATTATAGTGATGGGTTGCTTCAATTTAGTGAATGATATCTATTATATTTTTATTGTTCTGTCATTCAAACATGTTAACTAAATAGTTTTTAAGGATTTGTTATTTTTTATATAGATAGTTATTTTCCTAGAATATATCTCTCAATTATCAAGTAATTAAAATGTAATTACCATGTACCTGAAAATATATTCTTAACTGCATAATTCAGTTAGTATATAAACTTCCTTTCTAGCATTAAAATAGAAATTCCAAAGAAAGAAAGGAAATGGAAGGGAAATTTAACAAAAGCTATGTATCCACACATGCAAAACAACAACAATTACTGAAAAAAAGACTGAATTTGAAGGAGGTAAAGGACTTATGGGTGGACTTGGAGGAAGGAATGCAAAGGGGGCAATGATTTAATTATAATGTAAAACACAAAAAAATGTGACACACAGAGAGAGATGATTGCAGACAAAATAATAATAATAATAATTATAATTACTATTATTATTATAACTGCTCATAATCTTGTGTTATGTATAGTACCAAAATATTGGCTTGCTACAATTTTTCTTTAGATGAAATCAGAAAACACATAACTGTACCTTAACCCTGAATGCCAACTCTTTCAGATACCGGAATTCCAGATATTGAAATAGAAAACAATGGGACTCCTCATGACAGTGCTGCCATGCAAGGTACAATAAACATATAAAATATGTGAACCATAGAGGCAGTATAGGGAAAATGTCTATTTTTACAGATTTCATTCAGATAAAATAATGTTAACTCTTCATACTCTGGCCTAAGAGTATGAAGCTAAGAAGCAATGGACAATGATTTTTATTAGAGAATTTCATATATGACTTTATAACTCCTAACAGTGCTTAGGGATTTCATATATATATGTGAGCAAAGTTCTTCCTAGTTTAGCTACTGACAGGATGTATATTTACATGCCATTCACACTGTAAAATTGGATAAGTATGGAAGAAATATTTCACAAGCATATTGTACTTTAGACTTTACTGCTTTAGTTATTGTAAAGGGCACAAGACTATAATCATAACCTATAGATATTTTAAAGGCCTTCTCAGATATTTTATTAACATTCAAATTTTGATAGCAATTTTAGACATTTTCTAACTATAGAAATAAGAGTATTATTTGTAATTTCCACCTTGTGTATATCTTTCATAATATTTTAGTAAATAATAAAGTGGCTGAAAGGCATCTGTACAGAATGTGTCAGACTGTATAAGCCCCTAAGAGTAGAATCATATTTAATCAGTGAAAATTTCCCATGTAATACTAATCTATAGGTTGTAATTATACTCACATTTATTGTTTAAAGCAAAGCCTGAATATATGAAACAATACACCTCTAAGGGACAATTTTCCTAAATTTCTGATACAATAAAAGACATGAATACATTGTTCACTGAAGGGTTAACAAATGGGAGCCTTTCTGCTTTGAGATTGCATCTATGTGAAGCCAACAGCAGGAGATGTGACCATGCTACTGGGTAACTTCAGAAATATTTAGAAGCCCATATTTCTGTAGTTTTGAAACCATTTTCATGAAACAAGAAGTATCAGATCTCATGATCATCTGATAATGCTCTACTCTACTGCACCTGTATAGGCTAAATGCATTTATTTCATTAGTTGTGGAAAATGCACTTGCTCAATTTGTTCAATGATATTTGGACTGCTTCCTAGGCCACTTTTGTTGGCCTGCTGTCCTCCCACAATTTAAAGGCCACATATCTGTGTGCAAAGCTAATTAAAATGGGATTAACTGTTTAGTCAGTTTATTTACCACAACTAAATTCACAAAGAGAGTGCTTAGCCAGGAAGTAGTGAAGCTCATGTTTAATCCCAGCACTTGGGAGACAGGCATGTAGCTCTCTGAGTTTGAATCCATCCTGGTCTAACAGTGAGCTCCAGGACAACCAGGACTATTACACAGAGAAACCCTGTCTTACAAAACAAAACAAAAAAGGAAGGGAGGGAGGGAAGGAGGAAGGGAGGGAGGGAGGGAGGGAGGGAGGGAGGGAGGGAGGGAGGGAGAGAGGGAGGGAGGGAGGGAGGGAAGAATATTGAAAGAAAGAAAGTGTCACTAAGGCTAAGGCTCCTGGTAAGAATGAAAAGAATGATACACAAATATACACAAAATCTTTATAGAGTCCAAGGTTTGGCTGTGTCCCTAATTTGAATACTACATAAGATTAGTATTGAAATTGAACGGAAAATTGAAAGAGTACTAGTAAATTTTAACTCCATTACAATTTATTACTATATCTCCTTCCAAAAAAATTGTAGTTTCTTTATTTTATGATGCCTTTAGATGACAGATAATATTTTCCCTGATCTAAGATAAGTGGATTTTGAGTTGTCATCAATTTATTTTACTTACAATTAACAAATAATGGTTACCTTATTCAAGTGTAATCAACAAGGTCACGGAAGTAAAAATAAATTCATTCTATGTTCATTTAATAGCTTTTCCATATTTATATTTTATATTGGCTTTCTTTGAACATATTTTTAATAAGTTCATTAAAAATAACAGAATCAGATGCAATATTGAAGTAATTTGGAAGTGTATTTTAAAACAAGAAAACTGACCATTTCCAAAATAAAAAACTAAAATTGTTTGCTAAGTATTTGTGGTCAACATTTATTTTATATATATATAATAAAATAGAGTAATTTAATAATTTCTCATTAGATATAATATAGACATTTAAACTACATAAAATGTCATTTATAATAAATGTGGCTAACATTGAAAAGTATACAGTTTCTATCTTTCAGTCAGACAATACACGATAAAACACTCATTACTCTATGAAAAACTAAAGTGATTATCTTATGTTAAAATTAAAGCAGAATCACATGTCAAAAGCATGTGAGGTGGCACATACCTTAAGTGCTAGCTTGCTGGAAGTTGAGGAAGGTGGATATCTTTGACTTTCAGGCTAGACTACTCACCATTGTGAATCCCAGATCAGCCAGCACTACATAATTAGACCATAATTCCAAAACCAAAAGATTTTTGTCAGCAAAAATAATTTGTTTTGGTAGAGGAGAGATAGCTGAAATTATGGACATAATTAAATAAAGTTCACAAAATAGGTCATCTCTAACAATTACATAAGATACCTAATAATTAAGACTATCATTTTAAATATTTATAATTTAAATATTAATATATTTATTTTGAAACTTTATAATGTATGAAAAACATGAACGCTATTATTTTTCTATTGCAGCTACTAGTTTTGTTTTTGTATGCTACAGTTTCTTTCTTTCTTTTTCTTTTTTTTTTTTTTAACTTTGAACTGTACATATTTTTCACCTTCCTGCCTTACTCACTTTTATAAGTTGAGAGATTACTTCCTCTCTTTGTTTGAGAGAATCAATTCATGCATGCCAATACAATGCCATTGCCAAAACTCATCTGCATCAGAGGAAACAGTTCAGGCTTCATTGATGTCCTTTCTCTTCCTATTGTCGATAGCTCTGCTGGATAGAAATCTATCATTAACCTAGTGCTCTCTCTTAGAAATTCAATTAGTTCCACCATGACATCTTCTTAAAAAGATATAAAAAGAACTTGGTAAAACTTTGTATGGTCACTCTTAGAAGAAAGCAATCTTCTCTAGTTTTACTACAATATCCACATAAATTTGAACAAAGACAAACTACTCAGGATTATAATATTTTTGTAAGTTTCATTGGTTTATTTCATTTTTAATGGGCTTTTAAATGTCATTCGACAAAAACAATAATACACATAGACAACCTTAATAAACTGAATTTATTTTTCAGCTGTCTATGATACCTCCACCTAAAGTTTTTCAGATGATCAACTATGAATAAAGTCCTTACTCTGTGCTTAAATCCACAATAACAGAAGCTGAATTTCTCAGAGTATATGACCAAATGTGATCCAATTCTTCTAACTCAGCTGGGGACCTGCAAGACAGCACATCAACCATCTTATCAGGCAACCTCTGCTTCACATAAAATAAACATACCAAGTGTCATTAAGGGTACCTTTAGATCAATGATTTTTTGCAAATGACCTTTAAGTGGCATTTGTGTGTTGCATTTTTGCTGATAACAGCAAATTAAATTAGCACAACTACAAGTGAGCTGATCAAAACTAAAACTGAACAGCAGCACCATTAGCTAACAAAGTAATATTTTCTCTTTACTGCATTCTGCCATTTAGTTATTATCCTATTGGAAATCTAATTATAATCCTTTTACTCCCCAGTCAAACTTCACAGTTTTTGCAAGCTTAGCACTGACAAGTGATTTCATTACATTTGATTGCCCATGTCCAGATTGACTTAACTTCACTTGGAGACCTAAAAGCCCTCTCAGTTTCTCAGATTCCCTGTTTGAACATTACTGCAACAGCTCCTTTAATTAATTAGCATGAACAGCAGTAACATGAACTGCTGAACAGAAAATAACATCAGTTTATGATCGCAGGGAGACTTCTCCTTTTGCATGTTTATACCTTAGTTAACTTTTGTATGACTATATTTTGTTGTGAAGTTGATGGTGAAAGTTTCTTAAATTTACAAAAATGATATCACTATCAATTTAATAATAAGAAAACAAACACATGATTTGAAACTCCTAAATTGTATATGAAGTCAGGTAGTATATATAAACTTTCTAGTCATAAAACAATAAAACTGAATTGAGAAGAGATATTATTATAAAGTACAAGGGCACAGTGACCCAATGTGTCTGTGCCTGATACTTCATTGGTTTGGGTAAAAAGAAGGCAATAGAAAATTCTAAGACCAATTTTTGTAAGTGAAATACCTCTAGTTATAATTTTTACATCTGCTTACTTCATGTTGATTAATATGAGGTGATTGAACACCAACATGTTTTTATTCTGATATTTTTTTCTAATGTAAACGGATTTTTTAATAATTTACCTACTTCTATGACCAACACCTTTAGCAAATATTAAACCCTGCATATTTACAAAAGCTAAACATTTTTTCTGTAAAAATAAGCTTATTATATGTTTTTTGTCTCTAAGTAGTTTTGGTTCAATACCATGAAACCCAGAAGATTTTTTTGGAACAGACACCACTGAAAGAAACAAAATTTGTGATTTCTTGTAAATAGTGTACCCTCAAAATGACAATGAAAAATTAAAAAGTCAAGTGCATTTGACAGAAAGAAGTTAAAGGTACAATTTTAACTTTTACATATTGAAAGAACACTTTGTTAAAAACATATTTAGTACATGTATATTATATAATATCTAAATATTTATTCAATATGAACTCTTTGTAAACATGTATTTTTTCAATATATTATATATTCTTGTCTAAACACAAAATCAACTACAACAGTACTTATCTTTGCTAAAACTTATTATATTTTTCTTGTTACTCATATATTTACTCAGAGTAAACTTCCCACAAATGGTCAAATGTGCATGCCAATAATTACCAGAATAACTTCCCTCATTGTACAATTGTGGTTGCACAATTTAGTGAAATGGTAAGAAAATTGACAATATGATTATAAAATATGATAATATAAGATAATTTTCCATATGAATTCTTATCATGGATATATGATTTTTATAAAAGCAATAGAATTTCTCTAATTAAGTTGTTTTCTTGTTCCCAAACACCATTTGTTTTCAGTCTCTCTTTAGAGATTCCACTCTTTAATTCTTGGTTTAATTCCATCAATTAATTCCATTCATGTGATATCTAATACTGTGTTGAAAGGTTTGCACAGTCTCTCTAATGCTCTCCTTGAAGAGTGGACATATATTCTCTTCTGGAGATGTTAACACTGCAAGGACTAAAAAATGTATAGAAATGTAAGTCATCTTAAAGAAAACCTCTTATATATTTTTTTAATATTAGGAGAGTTGTAAAACTGTATCAGTCAATGTTCTAATTCTGTGAAAATACACCATGACCAAGGTGAACTCTTCTAAAATTAAAGTATTTAATTGAGGGTTTGATTACAGTTTCAAAAGCTGGTATAGGCTTTTAGAAACTTCAAAGCCCAGCCCAAGAGGACATACTTCCTCTCAAAAGGCCAAATGTACACCAACAAGGCCACATTTCCTAACCTTTTTAATCCTTTCAAACAGTTCCACTCTGGTGACTAAGAATTCAAATATAAGAGCTTATTGTGTTTGTTTTTAAACCATCACAACTACCTGCATAAATATCACTGAAACTGCCCACATAGATGGAGAAAAGTTGTCCCAGAAGCTCTGTAAAGTTCCAGTGCCTTTCTCTAAAATGGAAAATATGAATTTTCCTTTAAGTTTCATTAGGTGTCTTGAGTCTTATTTGTTGTTGTTTTTACCCTAAGGAGGAATACTTTGAATTTTTAAAATATTCAGGATTTTTACCTTGGTCAGTCATGCCTTCCAGTTTATATAATACCTCTCTTCTATGACAAAAACATTATAACTATTATACTATGATACAGATCATGTTTCTAGATCTCTCTATAGGAGGATGTAGAACTACTTGATCATTTATGGCCCAGTTGTCATAGGTAGATTACACCATGTCATTGCAAAGATAGCAAAATCATTTCTTCTGACCCCAAAACTTCAGTGATTATGGCAATACCATTAAATCAGAACTAAGACTTCTAATTCCTGATGAATTTATCTTATACAAAAGATGAAATTACAATGATAGCAAGATAATGAGAATTGCAAACTGAGACATGTTGTTCTTATCCTCAGCATTTAGAGACTACACAAGTTATAGAAGTTGTTATTTTATAAACGGCTCTTACCTTCACTACAAGAGAAGATGAAGTTTAGTAGTTACTAGTAGTAGTAGCTCTCTAGTAGCTACTGTTTTAGGCCTCCTCTTTACAAATGCAAAATATGTTTAAAGATTTATTTTTATTATTTTGTTATTGTGTGTAAATGTGTATATCTGTGTGAGTATGTACACATGAGTGTAGGTGACCATAGAGTCTAGAGAGTTTTAGATCTTCCAAAACTTGAGTTACCCACAGTTATATACCACTAGACTGCAGATCTGGAACTGTACTTCTGTTTGCTGGAAGAACAGCAAGTGTTCTTAGTCATTTAGTAGTGTCTCCATCACCTATTTGCTTTTAACTAGAATTCACCCTATCCCAAATTTAATCCACACACACATGAAAAACTGTTTAAAATGAGACTTTGAACCAAAGTTTCACTTTTAGTTTTAATTTTTGAAAATTAATAGCTAAAATAAATATATAGTGGTTTTCACAGACAATTATACACCACCCTGATCTTACTCATTTCAAAATTTAGAATTATTATCTGACTGCCACCTGATTATATAGTGGTTGTGTTCCAACATTTTTATCATTCCTGAATAAGGAATTCATTTCTTCATATTTGAGTAGTGGAACAAAGAAAGACAATTCATAGTATATGTGTGGCACTATGATATTTTGTATGTGTTTTTAAAAACAGATCAAATCACTCTAACAAAATTATACTGATGTGGTTGTTTAAAATCTGTGCTTAGCTCATTTTGAAAGTATGAAACTAACCCAAGAGTATTTAGTTAGCTTGTTATAGACAGTGGGAACAAAACTTGCCCTGTAACTAAATAATTACCCTCAATTTATATCACTATCAATCAACGCCTGTAATAATTAGGAAGCTAGCTAGAAAATTTAGTAGCACTCCAGTACTAAACTATTCATAATTGATTTTCTTCTGTCTGAAGTTGTGATTACCTAAAAGCAACAATAATTTAATAAACACTTGCAAGTTAAATTCGTAAATGCAGGGATACTAGTTACAAAAAAACAAGATAAAGATGAAAAGAGTAGCAGAAATCTAATGAAATTGTTTTATTATCAAAGTCATTTCACATAGTCAACAGAGAATTACTTATAGAATTATAGACTGAGATTTGCTTACTGTAGGGTTTTAGTATAAGATTTGTATCTGTCTCATCTAGCAAGCTTATTTCTCATCTATAATAGTCATGTGGCATTTTATTTTAAACATGAAACTGACATTAAAGAAATTATAGTTTAGAATGAATACATGTCTCTATGTTCTACTAAGCTTATATGTTATAGTTTCAATATATTAGAATTTAAATTCTCATTTGACCTTATATAATGATGCAAATTTTTTTTCATCAATGTAAATGATTATCAAGGCAATGTTTTTCTCCAGTGCCTCAAATAACTTTTCACAAAATAAATTTCGTGACAAGTGTTTCTTCCTTATCTTATTTTCCAATAAATGTTTGAGTGTTTTTACTTTTCTTCAATTGTCAAAATAATCAAAATTGATATAGATCTTAGAAGCTATAAACAATTGTTTACTGAGTGAAGCAAACACCTAAAACACAGAGAGATATAGTCAGCTATTACAATCTTCTATTAACTGCATTTAATTTTCCACGACAAATATCTGATGTTATTATTTTAAATGTTGCACAAGTTATAGTGTATCTTTTTCCATTACTTCTCTTTTTCATTCTTCTCCATATTTTGTTTCATTTCAGATAAAACTCTTTAATGCTATTATATTAGCTTTGTAAAGTAGTAGAAAAATTAATTATACTTTTAAATGCATTAAAATGTTTCCTTATTCTTTTAAAAAAGCAAATTTAAAATTATAATTTATCTTATGATTTACATAGTACTGAAAAATAAAATATACCTGAACCTTTACATTATTTAGATTAATATCCTACAAAAAAATGAATACCATATTTCAAAATTTCTCTCTACAAGGAAATTGTAAAAGAGTATAACATTCTGCTAGTGGCATGCATGTTTCAAGTGTCTCCTGACTTAGTTTGGTAGTGCATACAAACCATCTTTTACATACTCACCTTCCCTTTTCCTATTAGAAAGCAGAGCTCAAGTGCTTGTAAAATTCTTGCTAGGATTCAAAAATTGCCAGGCTTTCCTAAACATATATGTTTTTATTGCCACTTTATAACCAGTGTGTAGGAAGTAAAATGAAGTTTCTTGAAGAGCCTGGTCAAGTACCCAAGTTTTCTCAGTTAATAACTAGCCAACCCAATTCTAATCATTAGAAGTTTTCCACCTTTCTATTTTACTTTCTCATCTAAACTCTGACACAAATGACAAGTAGAAAATGTGATTACTGCTGTATTCTATTAAATATACATGAAGTAAGCATTGGGGCTTGCATATCTTTGATCAACAGAGATGAAATATTTGACATACAAGTAACATTTAAAGCATTCTGTCAAACCTGGACTTTTTATTATGTTGTTATAATACATAGATATCTGTCCATTGCTCTCAGTCTGGACAGAAATCTTATCATACCCTGTCTGTAATATAAATCATGCAAAACTATAGTTTTATAATAGGGAAACTATGTAGTATATTATTAGTTCGCCAAGTCAGAGGAATCTCTGAAAACATGCATATACATTACACTGTCTGGACTGAGCAGGTAGTATTTATATATTTAGAAATATATATGTATGTACATATACATGATTGTAAGAATAATTAGTGAAAAAGTCATGAATTTTAATTAGCACAAGGATGGATAGGTGTGAGGGAGGGTTTGGAGGGAAAAAAGGAAGATGGAAAAGGCACAATAATATGATCTCAAAATATAAAAGAAAATATTTTTAAAATGAGTAAGAGATGCTTGGATATTGTTCTCATATCATTTCCAGAGAAAGAGGTGACCTGTATCTTGCCTCAGGTTTGGATCAAACGGAAATCCTATTTTTTACAAATGAGAATGTGAAGTTGTTATTATTTTTATGAAATTTGGTTCTTGAAGTTATACTCCTAAAATACCATATATATCTGGAAATATGATGCCATATGCTTTTTCTCATATACATAGAATAAATTGTATCCTATAGCATTTTATTACTTGAATTGACTTACAGTGGTCTACTTTCCTACTCTCAAATAAGTTGGGCCATATTTATACAGGAGTATTAATAAGTATCTACAACCCAAGCTAACTCACCTACTGTTTTATAGTAATAATACCACATATCAATGTTTTTCCTATATGTAAAATAAGGTTCATACAATTTATTTTACATTTAAGTTCAATCGAAAAGTCTAAGACAGAATTATGTTGATTGAAACCCTATATTTTGTTTATCTTTCTTTTATTCAGGATAGGGACCCATGACCCATCAGTGGTAATTCTGATGTCAAATAATTTAGTACTCATTTGAAACTTAGAAATACAGCAACAATACAGCAACTTAAAGAAACACTGGGCTTAGAATTTGAATACATATAAAATGGTATGAATTGTTCCATAATAAGGTAGCCACTATGAAAGAAAATCTGGCAACCTAGTTTTGCATATTAGTGCTAATGGGGTCTCTTTTGTTTTTGCAAGGGTGCAGGAGCTAAGGGAACACGTGAAAAGAAATGTCAGAAAAGTGTAGGAAATAACCTAATTGCATTTTGCTCAATAAACCTCTGAAGATATTGTAGTCACTTTTAAATAAGCATATTTTAGTTAGGAGTTATCACTTAGAACATTTTCATGTTGTTAATATCACCCACTGGGAATTAAATTAAGTTTTAAAAATTATTGTAAATCTGCAGTTTTTATCATTTTGGTAAACTTCTTTTTTTAAAAAGTGAAGCTTCCACTAAAAGATAAAGCGAATAGAGTATGGATAACATATATATTATCCAAATGTTGAATATTTATATGTATATCTTTCACAGGAAATACTATAAATTGAGTTTGTAGTAAATTTTGGATCGTTTTCATTGGAATGACATTTTGACCAGGTCTTATTGTTTTTCTCTACAGCCTGAACACCAATGCCGGAACTCCAAGTGATCAAAGACACGGATAGGGTGCTGCAGCAGTTATCTGCTTACCTAGTGTTGTGATTCTTTAGAATTCACACTCAGATTCTTTTCAAATATGGAACACTCAATTACTATTTGTTCATAATTGATGAATAGAGCTTTGAACACATAGGAAAAATCAGCTTGAGATTGGACTTCCCATGTTTTTAAGGGGCAATCATAATAAGTGAACGTATTACTTCTTATTTTCTTTACCCATTTCTTTTAACGAGCTCATAGTGCTTCACAAACATTCTCATACTTATCCACACAGCAGGAACAATTTCTAAGATGGATAAAATGCTATTTCTAGATTGTATGTAAAAAAAATAAAATGTAGACATAATTACTTTGAGCTGTGCCTGTTATGGAATAGCTTTCTATTTCTCCAATATGGTATTTAATAGAACCTATATTATCAGACAATTTATTGGTACAAATAATTGATAGTTATTATCATGGCCTGTGAGCTCATATTGTAGAAGAAAGTGTGACTGATTTGTTCTCTAAGAAAACATATAGAGCTTTAATTTCTAGATCATGACATACCTTTTTCATGACATACATTTTCCTTTGAACTAATGATGGGGGGTCAAGTTATTTACTCCCTCACTACTAGCACATCCCTTATTTTTAAAGAAGACAATGACAAAAACGATTCCCAGCCTACCAAATATGCCGTCTTTATTCTTTTCTTCTTCCATTCTATCCCAAATGTTGTTTCTTCATTATTATACTAGCAACAGACAACAGAAATAATTATAAGAACAAAAACTACCAACACAACAAAGGAGAAAGACAGATATGATGGGCCATTCACATTATGAATATTTACACTATTCACCCTCTGGTCTAAGCATAATCAGGCAACTATCATTTTCAGAGATGTAGAAATGGTTAATTTGGCCTGAATTGCTCAGGAAATGTACAGAAATATTTTTAGCACAAACTCATGATACATAATTATTACCATTTTCAGAGCCCCTAAGAATCAAATAATCCATACTTGAATGTCATCAGATACATTTGATGACACTTCTCAAGTATTCTCATTACACCAGCAAGGTCTTATTCATTGTGTAGAATCTGCCTTAAAATTAAATTCTGTTGTGACAGAAGTTCTACTCATCCAAAATGCCAAGTGATATTTTATCCACTTTTCATTAATCAATTCCTTGTGGTAATATATGTAGTTTCTTTTGGGATGACCACCTAATTGAAATAATTTTTAAAATAATACATTAATTCACACCAATATGATTTAGTGGTTGTTTCACATCTTGAATAATTTTTTTCTAAGTTATATTTTGGTTTTGGTGATGCACACAAGGTCTACTTGTATGAAATCTGCAATGTTTTATCCAACTGCATCAAAATAATGCCAACTTAGAAATAATTAATGAAAGATGAAATAAAATATCAAATATATAACCTGAGTAACAATGTTTTATGACTAATGTTATAATATCCAGAATCATCTCTTCATCATAGAGAAAAAGAAAATATACTAAATGCTACAGAAAATAGAGTAGCATTTTTAAATCAGATAACTCAAAAATACATTAGTGTCTTAACTATTTTAGATGAACAGTACGAATCCATATGTTTTTTTTTTCCTGGCATTTACCACTTATTAGCCCTCTTTATGACACCCAATGTTAGTTATTCATTTTTATAAATTTTAGAAGTATAACATAGGAGGCAATGTCACACATTCTTAATTTGGGCCAGCCAAGCATGGCACTTAAGGGATTCAAACTATCAAGAGAGGGTGTCCTATATGGGCAATCTCCTATGCTATCCCTAGTGAGGCATTTCTACAATGAGGAAAGGATTTTAAGTTTTATAACTTAAAACACTGTTATATCTGTATATGTAATTTTATGTGTAAGTCCCCATTTTATCCATTGGATAAATGTTAAAGCAGTAAAATGCCACCTCTCTCCAAGTGTCAAAGTATATGCCCCTTTCTTTTGAGTTTTAAAGCACCAAACATTCCCCTCGAGAGAGTTTTTATTGCTTTTCCTAATCTATAATCATGTTTACATAAAGAATGCATAGGATATCATCTGTTTGATGTCAAGTATAAACATGCTTAAAAACATAAGGCAGTCAACTACTAATTAGCTGTTTCCTATTCCTAATGAAGAGAGCATGGCAGATTTGGATTAAAATTCAGCTGAAGCTCTCTTCTGTTTATAGTTCCAGGTGTTTTTGTTTTATCTAAGAGTTTACTTTGACAGCTACTACTAAATGATAAATCACTCATATTATAGCTGAAATGCATTTTGAAATTGAAACCTGGCAAAATTTAAGATTGTTCCAAGGAACGATGTTGATTACCAGGTCAATACATGTTCCTGCCTTGTAATCAGTTATATTGGGATACTCAAAGAAGTAATAGACAATGATATCTCAATATCATAGAACATGTTGCACTGTTAGGATACTACTATCCTTAAAATTTGGAGAAGTTAACTATTGTAATCTCAAATTATTGTGTTATGGGTAAATCAATTGATTTACATCATAATGTTTTCTTGATAGCCTAGTGTTTCTTTTGATTTTGCAAGCTCATGTGGAATCTATTTCTGATAGGCTTTGTAAGTGGGCACATTTAATGAAAGTTGTGGACAGATATGTTTTTCTCTTGTAACAAAGATAAGAATTAAACATAATAAAGTGAAAGATTTTTCAAAACTGCATTTTTTCCAAAAGACAAATGGTGATTGTCTTTTCTATTCACTGCTGTGTTTATATAACTTTTTAGATAACATGGTTTGTTTTACCCTTGTTTTAAAATTTGTAATGTTCACAATTTGCACTGCATGATTCAAGCTTTATCATTATTGTACAAATTTCAGTCCTGGTAAAATGACTGAAACTTGATGTGAATGAGCTTTCCATTGATATTGAGACTATGTGTACAGAGGATGAGGTGAACTGTAGAACTGAGCAACTAATTGGTCATTATAATTATAACTTGATTCATCTGGAGTCTTGGATTTCATTATAATGCTCAGACTCTGTCTCCAAAAGACTAACCTAAATACTTTTCTGGAGTTAAACATTAAAGGACATTTTTTTAAAAAAAAAAAAATAAGTTTTTATTTTCGGGTCCCTGCAATATTCAAGTTAATTCCATTATTTTATTAGGCAAATGTCCCTTAACCTGTGAATAATGCTAAACACTCTAGCTTTTCTGATTAACACAGAATCCAATTCTTTTATTCTGTTACCTTATATATCCTTGATTTTCAGTTATAGTATTTCCCATAAAATTCTATTAATTTATTTAACATGAAGTATTCTACACAGAAAAAAATATTATAGAGATTCCAAATACTTTTCTTTTTACAACTCAAAACAATTTCCAATTGGAGATATGATATGCTTTTAAAAAGGCAGTATCAGTCAAGTGTGATGATGAATGCTTCCTTCTACACAAAGAGGGCACATTTGATTTAGAAAGATGTAATTTTCAGTGTTGCTGAGTACAAGGAATAAATTTGTGGTGATTTTTTTTTTACATTTTTGCTTCCTCTTCTGTAACCAAAGGCTGATTTTTTATTTTGATTCAGCTAGCCAAACATGCAGGTCATAAGCCATTACAATGGAAAAGAGCAATTAGAGCCCAAGGAAGCAAAATAGAATTTCTTTTTATTATCAACAATAAACTTTACTTATATCAATCAAATTCTATCTAGCTACCAGATTATTTGGACTCTAAATTATAAATATTTAAATGAATACTGTTTCTGAAACTTAAGGTTAAAATGATATTACATTGGTGTGAACAATATTCAAGTTAACATGGATAATGAAAGTTCTAAATGTACAAATCCATAATTATTTTAGAGCCAAACCAGGTAATGTCTTTCCTTACATTTTAGTAAAGCACAGGAACTTCAAGTGTAACATGATGTACAAAAGGAAAAACTAATATAGATCTCTATAGATGTTATAAAATAATTTATGAGGAAAGTTTTTATCAGTTATCCATGTCTTCAATTTGTGTCAGGAAGCAGAGCTGTAGCATGAAATTTACTTGAAGGATCTTGAAATCTGAAACATTAACATCAAGAGATGTTAATTACATTTTACCAGTATTAAATAAATCCCATTGCATCAAATCATTTTCAGTTCCTGAAGATAGATGTTTTACTTTAATACCTATGCTTCAGTAATATTCCACAGAAAAACTAATGTTTTCTTTTTTAAAGGAGGTAACTATTACTATTTAGCAGTGGCACAGTACTATGTTTGGCCTGAAAACTCCTTGCTGGCTTTACATTAAAGAAGATATTTGTGATTTCAGTATATCTCTGATAATATCCATCATGGAGTTAGTTCGGTTGTGTTTATCAGGAAAGCTTTGGTTACTGAATCATCTTTTCTGTGTTACATTAAGAAAAAAAAGGAACGTGTATATTCTAAATGCAACTTTGTCCTTGCATTAGACTGACCAATTTAAGAACATGAGCTAAATCCCGATGTCTATAGTAACTTGGCCATATTTGATGCTTTTTTATGCTCACTTCTGCTTGGATTTTTGTCCTTCAAAAATACAGTAGTGTCTTAGAGACTAGACATATATGGTTTCTCTGTTCTACCATATGTTAAGTTAAAATACATTTTTGTTTAAAATGTACTTGGTAAACTTCAGCATAAATAAAAGCATTTTGACTTTGTCAGTTATCAGTGAGTTATTAGTTTCATGTTGCCAACTGCAAACATTAAATATATATAGTAAAAATTATAAAATCAAAATCTCAAAAGTATGAAGATGCTTGTATACCACTCTTTGGTGTTATATTCAAAAATATGAATGCAATTTTTTCCATTTAATATTAAAATGGCAGACTTTCTTGTTTTCAATTTAGTGACTCACACCAGTTGCTCTTCCTGTATAAATATGTTTAATGATTCTTCTTCTAGAATGGAGGATTATAAACAGAATTAGAAAAAATTATTATAAATGAACTAAGAACTAGGAAATCTTCTCTGTATATCCATTTCCAAATGTTACTTTAAGACTTACTTTCAACTGCATGAAATAAAACCACATATATGTATATAACAGTATACATACATATATATATGATTTATTAGTTCCTTACCTAACAAAAGTATACATATTTCAAACTATTGTGATATTCTGGTTTGCCCTTGATTTTCACTCAGAATTTCACTAACTACCATCAATAAAACCATACTAAAACTTGAGCAGCATACTGCCTTAAACTTTCCTCCTCCACATAAATTTAATTGCCATCTTTAAGTTTGTCCTCACAAAGTCTCAGAGCACAAGTACAAGGCATGTAAGTTATTTGTCACAGCATGTAAAGCATGGTTTTTAGTTCAGATTCCAATACAATTTTTATATCCATCTGAAACTTCATCAACATAGTCTCTAATATTTGCATTCCTATAAGTAATGGACTCCATCCAATTAAACTTTTCCTACATTTACCTATGCTTTCTGTAACTTGCATAAACTTCCCATGTAAAACGATTATAAAATGTTTCTCAAAATCATAAACTACATGGCAATAGCAAGAAAAAATCATACCATCTTTCTGGATTCTTCAGTTTTCCATTTGAATCTCATGAACACCTGAAATAAAGCTTATAAAGTTAAAATGTTTACTTTGATTAAAGGTTTCAGAGATTCAAGGCTATAGTGGGTGACTAATACCTTTAGGTACTGATACATAAAAACAAGTGTGTGTTGCAAAGCAAGAACCCTCACCTATGGACAGGTTTCCGTAAAGTAAAAAGCCTAGCCTCTTCTTCTCCCCTTCAAGCATTTATTCCCTGTAATCTAAAAATGTCTCACTGTGTCCTACTTTTTTATAGTGATGTAGACTTGGCAGTAAACCTTTAATATGGGTTTTTTCTTCATGCATACCTGGATCATAGTATCTGGATAATGTTATTCATGTATTAGCAATCCACAGTGGAATTTTGATGTGAAGATATTTTCCCCCAGTGAGCATCAGGCCTATGATGTTTTACTCATTTGCAGGTGTGATATTGTCCCAAAAGTAACTTCACTGAAAAATGAGATTCTGATGAACATAGAAAATATCTCTTAATACCATCAAAATTCAAATAAATCAAAGTTAGGCACATAATAATTATTTGAGTAATTGAACTGTGAAATAATTAGCTCTTTTCTCACATAGATCTTGATTACCAACATAAAAACTGATAGTTTTAACAAAATGTTTACATAAACTTTTAAAAAAATTATTTCCAATCACAAATACAGTTAAGTTGCTCCATTCAAAATTTGACAACTGTCAAATGTTATAATACAAAATGAATAAGAAGTCATGGTGAGTCTTCTCTCTGGCTGTGATACCAGTTAAAAGAGAGCAGGATGTGAAGATACTAGAAGTTCTAGAGCAATGTAAACACAATAAAAAATCTATCACTATTTAAAAAAATGGGGCCATTTTACAATTAGTAGATAAACGTCAGTGTCCAGCAGGCAAAAAAAAAAAATAGAAAGAAAGAAAGAAAGAAAGGAAGGAAGAAAGAAAGAAAGAAAAAAAGGAACACTTTATGTAACAATAAAATCCAGGTATGAAGCAATAGTTTATATGTTAATTAAATTTCAATATGTATGACCCAAATATAAGGAAGGGCAATGCTGTGAGAGTATCTGAGCAGGTTTGTGAAACTATAGCAGAGCATCAAAGAATACTATAATTAAAGGGGTGATAAACATGAGAAAAAAGAACCGCCTCAGTCCTAGTATAAGAATGTAAGAAATAGACGCTGGAAATGTGTAAGATTTTTGTTTAGCTTTGATAGGATAAGACATAATTTTCTTGGTTAATGTAGTGTTGTATTCTAGAGAATGTTAAATAGGTAGCAAGGCACATAGTTCAAGAAACTATTTGGAGAATAAATCTTTATGTACTATCAGGTTAAATAGAGAAAATGAAGAGAGAATATTGTACACCACAAAACAAAAACTTCATGTTTCCCCATATAATTCTAATTTAAAAGAAGGGTATGTTATATGTTAGAATGTTACATAAAGTATCAATTTTTACAGAATGGACAATTCTGTGAGAATATTATGTAATTCAGAGTCAATAACACTTAAAACATGGTTTTGGTAAGGTTTAGTATTTGTTTTTATGGTTTTACAAATATCAAAGTATTTTATTCCACAAGGTGAGTAGCAATGCAAATTTCATCTAAAGACTCAAATAGAAATTTCATCTAAAGACTCAAATAGACTGAGTCTTTCATCTTAACCATTACAAGAAACCCTTGAATTTTAAGTGGTAAAAACAAAGAATACTTTTTTTTTTAAATGAACCAGAGCTCCAGTTAACCTCAATATGTCTTCTAACATACAAAGTTTTACTCATTTTACTCTTCTAGGCTTCTAGGTGTATCATAAGCCCCCCCCTTTTATTACTACCCCAGAAGATAAGTTCACTTGAACCCAACTCCACAGCCTTACTTCTGTTCTCTCCACCTACTAACATCAAAGTCAGTGCTCCTGAAATATTCATCATCACACCATTTTAGTTGTTCCACAACTTAGAAGACTGAAATCAAAAAATTATTCCACCTCCCATTCACAAAACTTCATTGGCTATCATATCTTTTGGGACAGATAGGTAACTCAAAATAATGTAGGTTATTTTTCTAATTGACAAGAGTTCTGGGTTTGATAGTATAGAAAAGTTGCCATACTGCAGAGATGGGAGTTTTTGAAAAAGTATAACAAAGCCCAAAATGTTGATGAACAACCAAATGTTAGGGGATACATGCTTAGAAAAGAAATAAAGAATTAAATGAAAAACTATTGTTGTCTGAATAATAGTTGGCAGGTTAATGTAACTACATGATTGCAACCCATTAAGCTACTGCAGCAGGGATTGTGGGAAGAAATGCACATTATCTTGCTTAAGAGAAAATTATGCTATCTATATTTCCAACATAGATTCAGGTGAATCTATCCTTGGCCAGTTGACTTAACTGGTCCAACTGCAATGTTAAGTCTCTAGTCAGGCATTTTCTACTATTTCTCCAGAACACATTTTCTGCCTATACTACTAGTCTAATATTATCTCTTTGCACTGAAGAGGAAACCTGTAAATTTATTTAAGACTCGTATCATGAATGGGAACCTTCAAATACTGACATCTCTGACCTCAGTCAAAGATGCTGCTAAAAGGATACCTGTGGCCTTTAGCCAAGAGAGAAGTTGATTACTCTTCTTTGGGGTGGTTTAACTACTTAGTTAATTAGTTAATTTTTACATCCCTTTTTCATTATTCTTTACAGTAAAGAAGTGGACGTCATGGCCATTACAGAATTAAGTCAGTGACTGACCTGAATTCTTATAGCTGAATGGGTGCATAAAAGATGTGGTAGTTGCAGTAACTGTCTAGAGGCTATCAAAAAGAACCCGGAGTATACTAGTACATCAGTGATTTTATTTTTTATAACTGCTAGATATAGAGAGGAAAAGACATGAAGGAAAATTAAAGGTCAGAGGTATTGGCACTACTTGTCCTAGACAAGAAACCAAGAGGAGTCAGAACAAAGAATATGTTCAAATGTTCAAACCCATTAGAAATCCAAACCCATTAGAATCTCTTGACGGGCTTACAAGAGCATCTATCTATACATCATACTATCTGTATTTGTCCTATGAAAATAGAAAAGAGTAGCAATTCATGACAACAGAGTCAAATGCTTTAAATTTTCTTTGCATTTTATATTTGTTATCCTATTTCCCCCCAAATATGCTTCACATTTCAAAAAGTTGTTATAAGTATGGTATTTATGTTATTTATTTCTAATTTGCCATTTCAAGTTGAATTTTAGATGCCAACCTACTAGAAAATAAAATTTAGAAAATTGATAAGATTGGCAGGAGAATATGCTTATAAATTCACATTAAACTTCCTCTGAGACATATTGACAAGAATTTCAAATATCTTTGTTTTACCAAATGAATTGTGTAACTAATACTTTGCTGTATTGTTGGATACTGTCAATATTAGTAAGTTAAGTTGATATGTGAACAGACACTAACTCGAAATTGCAATATTGAAATTAATTAATAAGCACCAAAACATTGTTTCTGTGTAACTGTCATGTGAAATATGTTGCTGAAGCATTCCTGAAAAATAAATAACAATTCAATTTCAAGGAAGCCAAGGAGTTCTGAAATGGCACTGCATTTTAGTACAATTTTCATTCTGGGTAAATACTTCGCTATTGAGTCCACAGTGATGAATGTGGAAACCACACTGATTGCAGTCCAAAAATATCATTTGTGGAGGCCCAAGGCACTATAGTAACTTTTATACCATGGAAAATTTGACTCTACATACTGCTATCTGCAGTTATTACTCATTATGCAATTTAATGTTTAATATATTGTGTTGTAATATGACCTGTCTTCCCATGCCTAATGACACACTGTAACAATGAAGTGCTACTGACTTAATTTAAAATTAGTTTTATAGAAGAAGTTCTTTTTCAGGGCAACAATTTAAAGTGAAAATAATAAGAATCAAGCTATTACTCTTATTGCCTCTACACAACTATACTAGTATCAGGCACACTAAACTTCATTTTGAATGGTTGATCAGGGATGTTTAAGTGTCTTTGTTACAGTTTTTATTGTTTCAGTGCAACACTATGACCAAAAGGGAGAAAGGGGTTTATGGAGCATGCTTTTGTAGACCACCAGCTCCAAAATCATGACACAGAGATATATTATTAATTATGAATAATCAGCCTTATCTTAAGCTTGTTTCTAACTTCAAAAAATAATTAACCTATTCCCAATAATATATGTGTCACCCCAAGGCTTATTTACCTCATCTACATACTGACCATTTCCTGCTTTCTTCCTGTCTGTCTGGCTGCCTCTCAACTGGCTGCCCCTTTCTCTTTACCCACCAGGCATGCCTATTCCTCGTCTGCCTAGATAGCTATTGACCTTTCAGTTTTTCATTAGAGTAATTTATGTGGAATGGGCTCCCAAAGTACATTCATATATTCAGGATAAATATATGATAAATATATTCAGGCCCCATAGACTGCCCAGTCCTCCCAACTAACACCACAGCCAGGGAATCTGAGTTTGTCCTATGTTGGTTTTCCAACTATCAGACTAGAGTCCATGAGCTCCCCCTTGTTCAAGTCAGCAGTTTTATTTTGAAAGAAAATTCAATAGTCTACCAAAAGATAACCTTAAATTTGTATCACTATACAAAAGTCCATACCAATGTAAAATATTTGAGATAAATACTTGCCTTTTAGTTTAAATTATATTCAATTATTTACTATTTTATCCTATCCTTTCTATACCCTCCTTTTTTTTTCTTCAAAAGATATCCTTGAATATAACCTCCCTTGTTTAGTTTCCTCACTTACCATGACCAGTAGCAATTTACAACCAACTACCATAAACAATGACAAACATTCGTAACCCACCCAATGACCAAAGACCACCCATCCCACTCCTTAGGAATATGGGCAGTATGTTCTCTAGACTGCTTCCTGCAGTCCACAGGTGGCAGGAACTTTAAAGAAAACTGAGAAAATGGAGTCAATGATCAAGCCCTGTGAAAACTAGTTGTAATATTTGTTGTTATACATCACCTGTCTTGTAATTTTTTTCTTGGTTTATTTCTTTATGTCTGTAGTCAGGGTTTTTAAATGTAATCTCTTTTAAACTTGAAGGAATCCACAGACTTTAGTTTCCTCTGAAAAAAGCATAACTTTTCCCCAAATGCAATACATATTTATGAATTGAATTTTAAAATTAAGACATACCTAAAGCATTTAGTGTGGTTTAATTCAACAGACCATTTACAGTCCAATGTCTGTCAACAGCTGCCATTCACATTAGTATTCAAAAAATTGAAAGTCAAACACAATGCCATGCAGGATCCAGGGATCCAGACTCCCTGCATATTTCCCATCTTTACATTACTTTCTCTTTAAAGACTATATTATATTTTTAACTATTTTTTCATGACTGTCTATACCAACTTTCTTTTTATTATTAAGTTCCAACACCCTATTTTTCAACACACTGCGACTTGTTTAGAGGGTCTTTTTTTTCTAAGCATGCATTTTATTGTTCATCTCTAGCATTCTTTGACAATGTGAGCAAAACCTTAAACCTACTGTGTGACTTTGTGCTTATGGTGCCTACAAGCCTAGTTTTATGCCCTTTGTGGTTGACTGAGAGGATTTTTCTTTTAACTGGGAGATGAATCTATCTACTCCATATCTAGGAATTTAGAGCCCACACTGTGACAGGCATTTTTACTTAGTTTGTTGTTTCTAATTAACATGCTGGCTACTCAAGTGATCTGCTGCAAAACAGCACCTTATAAAGGAGCCACATCTGTGTTTTTTCTTAAGCTTTCTCAGACACTATATGGAAATTTGGGCCCCACATTGAAGGCCAAATGTATCAAGTTTACTTGGACTGCCAGCCCCCAAATTAGGACACATTGACTTATTATTAATTATGAATGCTCAGCCTTAGCTTAGGCTTGTTCATAAATATCTTTTTTAAAACATATATATATATATATATATATATATATATATATATATATATATATATACACACACATCAGGCTTGTTTACCTTATTTATGTACTGTGTAACCTGCTGTCCTGCTTCCCCCATATCTGTCTGACCTGCCCATGGCTGGCTGTCCATTTGCTCTCTGCCCACATGGCCCACCTCTTTCTCCTTTCCCTGGCTATTGGCTATTCAGCTTTTTATTAAACCATTCAGGTGCCTTAGGCAGGCAAAGTGAAAAAGCAGTACAGCTTTACATAATTAAACAAAAGTAGCATAAACAAATGCAACACACCTTTACAGAGTTAAACAATTATTCTGCAATACAAACAAATGTAACACATCTTTATATAATTAAACACATATTTTATTCCACACCAGGCTTATTTGGTTTACAATACATATCACAGCTCATCATCAAAGGAAGTCAGGACAGGAACTCAAACATGGAAGAAACCTGGAGGCAGGAGCCGATGCATATGCCATGGAAGGGTGGTGCTTACTGGCTTACTTCCCATGCTTTGGTCAGTGTGCTTTCTTGTAGAACCAAGGACCACCAGCATAGGGATGGCACCACCCATGAGGGGCTTGGTCCTCTTCCATCATTCACTAATAAAAACAATTTGTTACAGCTCTGCCTGCAACCTGATCTCATTGAGGCAATTTCTTTTTTCTTTTTCAATTAATGTATTTTCTCTCATATATTAAATTCCAAAAAGAGTTTCCCCTCTCTCCTCTCCTCCCACCCTCTCCCACATCTTCTCTTCCTCAAATCCACTATTCCATTCCCTTCAGAAAAGAGCAGGTCTCTGTTTTTGAAAAATGTCCAGTAAGTTTTCTCTTCACACATTTTTATATTACAAGAGAGAGTACTGTGACTATATTTCCCTTATTTGGTGATGTTTTAAAGAGATGCATGGCTTACAACTTGTAAGGGCATCAGGTTGTTAGCCTCATGTGCTTTTTAATGTCAATATGATTGGGTAATGGGATACTCAGACATCTACTCATTTTATGTGTGTGTCATGAGTGACTATCTTATAGCTAAATATCTGTCTTTGGGCATTCATCTCCACTCTCTTGTAAAATAACATTACAACTTAGGTTGTTATCTGTTCATAGCTCCTCGTGGAGGTGGTAGGGATGGTCAGAAGACACTAGCCTGAGTTTACAGCTACTTCCTATCACCTATTGTATACCACTCTGCCTTAACTGTATGAAGTTTCAGGGAATGGATATAATATTTAATTTAGGGAATTCTAGAAGGGCAACATTCTATCTATGTGGCTATGAAGAATCCATCATCTCTCTTGGTAAGTTTTTTTGGGGGGTTATAGTCCATTGGAGAAGGAATACCTTCCTTTATTCCTATAAGTCATCCCTTGCCTGTGCTCTATAACAGAACCCATCATTTCCCAGAATTAACTTTAGCAGTATCTTGTCTCAGTTTGTTATTAGTACCTTAGAAAAATAGGTAAACAGTACATATTTCCACCATGGGGAAATTGTAGTGAGATATTCACTTTGTCTGCTTCTGTAACACTGACCACACCCTATGAGGGGTGGAGCCAGGAGCTGAAGTGACCTGTGGAATTAGGTCATTTTCAAGTCACCCAAACACAGATGTGATTATGCTCACAAGTCTCTAGGGAAAGAAATTGATGGACAATACAATGGTGTTTTGGGTAACCTGTGGTGAACCTTAAGGCCAAGCCTGAAAATCACTACCAGAGTAAGAGGTCAAGAGGTATAGGTAATTTCTACTGCTCATACCTGCTGTGGAGGAAGGCCTCCCCAATCCTGCTCTTGATGGAGTAGACAAGGTTGCCCACAGATGAGGTCCATATAGGGGGAAAAATGGGTCTTGCATGTTGGATTTTCACCACTATGAAGAATACTCTGTCTCCAGTGTATATATTGATTCATGGTAATGCCAAAAGCCATTGGGGCCAATGGGTGGTAGTGGATGGGTATGAGAAAAATCATGTGAGTAGTGGATGGGTATAGGGGAAAAATAAGGATTACAAATTTTGGGAGTAGGCTATTATACCCCCTAGAAATATACTGTGAATAGCTTAGTTCTACAAGAGAATATTCTGGGTCTACATGCCTTACTAAAACACATCCTGATTACTTTTGGAGAAAAGTCAACTAAGGATATGAAACACAAAAGCAACTATTAGGGGGAAGGTGAGTTGACATCCCAAAAAGTTATCTACTCCCCAAAGAGCAATATATATATATATATATATATATATATACATATATATATATATATATATATATTTGCCTTCCTGGGGATCAAGATGATATTGCAGAAACTATCTAAGGGCCAGAAATAGTCAAAGTCATACACTCAGCCTGTGGCCCTTTCAATGGCCTGAAGTGCCAAATAAGGAACCCAGATGGTACTTGGTGAATAAGGCTTCATTATATGGAGCTGAGTAAGTTAGTGCCTTCTATTCATGCAGCTGTGACCAACATTACTCCTCTAACTGAATAGTTGGTGTGGGTAGTGGAATTGTTTCCATGTGGCTGTGGATTTTGATAAATAATGGTTTTCAGTATCCCTTAACTACCCAAGTCTAATTTTCAGTCAATTGTAACAAAATGACAATGGATCTTCAGAGTACTTCAAAAACGGTTAACTCTACAGATTGACCATTTGTCATGGAATGGTGGCCTAGGATCTGGCCTTGTTACCCTGTGTATACTCTGTAAAGAGCTTTCACTATGTTAATGATATAATGCTGATGTCTGAGTGCTCTGCAGATTTGGAAACCCATTTAGAAGACAAAAGTACCTGGTGAAGCGTTGATGGGAAATCAATTCACATAAGGTATAAGGGCCCAGTACAAAAGCAAGAAGGGGATATATGACAAAGCTGTTGAATAGGTTTCACAACAACCTGTTCCTGTTAGTTCAAAACAGTTTCAGGTTTTTTTTTTTGACTCTACTAGGATATTGGTTAATTTTTATACCCTATCTCACTTAAGTCATTAAACTTCAGTATAATCTGATTAAAGTAAATTCTATGTGGGGTTGGGATGGGAAGACTCAAGAAGACTTTGAGCAGAACAAGCTAAGCAAATTTCCTCAAATCAACAAGTGTCCCTTCCTATCAGAAGTCACTAACAGCCCAGAGAGGTGTTTGGGGACTCTGACAACAACTATCTGGGCAAATATCTCAAAGGGGATTTTGTCCTCGTAATGCAAAAGTGCAGTAGCTCAGTGTACAGCCTCAGAACAGCAATTGTTTGTGTTATATATGGCAACAAAACAGGAGGAGTCTATTACCTTCTCCATTTCAATTACTATGAAAACTATGTAGTGTCAAAGGCCTTTAGGGGTTGTTGAAAAGCTATATATTACAAAGGTGGATGATAACAGCAATGATTTCAAATAGGAATGAGTTGTGATGGAGACATTAACAAATACAGACACTATGTATCAAGAAAGGGAAGGAGAAAGTTGCCAGTAGGGTCAACTAAGAATTTTATGCATAGTAGTAACACAAGACATAGCCCATGACTATCTCTACTGATAATTGTGTGGCATTCAAATGTCTGACCATGATGATGGCCAGAAAACTGGTAAATAGTGGGACAGCCACTGTGGGGGCAACAATGAAAAAATGAAATGTATAGAAAGCAGGTGGATTTTTAGGTTTCAGCTCACCACAGTATTAAACATGTGGGGAAATCAGGAAACTGATACGCTTATGAAGGGGAAGGCCACCTGCCCCCAGGTAACACATGAAGCAGATCACTGGATTCATATAAAGTCTGAGAACCAGCATGGATGGAAAATCTCAAATATTGCTAACATTTCTCTTGTTTTTTTTTTTTAATTCTTTGATGTGTGCTTAATTGGGACCCACAATCCAGCTCCTAAATAAATTATACATGGAGTCTTATTCTTACTTATAAATGCCACAACCTTACCTCGGATTGTTTCTAGCCAGCTTTTCTTAAATTATCCTGACTACCTTTTGCCTCTGGGATATTACCTTTTTTGTTTCTGTGTATCTTTTTTCCCTTTTTATTCTGTGTCTGGGTATGTGGCCAGGTGGCTTGCCATTTGTTTTCTTGAGCCGTCATCTTCTCTCCCAGATTCATCTACCTATTTATTCTCCATGCCTGCCAGCTCCACCTATACTTTCTTTTGACTTTCTGTTGGCTGTTCAGCTCTTTATTAAATCAATCAGGTATTTTAGACAGGCAAAGTAACAGCTTTACAGAGTTAAACAAATGCAACATAAAAGAATGGGACACATCTTGGTTTTGTTAAAATAAATGTTCCACAGCATAAACAAATGTAACACATCTTAAGCAAATATTCCACAACACATTCCAGTAAAATAATCTATTCATGAAGCATGCTGCATAGTTCTATGAGGCCAGATCCATTAACAGAACTGATAGATTGATGCTAAGGTGGGGCATGTATATATGATGCATACTCAATAAGATATTCACATATGGATTATATATATATAGTCTTTGCTATCCAGTAAAAATTTCAAGTATGTCTTCAACTGTGTAGATTTTGCCACAAACCTTAAGCATTCCTTTATCTGTAAGAGAGAAACAGGGGAGGCTACCCTCAAGGGTCTTACCCAACTTAGTGTTATGAATGAGTGCCTATGTACAATGGATAGCGACAGAAAGAACATGAATATGCAAACCTAGGCTGAAGACACTTAGGTGTAATGATACTTACACCTCCCCTAAAACTTGAGGCAGGGTTGAGAGGAAAAAAATGGGTTGTTAAAGCAACAATACATGGGTGGAGGGAATCCCTTCAAGAAGTTACATGATTTCTGTATGAAAACCCCAGTGCCAGGGCCAGGATGATCTCCTATGAGATGTTGCCCATGGAGACCCTAGAGGTTTGCTTGGCAATAAAGGCTATTGCAACTCATATTGGTTGCATGTCAGAACTAGATGGTAAAACCCCATGGCTGAAGATACTGCATGTGTGAATATGAATGAGGAAGAATTCAAGGTGGAATATTCTGTAAACCACCATCCATCCCATGTAGACAGAGATATTCATAATTCCTGAAATTGCTTTGCAGATTGCTGGAGAACTATTGCCAACAGTCGAGTTCAATGAGGTACTCAGAATGCTGCACTAGAGACATCCTAAGCAAGACATTCCTGCCTATGTAATAGAGGCTCAACTCATGTATGCAGGGTGGAGAAGGCCTGTCTTGTACTGAAGGCCAGGACAACTGCTTACTTGCCAAAGAAGTCATAGGCTCCAATGGAAAACCCACAGCAATAGTTTTGTTGAGAGAATGTGATGCACCAATCAAGGAGCCTTGTAAATGTTTGAATTTACATCTATAATTTATTATTTCAGTTGGGGTCCTGGAGATATTGTTCTGTTTCCTGTTTTCTCCCTTTTGTTATGTAGTCAAAGAGGCAATAAGTGCTACATCCTTGAGATGGAGGAATAAACAAAATAATACGATGATGTGGTCCCTTAGTAGAATGGTAGAAATGCAAACACTCTTCTATATTACCATCTCTGAGGTTTGGGGATCAGTTTAGAAATGGGGGTAGAAAGAATGAGGAGTGGTAAAGAGTGTCATGGTTGTCTTCTAAACTAAGCAACTGCCCTCTTGAGGCATTAGTCCATGTTTCCTTGTAAAAGATCATCCAAGATGCTCCCCACTACCTGTAATATACAACTATGCCTTAACTGCACATAACTCTGGGGTGTGGTGCTATCGAATATGGTTCAAAGAAGAATAGGGGAAAGTGCTCCATCTATATGACTATGAAGAAGCCCTCATTGCTGCTGAAAAGGTTTAAAGAGCACCAACATTCCTGTAATTAACCCCTCAGCTGTGCTACAGGAAGCACAAAAACCCATCAATTCACCAGCATGAACTGTGGCAGATTGTCTCTTGGTTTGTCATTGATACTGTATTAGTAGAGGTAGACATTCTATATGTTTCCCATTGGGAAAAAAATTTTATAACATTGCATCATAGTTATAAGCTTATTTTCTGTGTGATATGATGCCTTAGTATCTTCTAAGTCTTTTCTGGCTAGATAGCTATTCCAAAATTACTTTGTATGCTTTGGTTGTAGCAAGAGTTCTAATTGGTCTTAATACTACAAACCTGGTGTCAGATTGGGGGTAAAAGCAGAAAGATCAGAGAAGCAGAGCACCCAACCATTAGAGCTCTTACCTCTACGAAATCCTCAGAGTGAAAAGAGATTGAGCTCCCGTCTCCCCCTGCCTTATATTCCTCTCTCCTCTCAGCCATATCACTTCTTATCTGCCTGTCCAGACTTCCAGAACTCAGTGTTTAACTAGTGGCTAGCTCTGACCTCTGATCTTCAGGAAAGCTTTATTTGAGTACAACCAGGATATCACCATATATGGTGATATATAATGATGAAAAATTCCAATTCTTATAACTTAAAATTTAGGCTTATTTTATTTTGATGAAATTTGGAAATGCTAATTAATCAAGATAATTTCATTGTCTTATACTTGAAAAATAAACATAATCTAAAATAATCATATCTATAAAGTACTATAGACATTTAATTCAGTCCATTGATACATATTAATTGGTAAAAGTTCAGAAGCCAATTTTTCATTTTTAGAAATTCCATGGCACTTGATAATCAACCAATGTTTGACTTATATTATAAGATGTGATGCTAGAATTAATCTTGGAAAGCATTACATCATTGAGGAATTACACATAAGGATCAGCAAGTAATTTGTATATAAGGAAAATATTAATCTCTAAATAAATTTCTTGAGATTTTTAAATTGCATTTGTAATTTATTCTTCAAAGAAGACTGTACATATAATAATCACAAAAATGTACTTTCTATATTTAACATTTATTATTGTACTATGATAAAACTTTATTTTTAAGATATTTGAATTAAAATATATAAAATCTAAGGAAAAACTTTTTGTATTCATCATTATTCACACCAGATTTAGCCTGAGTTAAAAACATGGTGCAGGTGAAGTACATTTTTTTGTGCTTCCATATGCTGAAAAGTTAGAAATTGACTAACTGAAATGATTATTAGTAATTTGTTTTAACTGTGTACTTGTATGTGTTTCTGCATGTTTGATTAGTAACTTTCATATAAATTCCTAAAAAGCAGGTAGTTTTCTGGGTTTTCTTTTAGTTTCCCAGAAAATAATTTATATTAAATTACATTTGTAATAAGTATTGTAATTTTTATTTAACATCATTTGAGCAATTACAATGTATTATAATTTACTCTATGCTGTGATAAAAAGGAATATTTTTGTTTTAGAGTTTTAGTAAACAAAGTTGAAATGGTAAAATGCAATAAATAGCTAATGCTAGGTGGTGGTGGCACATAGTTTTAATTCCAGCACTTGGAGAGTGGAGGCAGGCAGATCTGGTAGTTTGAGACTAGCCTAGTCTATGGAGCAATTTCCAGTACAGCTAGGGATACACAGAAAAACTCTGTGAAATATATATATATATATATATATATATATATATATATATATATATATATATATATTGTATGTGTGGTATATGTGTATTGCACCTTAAATTACTACTTACAATTAAAAATATAAATAAAATGTTATTTGGGATTCCAGGCACAGATTTTAAGATGTCTTGAGCCAAAACACAGTGAGAAGCAGCAAACTTTATGTTTTTATTTCAGGTGAGACAAGAATATAGAAAATTCCAGAAAAAAAAAACATAATGAAGTGTAAACCCTAATTGATCCAAATTAAAACTAAAACATAACACAAAAGTCCTTGTAAAAATGCTGCTGTGCAGGAAATTCCTCTGACTTGAGATAGTCCATTTTTGAGGGAGGTTCCTGAGACACCAAAAATAAATAACAAACAAGTTTCAGGAGAATCATTAGATTCAAAACCTATTAGATTCAAAACTTATTTTTGTAAGTGGATACAAGCATTAAGGCTTTCTAGGGAGATTTAACAGTCCAAATTGAGGCAGTTTTGTGCTTAAACACTCATCTTCAAGTGATTTTTTTAATGACATGGCCACCTTTGAGTCACCAGTGCTCCTATAAGTAACCCGCTTACTCAAACGACATTCCAATATACTCAACAGTTGACCAAATTTATTTGGTTGGAAATAATACTTTGTTTTGTCTTTGGCTACCTACCTGGAGTGAGTAGATATTTGTTCATATTTATTTAGGAAAAGACATATAAAAATGTCTAGTCTTGTTTGGTCTCCTCTTTCATAACAATGCCTATTTTAATTCAAATTGACACTTAAAAGGGCATGTTTTCATTATTGTGATTTTTGTGCAGGTTTGATATGGTTGAGTATACATATCATTATAATCTTATTTCGAGTCCCTAGCACCCAAGTGAAAAGATTGTCATGGTAACCTCAACTCTGGGAATATTGGATGCAGAGACAAGCAGATTCTTAAAGCATACTTCCTAGCCAGTTTAGCAGAATTAGTGAGTTCTAGGTACATTGAGAGACCCTGTCTCAAAAGTTAAGATAAAGAACAATTGCTAAAGACATTAATGTCAAATTCTTGTCTACACACACAAACACCCCCCCCCCCACACACACACACATAGGGTACATACTTTATCACACACACAATTGTTTGATAGTTATATGTAAATTACAATGGTGTTTACAAGCCTGCCTAATTCCGTAAGATGTAATTTTCCTCTCTAGAGTTGTTTTTGTCACAGCATATGTATTCAGAAAGTTGGTGGAAAAATTTATAATTGCTACATCTAATTCAGATATTGACCAAAGGAGTACCACAGGAATTCACAAATAGCCCATAATGGCAAGAGTATAGGTTGCTCTCCACTCCACAAACTGACAGCAAGTTATCATTGCTGAAGACAATACCTATATAGCTCATTGAAGAAAAAGGGCTGGTGCCTACATAGAGGCTTCACTCATATGGTCTACCACCTTTGGTAGTCTACAAACCAACAAAAGAGAAATATAGTTTTCAAGCCAGACACAAACACTTTGATATAAGATGGAATTTTGCCTGCCAAGCATGTGAATTCAATAGTGCCACAAGCTTGTAGGATTAACCAACCAACGATTGAATTTGACTTGGGGCCCACTCTATGAGATGGAACTCATACCTGATACAGATTGGGTGACCAAGAATCTGAGACAAAATAGCTCAGGGATCTAGAGTAAAACCAAATAATACTGGTCAAAAAACTCTTAGTGATGAAACGACTCCTAATAACACTCTGCTATACTCACAGATAGTTCCTTGCTTATCTATATGCAGAGAAGTTTCCTCCTGCAGAAGATGGGAATAAATACAGAGACCCACAGACACTGCACAGTAAGTGACCTTGGAACACTCAGCCCTGAATGAGATAACTCAATTGAATCTTTCCCCTTAGAGCCCAGGGAACACCTTGCAAGAGGAGGCAGAAAGAGTTCAGAAACCAGAGGAGATACCAAACAACAACAAAGCAAAAAAAAAATCATACAGATTAATGCAGCAAGCACAGGGTCTGTGTTGGTCTGTACCAGGTCATCTCTGTGTATATTAGCGCTTCAAGTTGAGTGTTTTTATGAGATCCTAAGTGTGCAATTGAGTGGGGCTCTGATTCATGTGCCTTCTCTTGTACTCTAGTTCTTGTGTTCTTTGGTTTCTCCAACTTTGATGTGGCAGTTTTCATTTTATTTTATTGTATTTGTTATATTTTATTGCTACCTCTTAGAAGTCTGTTCTTTTCCATTGAGAGACAGAAAGAGAGTTGATCAGGATGGAGATGAACTAACAAGGAGGACAAGAGCAGAAACTGTAATCAGGATATATTATGTGAGAAAAAATATATTTTCATTAAAGGGAACTATAAATGCTGCATTATGCTTCATAATGGTAATGAATAGAGGATCTGCTACAAAACAAAACAAAACTTGAAGCATAGGCGATATGTAATTTATTTTAGACACAAACACACACACACACACACACACACACACACACACACACACACACAAAGAAGCAGTTAAATCACTTACAATTATTATTCCAAAAGGAAAAATTAATTGTAAATGACTAGAAGTCAATTAAAGCTGTGTTCTGCCGGGTAATGCAAATCTTTTATAGTTTTGTTTCAGTTAACTGCCTCATTAATGATTTGTAGATGTGTATACAGCTGTGGGAAATAGCATTATCTAATGCACTCAGAGAATAATTACATATGAAAAGAACTAAGTGGCTCAAGGGAAAAATCTCTGAAAATACTTACTTTTTAACTTTAATCATGTTAAAATGCAAAACGTTTAGAAATAAGACACTTCATATTTTAAGCACACAATATTGCCAACTTTTCCTAGAAAATTTTGGACTTTCCCATCATTTGTTTGCATACATGCTCAATGTACAATATTTAGAAACATCAGAGTTCTTAAAAAAAAAAGTAAGGAATCAATTTCTTTATAATTTAAGAGCTCAATTCATAAAATCATTCTTCTTGATGTGTGTCTTTCATGTGTGAAGGCAAATATTTGCACAGTAAGATAACATAACCAAAATGTACACTTTATTATCATTATTTCTACTAAACTAGAATATGCACAACTCTAAGATAAAAATTTACACCATAACCCTAGTTTTACACAGCTTATATGTAGTTCCATAAATTACTATCACAACCTTACTATTTTCAATCAAAAGTGATATCCCAGTCTCCTTTGATATTATGTGTTCTAGTTCCTCATCCACTTTTCATTATTTTTTCTTGACTTTAAGTACACAATTAATATTTGTATTTATTCTATGTGTCTTTTATATTATATATCATAATCACATTCATTTTCCTGTTCCTTTGTCTCTGTCCTAAGCCCCTGCAGCCTACCACCATATAAAACAAAATTTAAGAGGAAAACAGAAAACAAAAAAAAGAACAAAAATTAAAATCTTGTTATGGAAGTTACAATATGACACAATAAGTCATGCCATAAACCCCTTTGTCCATATGTCTTTACTTGCAAGTGTTCCTTGCAAAGAGTCATTGGTTTGTTTCAAGGTCTCAGGTTTCTACTACACTATCAATGCTAGTAACAGGGAGGGTCTTCTCTCTCATCTGTTGTGGGCAGTAATGGGGAAGAAGTAAAGGGGAAATCTCTCACCCTCCTACCTTACCTTACAGACAAGCAGTGGTGACAGCCCTCCCAAGTTTACAACTTTCAGGCTGGCTTGTCCGTATCTCCACCAACAAGGTTGGCTCTATTTTGTTATGCAGATGAGGTGCAGGACATGCTGTCCCAAGGGTTGCAGCTAGTGGGGGACAGAGAAAGGTAACCTCAGGGACAGTTCTCACACCTGCCTCAGGGATTGATAGGCAGAGGATAGGGGAAGGAGGGTAACTCTACCCCTCCCATACCACCACAAGACAGGAGTGGTGGGGATAGCTCTTCCATACTCACAACTTTGGGGCTAGGTCACCCACATTGCTAAGAGAGGTGGCTCTATTTTGCTGCACTGGAGAGTTTCAGGGCCTGATCTCCCAAATGTTGCAGCTGGTGGGGGTCAGGGAAAGCTCTCCCACCCTAACAGATATTCCACATCATCAGTTTTACTTGGATGGCTTTTGTCTCTTTCATTTAGTGTATGTACATTTGAAGGTTTAGATTATTATTTCTGACTTTTTATTTATATATTATTTATACTTACACTTCAAAGTTTAATATTTTCCCCAATGGGAATTCAGTGTTTGCTGATATTTACTTTTCTGTACATGAACAAGCAAAATGTTAAATACTAAAATAAATGTGTGGGAGAAGTTAAATAAAAATAACTACAGTATTTCAGTAAATATAATGTATTCAGTAAATATAATACAGAAATTAATTAAATAAAGCAATGGTTATTAAAAATAAGAAATGCAATAAATCAATGTAATCCCACTCTTTTTCTTCTATTAGTTTTACTATGTTCGGATTTAGTTGGCATTAGGGACACTTATGATCATAGATCTTCTCGTAGAAAAACTATAAGATACATTCATGACTCCTAGGACTATGTAATAACTCATGAAATCAGCTAAAGATCATAACTTAAATGGGGATTTTGTATTTTTACAGTAGGGGTGATTTTTTATTAAACATTTAGCATAAAACCAACTCAATGTGTATTCAGTTTCACAGCAAAATCATGACTCTTATTAAAACAAGGTTATATATTTAGAAATAACAGATGAGTAAGATTACCAATATGTCTTATTCAGCTCTGATTTATATTATGACAATATAGAACTTTTCCATCCACTCACATTAATGTCACATTAGATTATACAAAAGTGAAATACTATATAATGTGAAAATGTAATACTATAATATTAGTAATAAAGAACATGGAACAAAAATTAAATAATAATGAAAAATAAATATAAATGCTTCCAAGGAAGACACTACACTTCTTTTTGACTATGATCTTAAATGCAATGTCTAACATTATCTATTCATATGAAGCATACTTAGTGGAAAAATTCTTTTCATATAATTTTGTTTGATCAGGATTTGTATTATTTCTATGGTAGTAAAATTTGCTAGCATTCATAGTTTATACATCTTTAAAACAGAGAATATTCTATTTACATTGAAGCATTTTAACATCACTTTTTCACAGGAACATAAAAGTGTCTCTTATTGCCTAAATATATACTATTTGAACCACATGATTACATTTTTAGTTTTCAGTAGAAGGGAAAAACAGCTAAGTTTTATTTTCCTTTATATCGTCATTCCTCATAAAGAGAAAATTAAAATTTAAAGGGCAAAATTAAGAGACACTTAGCAAGTGGTATAAAAACAGTAAAATGAAACAAACTAGCATAGTTCATTTTATTTGGTGTGTATGACTATTTGCCTACATGTATGCATATGCACTATTTGTGCAGTGCCAGAAAATGCCAGAAGAAGGCATTGGACGCTATGGAAAGTCATATATGGTTGTAAACTGCCATATGATTGTTATGACCCAAACTAGCATCCTCTGCAAGAGAACCAAGTGCTCTTAACCACTCAGACATCTCTGTAGCCACAGAATTGAATGTTTTAGAGGCAGTGTGCTTCCATTTGTTAAGTACTGACAAGGGAGTTAAAGTTAATTTTGGGGGATAAATAGAGGAGAACAGATCTGGCCTGGGTTGTGGTACATGACCTCCAAAGTTTGGTCAAGCAAAAAAATATTTGCTATAGAAAACTATGCTGCAATCAAAGCACACAATTAATATAAAGAGTCATTATATAATATAATATAAAGAAACTATACTAGAATGAAGGTATAATCCTAGGGGGATGATACATATAAATGCTATGTTGTCTAGAACAGGTAAGAATAAATAACTCTGTTTTTAAGAACCTAAACGATGAGAGACAAAAATGAGATTTGCTTATGTTAACAAATTAATGGCCCACCTAATGTTACACAATTAATAATTAAACTAGAAGCACAAGAGTCAGAGCATGCTTAGATAAAATGCAATATTATTCATGTGAAAACATGAAACAATGACTAGGGATAATTACCTTGAACAAATATTTAAAAGGCTAAGTAATTAAAACATCACTACAGAGAGGAAGACAATCTTTCATCTGAACAAATTATGGCTCTAAAATTAAGAACTTTATACATGTAGTAAAATATCATATATACAATATAAGATACCCTTGTAACACTACGAAATGACAAAGATTTGGGTGAAAGTTATACTGAATAATATTGTTAAGACATATCCCATGTGAATAACCCAAATTTCCAAATATATATACATATATATGTATATATTTAAATGTGATGCAAGAATTAACAAAAATGTAGACACATAAAGGAAATAACTGTCTTAAAACATGCAAGATATGTAGAAGAAATATTTTTATCATTTCCTACCAAAAATTTAAATTACTTGGTGATGAAAATGGAAACTTAATGCAATTATTTACTTGAGGAAAAGCTATTAACAGTAGGACACAAATGTTATTAAGTCTCAAAGTTGTGAAAATAGCAACATAATGTGAGTTAGGGTAACACCTCAGCTATGTTAAAGGTGTACCTACATGTGATTAATTCTACCTTTCTAAAAGATTAAAACAAACATCTTTGTGATGAATATGTAGTATAATAGAATGTTAAGAAATATGGAAGTAAATATCTATATTTATCTACATTTCAAAAGATGAATGAGAGATCCTAAGTGCCTGCAGAGTCAAAGCCCACAGGGTGGGAATTATCACACAATTATTAAATGGCCCACAATTCCATTTGTTACCAAGAATTTCTTGTGGTTTTTATTCATGTATTTAATTATTTAAATTTAAACTTTAAACAATTCTGCCAATGTGGTCCATGCATACTGAATACTCTCACATTCTACTTCTCTATCTCATTCATCCTCCAAACTCCCTGAAAATCTCCCTCTAATGTTTATGCCTATATATTTTCCTTTATGATCCACTGAGATTAAGTAGGATCCTCATCCGACCATCAGTTTGGAACTGGCCATTGGAACCTGGCAGGCTCATTATTGACAACACTACTAAAAAATGTGCTTGTCATCCCCAATGATGGCAATAGATACTAATTCAGAGACAAAGACTAAGGCTTGTGTAAATTGCTCTCAATTCCTCATCTTGCTGTCAATGGGGTCATTTGATTTTTTATTTTTTGTGAACCTTAAAAATTTCTTTCGTGAAGAATAGTTTTAGTTTTGATATGGATATTGCTGAATTTGTAGGTAGTATAAACAGTGTCTTAATGTTAATTTTTCAATATATAAGTAGGATATAACTTTTTATTCTGGTTGCTTTTCTATTTCACCAGTTTTTAATAATTTTAATGAAAATATTTATTGTTCATTAATAAATGTATTATTATTTTTTCTCTTGATAACTATTATAAGTTTGGTTTCTTTTTTTTTAAATAGTTCTTCATTGGTATGTAGCAATAGTATGGGTTTTTCAGTACCAATTTTTGTAGCTTGCATTTTTATTGATTACTGTTTTGCATTTCAAATATTTTTGTGGAATCTTTACAGTTTTGTATTCAGAAGTTCATGTTACTTACATTTACGAACAATTTGATTCTGTTTATTTCTCTCTAATACCTAATTGCTCTGGTCCAGAATTTCAATACTATTGATTAAGAATGTTAATAACAGGTTTGTCCAGAGCTTAAAATTTTTAAACTATAAGATTTTGTCTTTTCCCTTTTTTATTAAAATTTGAAACAAGCATGTTTTATATGACATTCCCAGTTCCCTCTCTCTCCTCTCCTGCCCTGCCTCCCCAAACTCCCTATTCAGTCTCTTTCTGCTCCCCAGGGAGGGTGAGGCCTTATTAAAATATTTTAACTCTTCACCTCTCATCTAGATGTTAGCTGTTGTTTCTTATACTTATATTTTACTTCTACTTTGAGAGGTATGTTTCTATAACTTAGAATTATGCATTTTTATAATTATGAGTATTGAATTTCATAAAATATCTTCTACATATTTCCTGGTATAATCTTATGGCTTTACATTTTTAATTTTCTAATTCATATATTCAATTTTAGATATTATATAGTATGAATCTACATCTTATACTAGAAAACAGTTTATCATTCCTCCCTAGCAAGTTTTCTCAGTAGAAATAATACTAGTCAATATTAATCTCAAATCTACTTTTATATAAAAAATACATCTTCAGATCAGAGGACACATGAGTCATTAACACTAGAATTTCTAAATTTGATGACAGACATTTTCAAAGAGTTCTAAAATCAATAAGAAACATTCTTTTCTCTTCCAGCCCTATCAATTTTTCTTAGAAGAATCATTCAAATATATATTGCACATGGTTTTATTGTTGTTTAAAAAGAGATAACAAAATGTTTTAATAGTGGATAGGCATATAAGACCTGCCTGGCATTCAGAGAAGCATGAACAAAATATCCATAGAATCTATGTGTAGTCCACAGGAACCCCAACATTTCCATTTCACTCCCTACTTTAAGTTTTTCCTTCAGCAAATGATGCCAAATATTTAATTCAACAGTAATGGAATAGATGAGGAACCTCTACCAATATGTAATTGTATTCACTATCAATACCTAAACCTCAATTAGAAAAAATTTTCTGTTTCATCAGAAAACTTAAAATTTGATTGGTGCATATTAACTCACAAACTTATGAAATACAGGACAACCATAGTTTTGATATTAAGTAACTCATTAAACGAAATATATGTGTGGTGTGTGCGTGTGTGTGTGTAAAAGTGAACAGAAAATGGATAAACATACAATCTAACAAGTCTAGGTTAAACCACTATATTATACAAAAAACTCACTTGACTTAGTGAGAAGTCATTTACATACAGTTCTTGCATTTAAATATTAGTTTTCATAAATAAAAATTAATAAGTGCTATCATTTATAGTCATTTTTGAATATTTCCAAAATGACTTTCTTTATTGAAATACAAAATAGTGAATTATGGAAATTCTTTTGCAAAAAATGAATATTTGATTACAATTATCAATAAATTGTGTTTACATGCATTTATGCAGTACTCTTACATTTTGGGGTGTTTGTTTGTTTTTTGAGGCAGCATGGCAGGGGTTTCTATGTATTGCTTTGGAGCTTGTCCTGGAACTTGCTCTTTATACCAGGCTGGCCTTGAACCCATGAGACCTGCCTGCCTCTGCCTCCCAAGTGCCAGGACTAAAGGCATGTGCCAACAATGCCCAGCCATATGTGGGTCTTATAAAAAGACTTTTTAATAAGCCATGGTGTGAAGAAATATTTTAAGCAACATTTTTTTTTTTAGACAGACATTTCTTTCTAACCCACCAGTTCCCAAATAACTAACACAGAGACTTAAAATTAATTATAAATGTTCATTCAATATCTCAGGGTTGTTACTATCTAACTTGTATTTTAAATAAACCCATTTCTATTAATCTACATTCTGCCATGTGGTGATACCTCTCTTTCATCTTGCACCTCCTGTTTCCCCATCATATCATGGTGTTGATTTCTCTGACTCAACACTTCTTCTTCCCAATGTCCTTAGTGGGATTGCCCTGCCTAAGTTTATCCTGTCCATTTATTGTCCAATCAGTTATTTTTATTAAATCAATCACAAAGACATATATTTATATAATGTAAATGAATATTCCACACTTCCTTCTTTCCTTCTTTCTTTCTTTCTTTCTTTCTTTCTTTTTCTTCTTTCTTTCTTTCTTTCTTTCTTTCTTTCTTTCTTTTTCTTCTTTCTTTCTTTCTTTCTTTCTTTCTTTCTTTCTTTCTTTCTTTCTTTCTTTCTTTCTTTCTTTCTTTCTTTCTTTTCTCTGTTTAGGATTGCTTGATCTAGATCTTTCTCTATAGACCATACTGGCCTTAAATGCATAGAGTTCTGTCTGCCTCCCCTTCCTGAATGTTGGGATGAAAGATGTGTACCACAGCCACTCAGCTTTGAGAATCTCTTTCAAATAATTTCTTCTTGGCTTAGAATGCTACTGGCAGTGCTCACTTTCACATCTTTTAAACAGTTATACTAAATAAAAATTAGTCATTTCAATATGTCATGCTTAAATAATAATGTGTAATTTTAATGTACAGTCAATGAATGTCACTTTATATAATCTGAAATACATATGTGCATATATATTTTCTTTAGTTCCTAAGACCAACATATTCTGTCACTGGAATTCCAGAATTCCTTTATTATTCATAATTTTTCCCACTTTCTTTCCATCTTCATAATTACAGTGAATTACTACAATTGACATAGTCCCAAGAAAATAAAGAGATGTTTAATTTCTTGCCTGTCATGCTGACAGTCTTATTAAACATAATGTCTCTTAAAATTCAGAGTCTCACTTCATGTCATTTTGTCAGGTAACCGAATGAATTGCTTTAGCAAAACACAAATCCAAATCAAACAAAAGCCTCTTACTATCTCAGGTTCTTTGACTTTGCTTGACATAGTTACTGAAAGCTTTCTATAGTGATTCAAAACCTGCTTAATACATACATGTACACTTTTCATCCTGCTTTTGAACAGCTTATAGCAACATTATCAACTAATATATGCTATTAAGTAGTATAATACATTATGAGAGGTAAGTAAGTAATGACCTAATATTAGAATTGTGTCTGGAACTTAGCTAGTATTCATGTTTACTACCAATTTTTATTTCTAATATTTTCTTAAATGGGAAATTTTTTGAAAGAATAAATCTATATAAAAATGCGGATATTAAGTATATTAAATTATAAGACATAATTGAACAATTTATAGGCATAGAAGTTATATTCCTATGCTATTAGAAGAAAAAAATAGGATAGTTGTCTAGGGATCCAAATTTGATATGATCAAGTATTTATATAGTACTTTGTAGAAAGAAGCACATCTATGGAAATGAATGATATTCCAACATAGTAATTATAAAAAGTGTTTTCTAAGTAGAATGCTGTTACTTTTTAAGGAATCCAATCAAGAAACAAAGCACATTTTATTGCATTGAAATAATATTGTACTGAAAGATTATTTTGGAAGCCAGATATGATTACAAACTTTTGGTGTTGGTTCTAGGACACAAAAGGTGTTGGTTCTAGGACACAAAAGCGATAGATGAAATCATGGACCAAAAAAAGGACACTAAAGCTGTATTAATTTAATGAAAGCAACCATTTAGCATAAAGGAAAAGGGACTACACTCTGCTAACTTTTAAAATAAATTAATAAGTCTTTTCTGAAATTGTTATTAACCTCATGACAGGTAGATAATTAGTCCCATACCAAGGGGGGGGGCTGATAATAATTGATGTAGCAGAATCTTTTGAAGGGATGTTTACTGGAAAAGAAACAAAAATACAGTAATTATTTCCTTGTTAGCAATTATCATAATGTAACCTCAAGTTGGAAGATGAAAGAAGTAGATTTACAACAAAGCTCTTTTCTTCCATCCGGAATTATTGACAGCTTAGGAAAAGGGCTTAGCCCAAGAGCCTCCAGAGCAATTTCCAATTTCTATGTCAAGTTTAAAGAAAAGAAAACATGCTTTGAGTGACAGAGTCAGGAGTTCAAATAAAAACATAGAAATATCTACTTGTCTACATGCGTTATAAAAACTGATTCCTATATAAAAAATTTTTAATTAGGTTCATAAAAGAAATTTTATAGATTTTTCTCTTCTTATTCGGGAACAATATTTAATGGAAGTAGTAAAAGAAAGAATATTTTATTAGTCCTAATCATTGAACCAAAAGACACAGGAACTCTAGGCTGTCTGTGTTTCCTAAAATATATTTTCTTTATCAGGATAAAGAAGTTCACTGAGACTTTTAAATCACCAAGAATATTAGATTTTGTCAAATTATCTTTCATCTCATTCTTAGCCTCAATTCTAATTTCAAAATTACATTTTTATGTTGAACCAGACTTTATACTCCTGAAATAATTTCCTATTGGTTACAATTTACTTATTTTTCTACATATGTCACATACAGTTCTTTAATGGGATAGCAAGGACTTGGTATAGATATGTTTTATAATTTTTTATGACTTCTTAATTTTTTGAAATTAAAATATAATTTTTTCATTTTTCTTTTAACCTCTATTATATATACCCCTTGCTACATTTCGAATTTATGCCCTCTTTTTCTTTAATTGATGTTATAATATACATTCTTCTCAGTAGTAAATTGTTACTTGTAGACACATACATACATGTGTGTATATGACTATTTCACAACATATATATATATGCAATATGTATTCTACTGAGTCTATTTTATTATTTGTATGTATATAGTTTGAGAGCTGATGAATCTATTGGAAACCAATAAGGTACTCATCCTTGTAAGAACTTTATTCTTTTTCCAGCAGTCATTAGTTGCCTGTAATTCTCTGCTTAGGAGTATGATCCTGTGAAAATTTCCCCATTTATGCTATCATGTCCATTGATTTTAATATTGTTCCAATCTTGTTTATGCAGACATTTCCATGAGAGACCATTTCAACATGGAGTCACTGATATTTTGCCTCTCAAAATCTTCCCACACTCTCTTCTGTCAAAGTTTTCTGAGCTATACATAAAGGAGATGTTACGTATATCTACACATTGGGGCTTCGATAGGCATAATCTCTTTATCTCTTCATTTTTTTCAGTTGTGATTTTTGTGGATATGGTCTCCATTTATTATAAAGAGAGACTTCTTTGATGAGGTTGATAGCTAAAATTATCTATGTGTATAAGGATAATATTTACAATGCAGTGATGAATTATTCTGGTCTAAGAAAATGGCAGTAGTACATTCTTTTATAAGGTCCATGACTGTACCAGAGTTTCTCTTTTGTGCCACCAACTAGCTCCCAAATGAAGACATAGAGACTTCTTATTAGTTATGAATTCACACCCTAGCTTAGGCTTATTTCTAGCTATCTCATTCAACTTAGCCTGTTTCTTTGTATTTACATTTTTGCCTCAGGGCTTTTTACCTTTTTCTGTATATCTTATTTTCCTGCTGTTTCTATGTCTGGTTGGATGGTGGCTGCCTGCCTTCTGGACCCAGATGCCTCCCTCATTCTCTCCTCTCTTCTTCTCCCTCTCATTCTCTTAGAGAATAGATTTCCCCTGTATTTGCTTTTTTCTCTGCCAGCCCCAGCTATCCTTCTCCTACATAGCTATTGGCCATTTAGCTTTTTATTGGCCCAATCAAGTGCCTTTGGCAGGCAAGGTGAAACAGCAACACATCATTTCTTTATTTTAAAAAATGCAGCATAAACAAATGTAATACATCATTACATAATTAAGCACATGCAGCAGAAACAAATGTAACACACCTTTCCAGAGTTAAAGTAATATGTTGACTCATAAAGAACTGTAAAAGTTCTTTTCATAGTGAAATATTCCATAATACATGACCTCAAAAGTTCTAAGAAGTTGGCTAGTCTTCAAATACCACTCATCATTTACCTCCTATTAAGTGGGCCTTAAATCTAATTAGACAGCTACTGGTTACTAACAACATGTGAATGGAAGTTAATACATTTTACAGGTATCTAGCCATGCTGATAATTTTCATAGATGGTAGATGTTGCAGCTGGTTAAGACAGTTTAATTGCTTTTATCTCTTGGCAGGCTATGTAGCATTTTATGGTGCCATTGAAACTAGTCAATAGAAAATTCCAGCTTGAATTCTTGAGTTTTGATTAGACAAATTCATGATTCGATAATGAGCTATTAACTTCCATGAGTTGCTGCACTTATTGGAGATAAGTTTGCTGCCAATTTTATGTTGTCTTGCATTATGATCAGATAGGACAGTTATTATATATATATATGTATGTATGTATGTATGTATGTGTGTGTTTGTGTGTATGTATATGTTATGTATAATATGTGTATATATGCATATATAATTTTTATTTAAATTAGAAACAAGCTTGTTTACATATCAATCCCAGTTCTTGTACCTTCACATCTTCCCTTGTTCCCTGCAACACCCCCCTTCAATCCCCAGTCTGCTTCCCTGAGAGGGCCTTCCATGGGCGATCTTCAAAGTTTGTCATATCATTTGGAGCAGGGCCCAGGCCCTCTTCCATGTGTCTAGGCTTAGGGAGTAACCTTCTGTGTGGAATGGGCTCCCAAAGTCCATTTTTTATACTAGGAATAAACACTGATCCATTACCAGAGACCCCATAGACTGCACAGACCTCCCAACTAACACCACATTTGGGGAATCTGAGTCAGTCCTATGGTAGTTTCCTACCTATCTTACTGGGGTCCATGAGGTCCCACTTGTTCAGGTCAGCTGTTTCTATGGTTTCTCTAGCCTGGTCTTGACCCTTTTGCTCATCACTCCTCCCTCTCTGCAACTGGATTCCAGGCAAGGATTCTTCACTCCTTCAATTGTTTTTCAGTATAATAAAGTTTTATCTAGAACAATATGACAGGTGAAAGAGATAAAAGGATTATAAATAGGAAAGGGGAAAAGCTGATGTATCCTTTGAAGATGTCTTAATTCTATACACAAAATATGCTAAATGCAGATCAGAAAACACTGAGACTTGAACACTTTTAGCAAAATAACAGGTTACAAAATGAACATATATAAATCAGTAACCTACTTTTGTTTTAATGACAGAAATATTGAGAAAGATGTCAGGGAAACAATCTCATTCATACTAGCTTCAAAAGGTGTACCATGAAATAGACTGAAATAAGGACATTAAATATATGTCCAGCAAAACTTTACATTGAAAAAACATTGGAAATATTAGAAGATGAAAAGACCAGTCTTGTTTTCATGAATGAGTAAATTAAATTGAAAACGAAAATTCTACCAAAATTATCTACACCTTCAATGCAACTCTGATTAAAAAATTGAAATTATGTTCTTAACAGAAATAGGTACAATGAGTCAAAAATTTATATGAAAATGCAAAAATAATTCTTTGTAATAGCAATACTGCTGGAAGTATTATAACTGACTTTAAGTTACTCTTCTTATTTATAACAGTAAAACACCATGGTACTGGCACAAATTTTTTTCATGTATGGTTAATGCCCATGTACTTTAAACAACTACAAAATGAAGTGATACAGGATATCTAGCAACAGATGAATGGAAAAGAATGATATGATACATATACATAACAGAATTTTATCAGGAATAACAATTCTGAAATTTGCAGGAAAATGGAGCTGAAAAATTTATACTGAGTGACGGAATTCAAGCCCACAGTATCAAGGACACACTTTTTACTTATGTGGGTGATAGATTCAAATCTTTAGATTTTAAATTTTTAGAGTATCTATAGAAGTCAGGAGACTAGGACAAGCCATTAGGCAATAATACATTTTAAGAGTCCTGATGACAGGAAAGTAGAGAAAGCAATATAAAGGGTAGAGAGGCTGAAGGGTTAAGATTTGTAGGACAGAGGAAATGAAAGTGTTGAAATACTGGTTTAACCAAACAGAGGATGTACAAATGTAACATCCTTTTTTTGACCACCAACCAATTCCCAAATCAAGACATGGAAAGTTACTAGTTGTGAAAGTTCAGAATTATGCTTGCTCCACCCGCTCTTAAAACTTAATTTAACCTGTTTTTATTCATATACATTTTTCTTTGGGGCTTTTTACCTTCCTTTCATTCTATATGTCCTATTTTTACTGCTTCTTCCCTGTCTGTCTGTCTGTCTGTCTGTCTGTCTGAATAGTTCCATGTGGTGATATTTTGTTTCTGCTTTAACAAGTAAAATTTACCTGAAGATCAGAGTACAGAGCTAGCCACACTAGTTAGCCAGAAAGTGATGGGACACACGTTTTATCCCAGAACTTGGGAGACAGAGGCAGATGTATCTTTTTTAACACACTGTAACACATTTAGAGGTTTTTTTTGTTTGTTTGTTTGCTTGTTTTTATCTGTAACATTTTCTGTCTGTATGAGCACAACTTGAATTGTTGCATAACTTAGATCACGGTATGCTGGAGGCCAAATCGTTCCCCTCAGTTCCTAAGAGCCAAGTCTTATGGTAGAGGTACATTTATTGCTAGCTCTGGGAGTGATGTGACTGCCCTAACTCCGGGAAGCTCCTGAATCCACACTGCCACCAACTAGTGTCTATCCCCCTGCTCATAAACACCATTTAAGTTTTTGGCAGTAGGAACTCTTAAAAGAGTTTGATAACTAACTTATATGTGATCCTGAACCGTCATTTAGTAGCTGTTGGAAACAGAAGCAGATATCCACAGCTAAACACTGAGCCAAACTCCTGGAATCCAGTTGCAAAGAGGGAGGAAAAAGTTTCCTCAGAACTCAGAAAAAAGTTCAAGACCAGGCAACAGAAACCCACAGAGACAGCTGACCTAAACCAATGGGTCCCCAAACTGATAGCTAGGAAACCAGGATTGGACCTACTCAGACTCCCTGAACATGGGTCTCAGAAGACCTGGGCAGTCTAAGGGAATTCTGACAGTGGAACCAGGATGTATCCCTGGAGCAAGAAAGGACATTGGGAATGTGCAGGGTACTCCTTCTGCCTAGAGGCAGGAGGGAGGGCTTAGACCCTACTCCAATGACTTGACAGACTTTTATAATCCCTCCTGGAAGGCTCACCCACCCTGTGGAGGGTGGGGAATGGAATGGGAGGGGCTGGGGGGCATGTGAGTATGGGAGGGAGAGGGAACTAGCATCAATATATAAAATAAGAAAAAATAATAAATAAAAAATAAAATAAAAACAACAGCAAAAGAGTTTTGCCACAATTTTTGCCCCTAATACTGAGCCAGGAAGCCATATCTTTAAGAAGCCATGCCTCTGCTCAAAGCCAGCAAACTGAGCCTTCATGAAAAAATGCAGCTACCAAGAAGTCGTTTTTATTCCATTATTTTGTGTGCCTACAATTTTTTGTTTGTTTTCTCGGGTAGTATGTGGAAATTCTGGCCCCATATTTGGTGCTATTTTTATGTGAATATTTCCATTTCATCTACCAGCTCCCAAATAACTGACGTGGAGAGTTAATATTACTTATAAATGTTCAGCCTATATCTCAGGTTTGTTACTATCTTACTCTTAGATTTTTCAGTATAACCCATATATCTTATCCACATGTCTTGGTGTCTTTTCTCAATACATCTTGCCAATCTTGTGTCTCTCTTACTCTGCTAATGACTTCTGACTCCTCCTATCCCAACTGCTAAATTCTTACATTTATACTCGTCAAAAAACGATAGTCTCAACCATACACAGAGAAGTTTCTCTTTGCAGTGAACATTTGTAAATTCAGAGAGACATGGTTGCTCTTGTTCTAGGTATGAAAATAATAAGTTGAGGATAGGCTTAAGGAAGACATTTGTATTATCTCCTCTATATGTCATAAAATATCAATGGGTAGATATTAGAGAATGATGAAAGACTGGAGAGATTGTTCAGCACTTAAGAGCACTACCTGCTCTTCCAATGATCAGGGTTCAACTCCAGGCATTCACATGATATCTCCCAACTGTTAGTAAATCCAGTTCCTGGAGATCCAACACCCATTTCTGACCTTTGCATATACCAAGCATACAGGTGGCAGGCACACAGTGATGCATGAAGGTAAACACACGAACACGTTCTATAAATAAATAGGAAAAATGTATGAAGAACTAGCAAATTTTATCCTCATATAACCCTTGCAAATATGTTTTCATAGCCACTGAGTATCTCCCCTTTTCCTCATTCTACTCAGCATCTGGTAAAACCTAGTTTTGCTGTTTTGTTTGTTCCTGAAACATCAAATTTTACTGGTGGATATCCATACAAATGTCATAAATAGATTTATTTTCATTAGAAAATAATGTAAGTATGACATTTCACATTCCAACAAGAAAAGAGAGTGTTTCGATGGTACACAACTAACTTATCAGATTTCCTTCTTCCAACTCTGAGCTTATGTAACAACATTTCCCCCTCCTCCTTTTGCCTCACCCTCTCTCTCTCTCTCTCTCTCATATATATATATATATATATATATATATAATTAAAGTTACAATTTTATGAAATAAATTTACTACTTTACAAAAATGTTAATAATTTCCAGCATTGTGGATAGTGTACTGATTTATTTTCACCAGTCTGTACAAATTTACCACATTCCTTTATGACCCAATAAATAATATCAGTGTTATATAGTATTTCACCTCTATATAATTTGTATCTACTAACATTTCCTATGATAATGCTGCATTACTTTCTCTACAAAATCAAACAAACTCGGTCACTGAAGCATATATACATACATATATATATATATATATATATATATATATATATATATATATTATACACACACACAGTGACTCATTAGTAGGTACAGGAACTACCAATCAACATGTAATGTTTTACTAATCTTCACCCTATGGCCAACAGTGTTTCTATGTCTGCTACCTAGCTCTCATCTCTTATTCAAGAATCAATTCAATGGAATTCATCACATGTTCTTGATGTTTTAGCATAAATTCAAGAAAACAAGTGCAACTATGGAAATATTTTAAGCTGATTCTTGTATCCTATCTGATGCTAACTTGCTGAGACAATAAAATCATACAGAAATTACCAGAGTCAAGGGACTTACATACCTGCAGGAAGGGAAGTGACTAGACATTTGCCAAGTGATAACATAAAATAAAACATAGGCTCTAAGTTGGTTTCCAAAAATAAGGTTGGTAATATAATTTTTTATATATTTTGAAAATGTTGTAAAGATGAACAAAAGTATCAAAGTCAGAGTTGATGGAGGAAATATATTAACAGGAAATTATTTTAGTGCAAACTTACAATGTATTATTTTTTAGTTTTATGCAAATAGTAAAGACACTCTAAAGAAAGAAGGGTGGGTTATCATAGAAGAGAAGAAATGTAAGCTTTATTAAGTGAGATATTTTTCTCAAGTACATAAAATTATTATGGTGATGGCAAAAGTGGTTAATATATACAAACATTATGCATGTATTTTGTGTGAAAACAACCTGAGCATAATAAGCATTTAGCTTGTTTAATCTACTTAACTCTATTCATTAAATAACTACTATTTCACTGTATTGTTGAAGATTTCATAAGCACTATGAAGTAGTAGAATATTTGAGTATAAGGTTTTGAATTTGACTTGTCAAGGATGAATGCAATATCAATAAAATCTCTCATCTAAAAATGAGGGAACTAGTGAAAATGCTAATGTTTTAAAATAACAAGTTTCAAAATAGCTATCATAGTGAGAAAAAAAATCGCTTAACAGAGTCATGAGATGAATTTGTTTGCTTAATTAAAAGGCTATTTGAAAGATATGATCATGAATTTAAAATTCAACCAATCTGTTTATGTGATGTTCAACATGAAGTGAGCAATAAAATTAACTGATGTTATCAGGTAGTCTCTAGATTTTAAAAAATTCAACCAAATGAATTTTCTAAGAAAGTTTGTGTTTATAAAAAATTAGTAAATATACACAATTCTGTGCACAAGTTATCAGCAATAGTTATGCATAGTTGTATCATGAAACTGAGGAAATGGTAATTTTTTATCTTTCTTCACAAAATGTTAGCACTCTTATTTGTCATAGGCAGTGACCTCTCTAGGGGAAGAGGTTTAGTTAAAAAAAAAAAAAAAAAAAAAAAAAAGATCAGATCAGTTTCTGTGAGAATGGTTTGAGTGACATATTTCAAAAAGAAAAAGTCTTCATTTCAAGTTAGGCTGTTGGAGTCTTAAATAGTTATTTTATTCAAATCTTGAAAAATATCATATTCCATAGGTGAAAACTTTGAAACAATAGTCAGTGCATTCTCTGCAGTGTTGACCAAATATATAAAGTAAAAGGAAAAAGATGAAAACTATTTTACTATTTATTTACTTACTTACTTATTGTAAATGGTGATCAAAATTTCTCTTCCCTCTTCTTTTCCCATTCCCTTCCCCTTACCTCCCCTGTATACCCCATCTACTCCTCCTCACTTTCTCAACAAAACCTGGTATATCAATTTGCAATAAGACAAATGGTCTCCTTTTGTAAGTATTTAAAATTAATTACAAGTAGTATTTGTGATCTAAAATAAAATGTTTAGTAAATGTAGAAAAAAATAAATTAAGTCTATATGTAAAGTGGTTCCATAAGTATGATTCAGTGTTAATTTAATAGTGATTTTATTTCCATAGATAAATGAAAAATGCATATTTAAGTGATAATTAATAAAATTTAAATAGAAACTTTATTATAAGTAGTATAAAAAATAATAAATTTAAGACACAGAGGGTTAATTAATAGAACATGAAAGATGTTGTATTGTTAATACAGCTATATAACTCCTTAAGGCTTCATGATAATAAAAATCAAAAGCTTCCAAAAGATGAATAGAAGAAAGAAAATAATATTAGCAAATGAAATATTTTGGCTATTGTTAAGACACATTGAAATCAAAGAAAGGAGTAGTAGCTTATAAATTGAAGTATGGAGGAAAATTAATATGAATTACAAGTTTGTTTGCTTGGTAAAATCCAGAAATAATAAAAAATTTCCCAAGAAATTTTCAAAACACTCCCATAAATTGTATAATATCTTATGAAGATACAACTGTAACTTTTTCACACCTAAGCATTAAAAAACTATTATAGCAGCATGTTAAGCAAATACAATTTAATAAAGTTGGAATAATTCAGGTGAAATACAACAAGAAGCATAATAGAGTCATTCTTCAAGCCAGGGCCTCAAATGAAGAATTGTGGTCATACAAAAGGAAACATTATTTTATAAATGTTTTTCTTCAAATAGTTTTAATTTTTTAGATGCATTTATTTTTATTTCATTTGTAAGAGTGTTTTGCCTGAATGTATATATGTGCACTACAAGCATGCTTGGTATCTACAGAGATTAGAAAAGCATATTAGATCCTCTGTGAACTATTGTGAGCTGCCATGTTTCAAAATTCATGAACTGTATTCAGTTTGTGTGCTTCCTGCTGTGGATCAAGAAATGATCCCTCAGCTTCCTGCTCCTGCTGTCATCTTTTCTCTACCACATTAATTTATGGCAATTGTGCAAATAACTTCATATTCCTACATGCCATACATCTAATTCTATAGTGTCAATTAAACTGCAATGCAAAGTTTGGAAGAGATAATTAGATCTTGGTATTACTATACTTTTAAAAATTAAGTTTATGAGATTTCCCCGTTAAGGAACGTGAAATGTGGCCCAAGTCCCATCCAACAATGGAGCCCCCCCCCAGAGAAACCTGAAGGCAGAACCAACATTTCAGCATTTGCCATCCTAACATGGTTGGACTGGCACATACAGGAAGAAGTAAGTGCCTAGGGCCAGGCCATTTCCTGCCCCGCTTTACCAATTTGAGTCCCCTGAAACACGACCTCCATTCTCATTCCTCCCAGAAAGACCAGGAGGCAGAAACAAACATCCAGCATCTGCTGACATGCTAGTCTTGGAACAATAACCACTGGAAGAGGCTTGAACCTGCACACACAGGAAAAGTCTTGGAAAGGCACCCACTTGAAGAGAAAGCCATCTATCATCTGCAACTAATAGAGTCTTGGACCCTCCTGGAAAGAGCTTTGGACTCATACACACTGAAAACAAATAAAAAAAGGAATGAAAATCAATAATCAATGGTCATTAATATCTCTTAATATGAATGGTCTTAACTTGTCTATAAAAAGACACAGGATAACCGACTGTATACAAAGACAGAATTCATCCTTCTGCTGCATTCAAGAAATATACCTCAGCTCCAAAGACAGACATTACCTCAGAGAAAGAAAAGGAGAAAGCTTTTCCAATCAAAAGGTCCTAAGAAATAAGCTGGTGTAGCTTTTCTAATATATAACAAATTAAACTTCAAACTAAAATAAAACAAAAGATATGAAGAAGGTCATTTCATATTCATCACAGGAAAAAAATTCATCAAGATAAAGTCTTAATTCTGAACATCTATGCCCCAAATACTAAGGCACCACATTAGTAATAGAAATATTACTAAATCTCAAATCACACACAAAACCCCACACACTTATAGAGGGATACTTCAACACCCTACTTTCACCACTGAACAGGACTATCAGACAAGAAACAAAGAGACTAATAAAAGTTAAGACCCAATTGTATTTAATATACATCTATAGAACATTCCATCCAAACACAAAAAAATATAAATTCTTCTCATTGCCACATGGAACCTTCTCCAAAATCGACCACATAATTGGCAACATAGCAAACCAAAACAGATACAAAAAAAGGAATAACCCCCTGTATCTTATCAGATCATCACACTTTAAAGTTAGAATTCAACAACAACACAAATTACAGAAACCCTGGGTCAAGGAAGGAAAGTTAGGAAATAAGGAGGATCCTAAGAGAGACATACATAGTCCCCAGGAGAAAGGGAAAGAGACAAGATCTCCTGAGCAAATTGGGAGCATGGGGGAAGGTATAGGGAGTTAGAAAGAAGGGAAGGGGGGAGTTGGGCATGACAGAGAAGGAAGATTGAGTCAGGGAAGAATAGAGAGCAAAAAAAAAAATATACCATAATATAGGTAGCCACTATAAGTTTTAAGACAAATCTGGCACTAGGAAAATGTCCAGAGATCTACAAGGATGACCCCAACTAACAATCTAAGCAATAGTGAAGTGGCTACCTTAAATGCCATCCAACAATAATGATATTGATGAATATCTTATATGCCATCCTAGATACTTCATCTAGTAGCTGATGAAAGCAGAAGCAGATACCCACAGCTAGAAATAGACAAATTCCTGAAATCCAGTTTCAGAGAGGAAGGAGTGATAAGCGAAGGGGTCAAGACCAGGCTGGAGAAACCCACACAATCGTCTGACCTTAACACGGAGGAGCTCATGGACCCCAGTCTTATTGATAGCTGGGAAACAAGCATAGGACTGACCCAGACCCTCTGAAAGTGGGTGTTTATTAGGAAGACTGCACAGTCTATGGGGCCTCTGGTTGTGGATCAGTATGTATCCCTGGTATACAAATGGACCTTGGGATCCCATTCCACATACAGGGATTCTCTCTCAGCTGAGACACTTGGGGGAAGGCCTATTCCCTGCTCCAAATGATACGACAAACTTTAATGATCCCCCATGGAAGGCTTCACCCTCCCTGCGAAGCAGAAAGGGGATGGGATGGAGGTTGGGAAGGTGACAGGCAAGGAGGAGAGAGTGAGCGAAATGAAATTGACATGTAAACTAGCTTGTTGCAAATTTAGATGACAAAATATTATAAAAAGCCCTGTCACTAGGCCTTGGCTACAGGCAAGTTTGGGTCTAATCCCACTGGGGCTGCGGATTCTCCCCTACACCCTTCCCCGGGAAATCCCTGGGTGGGTCCTGGATCTCCCTGCCCCTGCATCCTATCCCCACCCAGAGTGCTCTTGAAGCTCCAATATACCCACACTCACTCCCACTGAGAGCCTGTCCTCCCCCTAAGCTCTTCCCTACCCTGCCCACTGTCCCACTGCTCTGGTTGAGCACTGAGCCAGAGGGTGGAGCCAAAAATCCAGCCACCTTTGGGAAAATTCCTGGAGCATATGTGAGCACAATGGGTTTGCCTATCCATGTGGGACCACCCATAATTTCCACCTGCCTGGTCTCTGACCCCCACCACCGGTCTTCTACTGGAGTTCTAGGCACCTCCCAGAGATCTGCCTATTGCTGCAAGTCCACCCTGAGTTCCTGTAGGGGCAGGACCTCTTCTAAAGAGTCAGTACTCGTTTGGAGAGTGCCAGCTAGACCTACCTATCAGGGCAGAAACAGCCCAGCCTTTGTCTCCCAATGCCAGACCTTGGCTAGATGCCTTGGCTAGAGCTGGACCCAACTATACCTGAGGAAACATCCTGCAAGCTAGCCTCTGCCAAAGAAGCCTCAGCTCTCCTCTGCTGGACACTGAACTTTGACCCCCATCTTTGGGCCCCTGCCTATGGAAAGACCTCCTAGAGAGCTTGGGCCACCCAGAGCTACAGACTTCAAACCTCTGACCCACCTAAATCCATTGAGAGAGGGAGAAACCCCACCAATACCTACTGGAAGAAGCTATCAGAAGATGCCAATACAAGAAAACACCTAACCTCAGAAAGACAAGCATAACACCACCAGAATCTAGGGAAGCTACACCAACTAGACCAGAACACAACAAAGCAAATGAATCAGTAGAGAACTACCTAAAAAGTATCGTCATAAAAATGATGGAGGCCCTCAGAGATGATCTGAGAAAATCCCTTAAAGAAGTAGAAGATAAAAGAAACAAAAAATCAGAAGAAATGAATAAAATTCTTAAAGAAAGTATAGAAAGCCAAGAAAAAATAGTTAACAGGTTCAAGACTTGAAAACAGAAATGGAGACAATAAAGAAAACACAAACTGAAGGAATGTTGGAAATAGAAAAACTGTGCAAATGATCAGGAACTGCAGACACAAGCATAACAAACAGGATTCAAGAGATGGAAGAGAGAATCTCAGGTGCTGAAGATAAGCTAGAGGAAATAGATTCATCGACCAAAGAAAATCATAAATCCAACAACATCTTAACATGAAACATGCAGGAAATGTGGGACACTGTGAAAAGGCCAAACCTAAGAATAATAGTCATAGAGAAAGCCCAGCTTGATGGGAGATGTTATTCTGTATATATGTTTTTCATACTGGTTAATAAAGCACTGTGGCAAATAGAAAACAAGATAGGCGGGGCTAGGAGACTATGAGGAGGAAAGAGGAAGTAGAAGGAGGAATCAAGATGGAGACAGGGAAGAAAGAAGATGCCAGCCGCGGCTCCCGATATGATGACCACATGGAAATACTTAGATAAGTAGAAATGGGTTAATAATTATGGCGGAGCTAGCCCATACACAATAATGGTAATTGACCAACAGGATTGTATCAAATATAGAGTCTCAGAGTGTTATTTGGGACTCACGTGGCGGCGAGACCTTGATGGCAGGACCGGCTGCAGCCAGCAGGGAAAAACCTGCCATAACACCAGCTCAAAGGGGCCAAAAACTTATTCAACAAAATCATCGAGGGAAAATGTCCCAATGTGAAGAAGGACATACCCGTGAAAGTACAAGAAGCCTACTGAACACCAAATAGACTGGACCAAAGAAAAAAGACCCCTCGACATATAATAATCAAAACACCTAACATATAGAATAAAGAAAGAATATTAAGAGCAGTGAAGGAAAAAGGACAGGTAACATATAAAGGCAGACCTATCAAAGTTACGCCTGATTTCTCCATGGAAACCCTCAAGGCCAGAAGGTCCTGGATGGATGTTCTACAAATACTGAGAGTCCACGGATGACAGCCCAGGCTACTATACCCAGCAAAACTCTCAATCACTATAGATGGAAAAAACAAGATGTTTAATGACAAAGCCAGATTTTCACAATATGTATCTACAAATCCAGCCCTACAGAAAGCTTTAGAAGGAAAACTCCAACCCAAGGAAGCTTACTATGCTCACAATGACTTAGGCAACAGATAATCCCACTTCACCAGAAACCAAGGGTAAAGAAGGACAAATAAATTCACAATACTGCTGCCAAAAGCAAATCTAAAACAAACAAATATTAACAATCAATGGTCCTTACTCTCCCTCAATATTAATGGTCTAAACTCTCCTATAAAAAGGCACAGGCGAACAGAATGGATACAAAGACAGAATTTATTCTTCTGCTGCAGAAAAGAAACACACCTAAGCTACAAAGATAGACATTACCTCAGGGTAAAGGGCTGGGAAAAGATCTTCCAATCAAATGGACCCAAGAAGCAAGCAGGTGTGGCTATCCTAATATCTAACAAGTTAGACTTCAAACCAAAGTCAATCAAAAAAGATGAAGATGGTTATATTCATCGCAGGAGAAATCCATCAACAAAAAGTCTCGATTCTGAACATCTATGCCCCAAATACAAAGGCACCCATATTCGTAAAAGAAATGCTACTAAAACTCAAAGCTCACACTTATAGTGGGAGACATTAACACACCACTCTCTCCACTAGACAGGACCACCAATCAGAAATTCAACAAAGAAACAAAAGAACTAACAGAAGTTATGTCTCAACTGGGTTTAACAAACATCTATAGAACATTCCATCCAAACACAAAAGAATATACCTTCTTCACTGCTCCACATGGAACTTTCTCAAAATCGTCCACCTACTAGGTGGTATAACAAACCTCAACAGATATAAAAGAATTGGAATAGTCCCCTGTATCTTATCAGACCACCATGCTATAAATTGGAATTCAACAAAAAAACAAATCACAGAAAGCCTACAAACTCATGGAAACTGAACAATGGGCAATTGCACCACACCTGGGTCAAAGAAGAAATAAAGGAAGAAATTAAGGACTTCCTAAAACTCAATGAGAATAATGACACGACATATCTGAACTTATGGTACACCTTGAAAGCAGTGTTACCAGGGAAGTTCATTGCACTGAGTGCCCATACGAAGAAAACAGACAATAGTCACAGTAGAGAATTAACAGCGCCACAGAAAGCCTTAGGACAAAAAGAAGCAAACTCACCCGGGAGGAGTAGATGCCAGGAAATAATCCATTTGAGGGCTGAAATAAATGAAATAGAAACCAGGAAAACAATACAAAAAAATCAATGCAACAAGAAGTTGGTTTTTCGAGAAAATCAACAAGATAGACAAACCTTTATCCAAACTAATGAAAAAGCAGAGAGAGATCATGCAAATTAACAAAATCAGAAATGAAAAGTGGGATGTAACAACAGACACAGAGGAAATCCAGACAACTTTCAGGTCATACTTTGAAAACCTGTAATCTACAAATTTTGAAAATTCAAAGGAAATGAACAAATTTCTGGACAACTATCACTTACCATAATTAAACCAAGAACAGACAAACAACTTAAATAGACCCATAACTCCCAATGAAATCGAAACAGTCATCAAAAGCCTTCCAACCAAAAAAAGCCGAGGGCCAGATGGCTTCAGTGCAGAATTGTACCAGAAATTCAAGGAAGAGCTAATTCCAATACTCCTCAAATTGTTCCACACAATAGAGACAGAAGGCACATTAGCAAACTCTTTCTATGAGGCCACAACCACCTTGGTAGCCAAGCCTCACAAAAATACAACTAAGAAAGAAAACTACAGACCAGTATCCCTGATGAACATCGTTGCAAAAATACTCAATAAAATACCGGCAAACCAAATCCAAGAATACATCAGAGAAATCATCTACCATGACCAAGTAGGCTTCATCCCTGGGTTGCAAGGATGTTTTAACATACGAAAATCTATCAACGTGATCCAACATATAAACAAACTGAAAAAGGAAAACCATATAATCATCTCCCTAGATGCTGAAAAAGCCTTGGGCAAAACTCAACACCCTTTCATGATAAAGGTCTTGGAGAGATCAGGGATAACAGGAACATACCTAAACATAATAAAAGCAATATACAGTAAACCAACAGCCAACATCAAACTGAGGGGAGAGGAGCTTAAGGCAATTCCTCTAAAATCAGGAACAAGACAAGGCTGTCCTCTCTCTCCATATCTCTTCAATATTGTACTTGAAGTTCTAGCTAAAGCTGTAAGACAACAAAAGGAGATCAAGGGGATCCAAATTGGAAAGGAAGAAGTCAAACTGTCTCTATTTGCAGATGATATGATAGTTTATATAAGCGACCCAATAAACTCTACCAGGGAACTCCTACAGCTGATAAACATCTTCAGCAAACTAGCAGGATAGAAGATAGACTCAAAAAAATCAGTAGCCCTACTTTATTCAGATGACAAAGAGGCTGAGAAAGAAATCAGAGAAAGATCACCCATTACAATAGCGACAAACAACATAAAATATCTCAGGTTAATGCTTACCAAACATGTGAAAGACATATACAATAAGAACTTTGTGTCTTTAAAGAAGGAAATTAAAGAAGATACCAGAAAATGGAAAGATATCCCATGCTCTTGGACTGGAAAGATAAATATAGTAAAAATGGCAGTCTTGCCGAAAGCCATCTACAGATTCAATGCAATCCCCATTAAAATCCCAGAACCATTCTTCACTGACATTGAAAGGATAATAGTCAATTTTGTATGGAAAAACAAAAGAACCTGGATAGCCAAAACAACCCTGTACAATAAAAGAACTTCATGAGACATCAATATCCCTGACTTTAAGCTCTGCTACAGAGCTATATTCCTGAAAACAGCCTGGAATTGGCACAAAAATAGACAGGTAGACGAATGGAATTGAATTGATAATCCCGATATTAATCCACACACCTACAATCACCTGATTTTTGACAAAACGGCTAAAAAATACAATGGGGGGAGGAAAGCATCTTCAACAAATGGTGCTGACACAATTGGATGATGGTGTGTAGAAGACTGCAGATAGATCCATGTCTATCACCATGCACAAAACTCAAGTCCAAATGGATCAAAGACCTCAACATAAATCCAGCCACACTGAACCTCTTAGAAAAGAAAGTAGGAGGTACCCTTGAACAAATTGGTATAGGAGACTGCTTCCTGAACATAACTCCAGTAGCACAGACACTGAGATCAACAATTAATAAATGGGACTGCCTCAAAATTAGAAGCTTCTGTAAGGCAAGATTGACAAGTTGACAAGACCAAATGGCAGCCCACAGATTGAGAAAAATTTTTTACCAATCCAACATCTGACAAAGGGATGATTTCCAAAATATACAAAGAACTCAAGAAACTAGTCAACAAAACACCAAATAGCCCTATTAAAAAATGGGTACAGATTTGGAGAAAAAATTCTCAATAGAGGAAATCAAAGAGGCTGAAAAACACTTAAGAAAATGTTCAACATCCTTAGTTATCAGGGAAATGCAAATGAAAACAACTTTGAGATACCATCTTACTCCTGCCAGAATGGCTAAAAATAAAAACACCAATGACAACTTATGCTGGAGAGGATGTGGAGAAAGGGGAACACTCCTTCACTGCTGGTGGGAGTGTAAACTCGTACAGCCGTTTTGGAGATCAGTTTGGTGGTTCCTCAGGAAAATGAGAATTAGCTTACCACAGGACCCAGCAATTCCACTCTTAGGTATATACCCAATGAATCACATCCATGCAACAAAGACATGTGCTCAACTATGTTCATAGCAGGATTATTTGTAAAAGCAAGAACCTGGAAGCAACTTAGATGCCCCTCAACTGAAGAATGGATAAAGAAGTTGTGGCACATCTACACAATGGAATACTACTCTGCAGAAATAATAACGGAATCTTGAAATTCGCAGGCAAGTGGATCAAACTTGAAGAAAACATCCTGAATGAGGTAATCCAGTCACAAAAAGAGGGACAGGGTATGTACTCGCTAATATATGGATTTTAGACCTAGAGCAAAGGATCACCAGCCTATAATACACACCACCAGAGGAACTAGGATACAAGGTGTATTCTAAGAGATTTATATATGGTCCCTCACAAAAGGGGGAAGGTCCCTCAGAGCACATGGGAAATGGGGGGCAGTGAATGGAGAGAGGACTAGGAGAAAGAGAAGAGGAGGAGCAGAAAACACATGTGACTAGATAGGTTGAGTCAGGGTGAGCGGGGGCATAAAAGAGGGAGCCATTATTGGTTTGAAGAGAAAACTGAACCTAAACAACGGCCTAGACAACTACAAGACTGACTCCAACTAATAATTTGAGCAACCATGGAAAGGCTACCATAAATGCCCTTCCCTGATAGTGAGATCATCAACTGAATTATCCACCATCATGGAGCCCTCATCTAGTACCTGTTTGAAACAGAAGCAAATACCCATAACCAAATGCTGAGTTGAACTAGAATCCAGATGCAGAGAGAGGGGTAAGACCAGGTTGCAGAAACTCACAAAAGCAGCTGACCTGGACAAGGAGGAGCTTGGGCTTCCCAGACTGATGGCTAGGAACCCAGCAAGGGACTGACTCAGACCCCCTGAATATGGGTCTCAACTAGAAGGACTGAGCAATCTGGAGGACCTCAGACAATAGAAACAGGATCTATTTCTGGTGCACAAAAGGACCTTGTGGACACATCCCCCATGGAGGGATACCCCCTTAACCTAGAGACAGGAGAGAAGTCCTAGTCCCTACGTCAAATGACTTGACAGATTTACGTGAGTCAACCTGGATAGCATAGCCCTGCACGTGGAATGGGGATGGGCGTATGGGAAGGGAGGGTGGCCAGGGTGCATGTCACAGGGGAAAGAGGGTAGTAGGGAGGAAGGGAGGGATGGAAAGAGTGAGGGAGTGTTGGAGGGAGGAAGGGAGTGGAAACTGGGATCCACATGTAAAATTTTTAAATTATATTATTAATAAAAATAAGAAGGAAAAATGCTGCTGGATTAATTCAATAAATATATATATATATATGCATATATATATATATATAATTAAAATGCTTTGACTTCAAAATTTAAGCCTAAGGACAAGTTAATGGGGAAAAGAATTTCTAATTTTGTTTCCACAGAAAATGAAAAACTGTGGATCCCTTCCAGACTAACGTGGTTTCATCGAGCAAGACCCCCAAAGCAACGTCAATGGGACAATGCAGCCTTGCAGATCACTACAACCAAGATTTGTGTCTTCTTAGGATTCCCCCATGATAGCGCCCCCTATGAGCAGGAAGCAGTTTGGAAAGAATGACACCCAAATTCCCAAATATTGTTTATAAATATTTGTTTTCATTAAAAAAGGCATTTATAATTATGTCCAGCATGAAATAAATAAATGTTTAAAAATATTATAAAAAATAAACCCAGCAGTTACTGGTGCTGATGATGTATAATTTGTTTCAGGATTTTTTTTTCCTGCAAAATTCTATTGTGGTTTACTTTTCCAGAGCAAAACTCAAAACATATATAATGCTTAGGGACTTTACATTGTCTAATCCATCATATTATGGCTCCAACTTTACTTTTTGGTCACACCTTCAGCAGTATACAAATCTTCTCATATCTCTTGAACATTAAGAAAATTTATGCTTACTAGTAGCTCATTTTAGATTTTCTATTTCTTATTTACATGCTTGACTCATTCTGTCATTTCTGTTAAATTTTTATTCAATGCTACATTCGTTCCAAAACTTTTCATCTGTAATTTTTAAATTACAGATTATTCATTATTTAGTGTGTGTGTGTGTGTGTGTGTGTGTGTGTGTGTGTGTGTGTGTGTGTGTGTGTTGCCTGCATGGTGCACACAAAGAAGTCACCACAAAATTACAGGAGTTGTTTTTTTCCCTCCATATTATGAGCCTGGGGGTGGAACTCAGGTTGTTAGAAATGGGATATAGTAGTTTTATCTATGGTCTGATCTAGCCAACTGGCTAATATCATATTCTTAGGTAGTTGTTGTCTTCATTGCTGATAGAAGATCTCCTTCCATGACTGCTCAATTTTCTCCTATACAGTTATCTCTTCTTTGCTTTGTCATGTGTCAGAATTCTACCTCCTGCTAGAATATAAAATTGACCATATCATTAGGTCAAGATATCATGCTTAGGTGAATATTGTTAAAACCAGATGACATAGATTTTTAAGTAAAAATACCATCTATCAGTAGAGAGGCTTCATAGCATTTGTTGGTCAGGATAGACCCTGAAGACCCAAAAACAATATAGTCTGTTGCAGTGTTATTAATTTCCTTACAGAACTACATGATAGGATTTTATTGTTGAAGTTACAGGACATACAGAAATAAAACTGGAATTGAGCTATGATTTATTTCTCCATGATAGCCAGCACTTACTTTACCAGATGTCAAGCAGCCTATTGGTGAAGAAAAAGCCTCATTAATCTTACTGATAATTGTGATCCACAACAATCACCCACTAGCAATACAATAGTAATGCTCCTTTCATGAACGCAATCTATACCTGTCAAACTAAACTTGAGGCCCAATTAACAGTGAAGACTGTTTAACTCATGTTTATCATGGCAAGAAACATGGCAACGTGTAGGCAGGTATGGAGCTAGAAAAGAAGCTGAGAGTTCTACATCTGGATCCAGTGGCAGTAGGAAGAGATCTGAGGGCCTGACTTGAGCTTCTGAGACATCAAAGCCTGCCCAGTAATCATTTTCTTCAACAAAGCTACACCTACTCCAGGTCTTACCTTATAATAGTACCTCCCCCTATGACCAAGCATTCAAACACATGAACCTATGGGAGGCATTCCTATTAAACCACCACAATACATTAACAGTATGGTTACCTAAAAAGATCTAAAAAATAATGGTAATGAAGAAGGGGGAAATCTCACAGGGCCCCACAGATAGAGAAAGAACTATAGGAAACTAAGGGATGCTGAGAGTGGGAGAAAGTCTTACCCTTGGGAGCAGCCTCCTAATTGGTTACCCAATATCAAATGGTCACATCTGAAATCATGTATGTGCCAGCAACACTTAGAAATCTCAGCAGGTTGTTTTATATATTTGTGAGTGTGTTTGTGTTTGTATTTATGTGTTTATCTGTGTTACAATAATAATTAAAGAAGAAGAGTCCAAGAATTTGAAAAGGAATAAAGGCAGGCATGGGAGAAATTAGAGGAAGAAAACAGAATGGATCAAAATGGTGTAATTATATTTTGATTTCAAGGGGCAAGAAAAGAAATAATAATCATCAGGTGAACAAGTAGACTATATGTTTAATTAGGGCTCTCTAGCAGTCCTCTTCCCATAGAAACATCAGTTTAAGTAACTATCCATATAAGAGGACCTTTATAAGAGCCAAGGAAATCAGGTATGGTGTCACTTAGTTATAGCATATTAATAATAAAATTATACATTGATGGGAGCATAAAAGAAGATGTATCCTGTTCATATCACTTATATCACACACACACACACACACACACACACACACACACACACACACACACACACATATATATATATATATATATATATATATATATATATTCCAGAAGACTAAGCTTCTACTAGTATTTTGGTGCCAAATAGACTGCATGGCTTCAAACTTCAATCATGTTTAGTACAGGAAACTTCTATTCTTTACCACTACTGGGATAATTTCAGTGGCCTATAGCTGGTGAAATGCCTCATCAGCAAATTTCTTCCAGTGACTGGGCATTGGAACTCTCACATTACTAAGATGCCCATCAAATTCATGCCTGTTTCAGCATGAGGTAAGTTTTAATAGCACCAGGCTTCAGATCCACTTAAGTGTTAGGTCAAGAGCAATTCCCTGAGGCTTCAAGTCTGCCTTAAAAGTAGATATGTATCTACATTAATTTCCTTTTTCTGTTGTGATAAATGCAACTTAGGGGAGAAACTGTTTGATTTAGACAATAATTCCAGGTTGTAGCACATCATCATTGAGAAGTCACGGCAGCTGGCTCTTGCGGAAATTGTCCATATCACATCCATAGACAGGAAGAAAGAGGAGCAAATGCAGGAGTGCTTATGTTCCACTCACTTTCTCTACTTTTATATAGTTCAGGAATAGTGCTGCTTTATATTCATAGCACACCAATGGATGTAATGAAGCTAATACCACAAAGACATGCCAACAGACTGACCTGTTCTAGTTAATCCCTCATTGATACTCTCTTGCCATGGACTTTTTGATCGAGGAAAATCAATAATTAAAACTACCACAACTCCACCCCTTGGCAACTTGACACACAAATATATTTTAAAACCTTAATCTACATTTTGTCACCGAAGATTCATGTGTTCCATAAAGAAAAGTGCAATGCAACTGTGAAAGTCTCCAAAATCTGTGAAAATTCCAACACTTTAAAATCTAAAGTCACTTAAAATCAAAACAAGTCATATGCTTTTGAGTTTAATTGTGCAACATAAACATTCTTGTTCCAAAGGAAGAATCAGGGAAGGGAGAATCCTCAAATGCTTTAGCGCCATAACACAGCATAGGATTTAGAGGGCAAAATATGATCAGGTGAGTTCTGAATGGCTTGGCCAGACCTAGCCCTCCCACCCTGTTACTGCAGTGCACACAAATACTCTCTTAGGCATGAGCCAGTTATGTCCCATATAGGCCATATGTTTCTCCTTGGGAAACAACTTATCGTCTTGGTATCATAATATCCTGGGGTTTCTGATCCATCTGGGACTTCTTACCAGCACTATCACACAATGTTTGGCATCAGCTACTACTCTCTATAACCCCATCAACCTTGCATCTCTGTCTTTGCCTCTTCCATCCTTGATATGAGGGTTTATGCCTAGTCATATTAAAATTCATTAGGTTGTGTTATGATATCACTGGGAGGCCTGCTCTTTTCTGAAAGGAATCATAGATGCAGTGAATATGGGGAGAAATGATGTGGGGGAGGGAGCAGAAGGAGGGGAGAGAGGAGGCTGTGTTCAATATGTGAGAGAAGATTAAAGAAAAAGAAAACAAACGAAGAAAAATATTCCTGAGCATATGATAATTATAGAGATCATAATACAATTTCAATTACTTCACCATGGAAAAGCAAATGACAACAAATCCACTAACACAGAGAACACACAGCACTACCAAATCATGCTGTTAACTTGCTGTATAGTTAGCCTCCTGAGATCACAGTTATATCAGCTTCTGTGTGCCAGTCCTGAGGAAATATTTTCTTAGTCAGTTACTTTTGAAGAACAGAGAATCTTCTCAACTTGGGCTTTCTGCCTTTAAATGAATTCATATCTCTACATGATTGAATAACCAAGAGATGAAGTTCTTTCATCATGAACCATCTGCTGATGTTAAACAAACAAAAATTTAAATTTTACTTTATAAAAGCATAATCAAAGATTTCATGTGTAAGAGAAATATGAAGTTCTTAAGAATAAGCATGGGTATTTCACATTTTTCCCTGAGATCACTTGAACATTCTTGTTTTATGGCAGTTGCATATACATGCCTGAATACAGAAAAGGATCTACATGTTTGTATTCAGACATAGATTTATTTTAAAGGATGTTTATTCTATGTTAACTGCTCTTTACTTCACAAGGAAGTTTTGTTGTTGAACTCTGAGATATGTACTAATCTATGGGTAGAGAAATATAAATTTAGAGGGAAGTTTGCTACTATATGGTTCCTTGGTGACTACATGGTTGACAACTACATGGTATTTCATAAATTTTATAGATCTAGACATGTGTTTCTTCCTGTGGTTCAGACCTTAAATCCTATCCAAACTTGGTTGCTTATCCCATAATATTATTGTCACAGCAGTAATTATTACACTATGTAATGTTTACAGATGTGGGAACCATTAATATTGTCTCTCAGCAACCTATGTAGCATCTCTGTAAGATATACAGCAAGAAGGAAGCTTTCTGGTTAGCACCTGACCACTCTTAACTGGCCAGAATATGAAGAATGACTATCAGTAAAATGCTATGCCACAAATAGGACATCTATACCTACTATTATATGCTCTCCAAGGCTTAAAACCATCATAGATGAGGGTGAAAATTAGAGAGAGCTGAAACAAATCAGTTTTTATGTAATGACAGAACCTGTACATTCTCATTAATTTATAGCAGCTGAATTTTCTTGCACAAGACTCATATAAGACAAAGCCAGTTAACATTCTAACATAGTGAAGAAATTCCATGACTGCTGTGCTTATCTGAAGGGCTATGAACTTGAAGCCTATTAGAATAAAGAGAGTCAGTTTTCATTAATAGTGTGGTTCCTAATAGGTTGACTATATTTGTTGCAAGCATTTTTACTGCCACCCTGGTCCCACAGCTGTGTCAGCCCCCAAATAACACACAGAGATGCTGTATTAGATAAAAAGCGGTTTGGCCAGTGACTAGTGTTTCTTATTGGCTAGATCTGTCTTAAATATTAACCCATTTCTATTAATCTAAGTGTTTCCATGTGGTCTTATCTTAATGGAGAGAGGGTTCAGAACTCTTCCTTCAAGCCCCTACATCTCGACTCTCCTATCTTCAACTTCCAGAATCCTCCTTGTCTCCTTGTCCCACCTATCATGCTTTCCTATTGGCTAACTGTGCTTTATTCATTATCCAATAAGAGAAACATATTTACAGAATGACATCTCCCATTATCTCCTTTTTTTGCCTAAAATAAAAAGAAGGGTATTAACTTTAACATAATAAAATATATAACAAAACAAGTATCAAATAAGAACTAACGTTATCAATATTTAGCCCATTAGTATTTAGCAAGATTTAAAGAAACTATTTCATCATCTATCCTATCTTTAAGAGTCGAAAGTCTTAAATGTAACTTATTTTTAATCCTAACTAAGAAAAAACTATAACCATAACTATCTGTCTTCAATTCCCTCTAAGACCACAGAAGGATAGTATATAAGCTCTAGAAATTACAGAGACAACTTGCTTCCTGGTCAGTCACCTGAAGTTCTTCTGTAATGTTCCATCTTCAGCCTATAGGCCATAGTGTGTCTAGCAGGCTCCTCAGCAAAAGCAGAAAACTTTAAACCATCCACCTTTATTGTCAGTTTGTCAGTCATTTCTCTCTGTGTTCTTCATAATGTTTGGCAGACACTTCCATGAAGCAGGGACCTTGTAGTAATGTCTGTTTTGTTTCAGAAGTCACTTTTCTGTGGGTCCTGCCTGTCCAGTTTATACAGCATAAAGTCAAACAGGCCAGGCATGAGCAGTTTCTTGCCCAAATGGCTAGTCTTGCCATATTGGGATTAAACTCCATAATGAGTATCTTTGATGTCCATCTTCCTTTCTGATGCAGTAGGCATTTATGAGAAATCAAGTCAACTGGTTAATTATATTTATCTTGTATGGACCCATTTATTTTCAGATTATTGTATTTTGGCTGACATATTCTTGATGTATAAAAGGAAAAAATACATTTCTAAGAAAATAAAGTGTTCATATGTTTCTGGTTTTATAACTTTGATAAATATAAAAACATGTAGGCTCATATTTTCAGTTTTTAAGGATCTACAGATCAGACAGACCTACAGATCAGACAAGAATAAAATGGTCATGAAGCTATTTTTAAGTGTTGCAGAGCTTCGAGAACTTAGGAGAAATTTCCTGTCTAAAGGAAAAACATATGCTATCTGTCATGTTCTTTTAATTTCTTGTTTCAGTTCTCTAGTTCTGCTGCTCTTCTTCTTCTTGAGTAAAATGATAAGGAACACCTGTGAAACAAATTTGTCAGCTTCTGATTAGTAGGCAGCTGTAAAAAGGAGTATTGGCAGTATCTCTTAAGAAGGTTGCTTACAAAGGGTTATAGAAGAGAAAGGCTAAACCATTGAGAGGTCTAAAAAAGAAATAAAGAAGTCATGTATTATACTATATTTCTTAAGTGCATTAAGCCTTATAGATGGACATTGTGCAATTAACATAATGTAAATGTGTCAGCTTTCCCCCGAAGCTCTTAAAAGGAGAGTGTAACATTTTGCAAGTAAGGAGTAACTGTAGGGCAGCTCAGACCCTATCAGCACTTTATCAAAAGGCTGGTATTGCATGCATCAAAAGTGTAAAGACACATTTTCTTATCCTGTATACAGCTCTGGAGCACAAGGAGTGAAGTTTGTAAGTTTTTAATTCCAGGCTGTTCTGTAGCCCTGGCTATCTGTGAAACTTTTACCACTTATAGCTGTTTCTTTATGGACTTAGTTAACTGCTTAATTGTTATTCTTGTCCTCCACAATTTTAGGACTTAAACATAGAGTAGTTAGCTGATCCTTGAATTTTGTACCATAAACTGAGGTTAGAGGTTTATATAGAGTATTAATTCTTAAGGAATTTAGTAGGGATTGGCAGCTTGTTTCTATTATCAGCCATTTCTGGCTAGAGAAGCTGGCATAGCAGTTCTAGGCTGCTTTGTGCTAACAGCCTTGGCTAGACACCTGCATATTTGTTCTTGTGCATATTTGCAAAGTTTTTTAACATACGATCCATTTAAAGAGACATTCAGTCTAGTTAGAAAGCCACATCTGATGGAAAAAATGAAGGAAAGGGGAGGCCCTAGTTTCAGGAGTGAGAGGGAGATGAGTACGGAAGAAGGGAGAAGAGGATAAATTGACAGTGAGGATGACATAAAAAGTCATAATGGACCATGCAACTATTCACCAAAAAACAAATACTTATAATATTACAAGAAAGTCTGCAGATTCATATACATACACATAGTTTAAGTGAAATTTTCCCATTTGGGCTGACAGTGGTCTATCAAAGAATCAAAGACCACCTCAAAAAATCCAGTATTGGGCATGAGAAGCCCTTCTTTGTGTTGTTGGTCAGGGCTGTACAAGAGACATCCAAAACATGAATCCCCTAGTTATGACCTCAGTTCCCCCTAACTAGAATATATATATATATATTAAATTAAAAGAGGCCATGACATTTAAAGGGAACAAAGATATGGGAGGATTTTAGAGGGCGGGTTGGGAGTAGGAAGGGGAAAGGGAGAAAATAATACTATACTATTGTTTAAAATACTAAAACCCTTAAAATTCTGCCTTGTATTTTTAAGGATGAATAGTGTATACATGAATTATATATCTGTAAAAAATGAATCTACTATGCCAAAATTTATAAAGATACTATTGTCTTTATTTGTCAGGAAATAAGAAGAAATCATGTATAATATTTTTACTGCTGTGTGAGCTATTGAATAATCTAATATGAAATGTTTAAATATTTGCACTTAAGGCTTATGTCTAGGAAAGGCTATTTTTGTGGTTGAAGAAATAATAAGAGGTATGTTTATAATTAGGCCATGTAAGTTGTATGAACACACATATCTTAACTGCAACATCTGAACCATAATGGAATGCTCTGTCTTCAGTTATTTATTTTTGCTGGAACACATTCTTTTTCCTGAGTATATTACATTGTGTCATCTGATAAGTGGTGTTTATAGCAATGTAGCATGAAGTATTACTTATGTACTCTATCATCTCAACAAAATAAACACAGAGCAATTATCTATTACAGAATGTAGAATAAAATCAAAGGAATTTTATCTCTGTCAAACAGTGATAATTGTTGTTCATATCCTTATTACTCTAACAACTATCCATGTGATATACATATATACATATATGTATTCTATTATCTCTCTATGATATGACCATGTTTTAGAAATTTACAGCTATAAAGCTCAGAAATCATAGTTCCTGGAAAATCAGATGTTGTATCAAAAGAAAATCTCTGAGAATTTTATTTTGAACACAAAATTGGGTGCAGGAGATGATTAGTTGAAAATCAGTTTTCACCCAATAATTGATATCCCACTGGGATATATATTGTACAGTTTGTCACAAGAGTAAACCAATTATCTACCTTTAAAAGAGAAAATGCTCTGAAGTTTAAAATCAGCTAAATATTTGTAGCTTGTCTTCAACTGGTGAGAAATTGTTATTTTTTTTAATTTAGTCTAAGTAAAGAAACATCAGGTTTCTAATTGAGTTACCGTCCTCCTGGGACAATAGATCTAGTTATGAAGCATATTCTAGTATATTTTCTATATATTAAAATTCTACAGTTAAAATGATAACTGGTCTTCCCTATCATTTACATATATATGTGCCCATGATTACATCATGAGATTACCTATACACATCACATCAGATTACACATCACAGTGCAGGTATTGGTAAGATACTATAGCTGTCTTTACACGTGTGAATTTACCGACAGAAGTAGTCAGTTTCCAGAATCTGTGGTCCCATAAGCCTTGCTTCAATGGTATTAATTGCTGGGTTGACATCTGAATTATCAACTGTCTTCTGATGTATTTACTTTATGGCTTACAACAGCTCATGACAAAAAGTTTCAGTTCTGTAAAGCTATTTACTCCTTTGAGTATTTAATGAGGAAAATAACCTTCTATGAATTCAATAAATGTTCAATGTCTCACAAAGATTTCTGCTGCAGTACACATTGAAATTCAGTGGACAGGGTACCTGGAAGCAAAACAAAGAACACTGCATCAGGAGCCATTACTGTCCAGGCGCTCCACCCTCTGGTGGAGAGGTGAGTATGGGGGCTCCCCCAACCCCCACCTCCCCCTCTTCCAGTCCCCTGACCTGAGGCTGCCAGATTTTTCCTGCCACTGAATCCCCCAGAGGAACCTGGAGGCAGAACAAAGGACCCAGTATGGGAAGCCATTCCTGCCCTGCCCCTCCACCCTCCACCAGAGAAGAGAGGGAGAGACCCCACCTGTTTGCACTGGAAGAAGAGATGGGAAGCTGACAGTGTAAAATCACATACAATGACAAAAAGACTTATTGACACAACCAGAATCTAGGGATTTTATGCCAGCAACCTGAACATCCCAAAGCAGATGAAACTGAAGAGAATGACCTTAAAACAACTTCATGAAAATGATAGAGGCCCACAAAGAGGATGTGAGAAAAAAATAGTCAAACAGATGAAGGAAACAATTCAAATATAAGAAACTGTCATAACAAATGTCCCGCCGATACAATATTTCTGCCCCACTTCTCTATCCATCTTCCAGGCTCTTCGGTACAGTCTATAGCTAATTTCTGTCAACTAGTTACTGGCTTCACTCTCTGATCCAAGGTTGATTTTATTAACACAGTCTCGGGTTTCACAGTGCAATCAATTATCCTGAACACCAAGCTCTAACAAATATTTGTCCATGGGTCTGTATCTATTTCCATCAGTTCCTGGATGGAGACTCTCTGATGACAATTGGGCAAGTCACCAATTTATCAGAATAGCAGAATAGAATTAGCCATGACAACATAGATATAAATAGTTGGGTTTTTTTGTTTGTTTGTTTTGTTTTTACACATCCTGGTTGGTTCTATCTTGAGTCTCTGAGATATCCATTCTGTAGCAGTGAATGTGGTAGGCTCCTTCTCAGGTTGGACTAGACATTGAATAGCCATTCCTGCAATTTTTTGCCATGTTTACCCCTGCACATCTTGTTAGACAGGACATATTTTAGGTCCAATGTTAAGTGTCTGAGTTGCTGACCCAATCCTTCCACTAGAAGATTTGATTGGTTACAGGAGATGGACAGTTCAGGATACATAATTCCTATTGGTAGGTATCTTAGCTAAGGTCAACCTTGTAGGTTCCTGGAAGTTTCCATTGCACTAGGTTTCTACCTCACCCTAAAAATGCTTCCCTGATTCTTGATTTCTCTTCTAGTATTTTACCCTTCCATTCCCTCCACCTGGTCACTACTGTTCCAATCCCAACCCATCCACAGGCCAGTCTCAAAATCTGTTCTATTTTCCCTTCACAGGAAGATAGAAACATCTGCCTTAAGTTCTCCATGGTAGATATTAGAATGGCTACACTAGCTTGCTTCTTGGGGTCATTTGCTTGGGAAATCTTTTTGTAGCCTGTTCTTTTTTATTGATTCTTTGTGGATTTCACATCATGCATCCTGTAATGTGAATTCTAATAGGTCTTTATAATAAAAGCTGTGGGTCAGATATAGGGGGAAATGCTGAGAGATCAGAGAGTTGAAGAAGCAGAACTCAACAACCTTACTCAACTTCCCAGCAAAAAAAGAGATGCAACTCCTGTTTCTACCCAAGTTATCACTTTCTCTCTGTATGTACAGACCTTCAAACTCTATGTTTAATTAGTGGCCAGCTTTTCCCTTTGATCTTCAGGCAAGCTTTATCTGTAAGGGTATGAACAAGATATCACTACATATTCCTATCCCTCTTATCTCACTGTCCCCTTGCAAATGTACTTTGCTCTTGAAACCTCCCCCACTACACACAAAACAAAGTTTAAAGAAAAAACTAAAACCCCAACCAAACCAAACAAAACAAACACACAAACAAGAAACTAAAAAAGGAGAAGAACATTGTCTAGAAGCTATAGTGTAGTTCATTAAATCACATAGTATACCCTATAATCCATTCATCTTTTCAAGTTTTCACTGCCATGAGTCTAGCTTAAGGCCTCTGATTAATGTTACACTACTGATAATGGACTCCTACTAAGGATTTTCTTGGATATTCTGTTGTTGTCCTGTGTCATGGAGATCATTTTGTCTTGGACTTATAGTTTTGTCCCCTTCACATGCAAACAGTTCATATATGAGGCAAGTAGAAACAACTTTGAGATACCATCTTACTCCTGCCAGAATGGCTACAATTAGAAACACCAATGACAGCTTATGCTGGAGAGGATGTGGAGAAAGGGGAACACTTCTCCACTGCTGGTAGGAGTGCAAACTTGTACAGCCATTTTGGAAATCAGTATGGCGGTTCCTCAGGAAAATGGGAATTAGTTTACCACAGGACCTGGCAACACCCTCTCAGGCATATACCCAAATGATCCACATCCATGCAACAAAGACATGTGCTCAACTATGCTCATAGCAGCATTAATTGTAATAGCAAGAACCTGGAAGCAACCTAGATGCCCCTCAACTGAAGAATGGATAAAGAAGATGTGGCACATCTACACAAAGGAATACTACTCTGCAGAAAAAAAGTAATGGAATCTTGAAATTTGCAGGCAAGTGGATGGAACTTGAATAAACCATCCTGAATGAGGCAACCCAGTCACAAAAAGAGGAACATGGCATGTATTTGCTCATATATGGATTTTAGACCTAGAGCAAATGATCACTAGCCTATAATTCACACCACCAGAGGAACTAGGATACAAGGTGTATTCTAAGAGATTCATATAAGGGACAAGCACCACAGAACACATGGGAAGTGGGGGGGGCAGTGAAAGGAGAGATAACTAGGAGAAAGAGAAGGGGAGGTGAGTAAAGCATGTGTGACTAGGAAGATTGAGTCAAGGTAGGAATAGAAGACAAGACAGAGAGAGAGAGAGAGAGAGAGAGAGAGAGAGAGAGAGAGAGAGAGAACATAGAAGAGGGAGCCATTATTAGTTTGAAGAGAAAACTGAACCTAAAGAAAGGTTTAGAGACCTACAAGACTGACTCCAACTAATTTGTGCAACCGTGAAAAGACTACCATAAATGCCCTTCCCTGATAGTGAGATCAACAACTAACTTATCCACCATCATGGAGCCCTCATCTAGAACTTGTTGTAAACAGAATCAAACACCTATAACTAAACACTGAGTTCAACTAGAGTCTAGATGCAGAGAGAGAGGACAAGACCAGGTTGCAGAAACACATAGACACCGCTGATCTGAACAGGAGGAGCTAATGGAACCCCCCCCCAGACTGATAGCTGGGAATCCAGCATGGGGCTGACTCAGACCCCCTCAATATGGGTCTCAGCTGGAAGGACTGAGCAGTCTAAGGGACCTCAGACAATGGAACTAGGATGTATTCTTGGTGCACAAAATGGCCTTGCAGGCACATCCCCCATGTAGGGATACTCTCTTAACGTAGAGACAGGAGAGAAGTCCTAGTCCCTACTTCAAATGACTTGACAGATTTACATGACCCCACCTGGATGGCATAGCCCTACATGTGGAATGGGTGTGGGGGGATGGGAGGGGAGGATGGTCAGGGTGCATGTGGGTGGGAAGAGAGAGTAAGAGGGAGGATGGAGGGAGAGGGTACTGGGATGGATATGTTAAAAAAAAAAAAGAATGATACCCATCTTTGTTTTCCAATATTGTAAGAATTTTCTTATAACCTTTACTTCTCTACATACTGGATATGGTTATCAATATGCTATGCTGTGTTTCCTAGTAAGATGTGAATGAAAATTCTTGGGCAGAAGCTGTATCTGCAATGATTGATTAGGTATGTCTAGAAATGCTAACTAGATATTAGAACTTCAGTGAGATGGAGATGAGGTAGTTCAGATCAATAGCCTAATGACAATTTATCTTGGGCAACATTTAGCTCACAGGAGATAGCCATTCCTGACCTACCTCTGTGCTAGAACTGAGACTAACTGATTACAAATATTTTAGAATATATTAAGAAATCCTAGTTTCCTCCAACCAAAGAGCCATAAACACTATCAGATAGCATCAGAGACTTATAAATTAGCTTTCTATACTTGGCTATAACATATTTTTCTGATATTTCTACAAATATAGTTTAAAATATAATGATTTATGACTTTGTTGTTGCTGTGATGCTACAAAAACTTCAGGAAACCTCATTTACATCTGAACATGGAATTTGGGGGTGAGTTGAATCTATGTTCTCCCACCATGGTCATTATTATTTGTCTCCAGAATAATCTGTTATATGTTATCTCCTTTGAAGTGGAAGCAGTGCTTGTGCATCAACAATGTTAGAGATTTAGAAGGAAATTCCAACTGTGCACGTTGTGTAAAAATGACCCTACTTCTATATACTGCCATCCAGTTAGACCTGTATCATTTGTTGAAGATGTTTTCTCTTTTCCATTGTATATTTCTGGCTTCTTTATCACACCTCAGGTGTCCATTGATGTGTAGATTGATATGGGCCTTTGATTTGTTTCTATTAGTCTACCTGTTGTTTTTATGACAATACCCTGTTAAAACGAAAAGTACATGGAATCTATAAGAGTGACCCTAGCAAAGATGCCTAGTAACTGGGGATATGGAGCTTGAACCAGTCATATGCTGTGATTAGGAAAGGTCTCATGTAGAGGAATTGTGACACCAATTTAGCCACAACACTAACTTATAATGTATCCTGTCTCCAGAGTATCTTTGGAGCAAAGCCTAGCTGAATCATTATCACAGTCTAAAGATACTTCATCCAGTAATTGATGAGAGCAGTTGCAGAGTCCCACAGCCAAACATTAGGCAAAAATTCAGAAGTCGTAAACAAGAAGGAGGAAGGATTAGAGGAACCAAAGTGGTGAAGGACACCATGAGAATCAAATGACCAGGCTTTGTGGGGGCTCGCAGAAATCAAGGAGCCCACAGGTGTCTGATCTAGGTCCTCTGAATATATGTTATAGCTGAATAGCCTGGCATTCTTGTGGGATTCCTACCAATAGGATCTGGGTTGTGGGGAATCTCTGACTCTTATGCCTACTTTTGGGACCATTTTTCTTCTACTGGGTTGCTTCATCAAGCCTTAATATGGATGGTATGTGACTGGTCTTAACACTAATTTGTTATGCTATAGTTAGGTTGTTGTCCCTGGGAGATCTGTTTTTTTTTTTGGGTGGGTCCAAAGGGAGATGGATTTGGAGGAGTGGGGAAGTTGGGAGAGACTGGGGAGAGGGGAAGGAGGGGAAAATGTAGTTGTTATGTAATATATGACAGAAGAATTAAAAATGTAGTTATCTCCCCCCCAAAAAAAAGATCTTTCCCCACTCTGTGGGCTGCCATTTGGTCATGTCAAATGTGTCCTTTCCCTTACAGAAGCTTCTCAGTTTGAGGAGATCCCATATATTAATTGTTGATCTCAGTGTCTGTGCTACTGGAGTTATGTTCAGGAAGCAGTCTCCTGTACCAATTTTTTCAAGGGTACCTCCCACATTCTCTCCTAAGAGTTTCAGTGTGGCAGGATTTATGTTGAGGTCTTTGATCCATTTGGACTTGAGTTTTGTGCATAGTAATAGACATGGGACTATCTGCAGCCTTCTACACACCACATCCAATTGTGCCAGCACCATTTGTTGAAGATGCTTTCCACCTCCTATTGTATACTTTTAGCTGTTTTGTCAAAAATCAGGTGTTTGAAGGTGTGTGGGTCAATGTTGGGATTATCTATTCGATTCCATTGGTGTACCTGTCTAATTTTGTGCCAATACTAGGTTGTTTTCAGGACTATAGCTCTGTAGTAGAGCTTAAAGTTGGGGATGATGATGCCTTCCGAAGATTCTTTATTGTACAGGGTATTTTGGCTATCCTGGATCTTCTGTTTTTCCATATAAAGTTGATTATTATCCTTTCACGGTCAGTGAAGAATTGGATTGCATTAAATCTGTAGATGGCTTTTGACAAGATTGCCATTTTTACTATGTTTATCCTACCTATCCAAGAACATGGTAGGTCTTTCCATTTTCTTTTATCTTCTTTAATTTCTTTCTTTAAAGACACAAAGTTCTTGCTATATAGGTTTTTCACTTGTTTGGTCAGTGTTACCCCAAGGTACTATAGGTTGTTTGTAGCTATTGTAAAGGATGATATTTCTCTGATTTCTTTTTCAACCCCATTGTCGTCTGTGCATAGTACGGCTACTCTGGTTTTTGGTTTTTTTTTGTTTTTTTTTTTTTGTTTTTGTTTTGTTTTTTTTTTTGAGTTTATCTTGTATCCAGATATTTGTCCATTTCCTTTGAATTTTCAAATTTTGTGGAGCAAATTTTTCAAAGTATAACCTGAAAATTTTCTGGATTTCCTCAGTGTCCATTGTTATGTCCCTCTTTTTGTTTCTGATTTTGTTAATTTGCATGTTCTTTCTCTGCTTTTTAGTTACTTTGGATAAAGATTTTTCTATCTAGTTTATTTTCTTGAAAAAGTAACTCTTTGTTGAATTGAGTTTTTTCTATTGTTTTTCTGGTTTCTATTTTTATTGATTTCAGTCCTCAAATTGATTATTTCTTGGTGTCTACTCCCTCTGGGGTTATTTTGTTGTTGTTGTTGTTCTGAGGCTTTCAGTTGTTCTTTTAATTCTCTAATGTGATTATCTTCCATTTTCTTCATAGGGGCACTTAGTGCAATGAACTTCCCTAGTAGCTCTGCTTTCAAGGTGTCCAATAATTTTGGGTGTGTTGAGTCCTCATTCTCGTTGAATTTTCAGATGTCCTTAATTTCTCTCTTTATTTCTTCTTTTCAACCAGGTGTGGTGCAATTGCGCATTGTTCAGTTTCCATGAGTTTGTAGGGTTTCTGTGATTTGTGTTGTTGAATTCTAACTTTAAAGAATGGTGGTCTGATAAGATATAGGGGACTATTTCAATTTTTTTTGTATCATTTGAGGATTGTGCTGATGGATTTCTTCTGTAATGAATAAGAAATGACCATATTTCTCTTTTGATTGATTTTGGTTTGAAGTCTAATTTATTAGATGTTAGAATAGCCACACCTGCTTGCTTCTTGGATCCATTTCAATGGAAGATCTTTTCTCAACACTTTCCCCTGTGATAATGTCCTTCTTTGATGCTTAGATGTGTTTCTTGTATGCAGCAGAAGGATGGATTCTGTCTTTGTATCCATTCTGTTAGCCTGTGTCTTTTTATAGGCCAGTTAAGACCATTAATATGGAGGGAATGTAAGGACCATTGATTGTTAATGCTTGGTTGTTTTATATTTCTTGTTGGTGGTGGTATTGGTGCCCCAAGGGTAAAGTGGGGCAAAGTATTTGCCCCACTTTATCCTTGGGTTCTGGTGAAATGGGATTATCTTTTGTCTATATGTTTGTGAGCATAGTTAACTTCATTGCAATGCAATTTCCCCCCAAAACTTTCTGTAGGGCTGGATTTATAAATACATATTGTGAAAATCTGGCTTTGTCATTAAGTATTTTGTTTTCTCCATCTACTGTGATTGAGAGTTTTGCTGGGTATTGTAGCCTGGGCTGACATCCGTGGACTCCTAATACTTGTAGAACATCTATATAGGACCTTCTGGCCTTGAGAGTTTCCTTGGAAAAGTCAGGAGTAGTTTTGATAGGTATGCCTTTATATGTTACCTGGCCTTTTTGCTTCACTGTTCTTAATAGTATTTATTCTGTGTGTTAGGTGTTTTGATTATTATGTCTCAAGGGGTCTTTTTTCTTTTGTCCAGTCTATTTGGTGTAAGTTATGCTTCTTGTACTTTCATGGGCATGTCCTTCTTCAGATTGGGAAAGTTTTCTTCAGTGATTTTGTTGAATGTGTTTTCGGCACCTTTGAGCTGGGCTTTCTTCGCCTTCCTCTATGCCTATTATTCTTAGGTTTGGACTTCTCATGGTGTCTCACATTTCCTGGATGTTTTGTGTTAAGGATTTGTTGGACTTGAGATTTTCTTTGGTCGATGAATCTATTTCCTCTACTTTATTTTCAGCGTCTGAGATTCTCTCTTCTATCGTTTGCATTCTTTTGGTTATGCTTGAGTCTATAGTTCCTAATCTTTGTCCAGTTTTTCTGTTTTCAGCATTCCCTCAGTTTGTGTTTTCTTTATTGTCTCTAATTCAGTTTTCAAGTCTTGAACTGTTTCCTTCACCTGCTGTATTTTTTTCCTTGGCTTTCCTTACTTTCTTTAAGAGATTTTTTATTTCTTCCAATTTTTGTTTGTTTTTTTCTTCCATTTCTTTAATGGATTTTTTTCACATCATCTTTGAAGGCCTCTATCATTGTTATGAAGATATTTTTTAAGTTGTTCTCTTCTGCTTCTTCTGCTTTGGTGTGTTCAGGTATATTTGGTGTAGAGTGTCTAGATTCTGGTGTCATGCATGTCTTTCTATTGTTAGGTGTTTTCTTGTATTGCTGTCTCCCCATTGCATCTTCCAGTTGGTTCAGGTTGGGTCTCTCTTTCTCTATGCTACTCCCTTAGTGGGCTTAGGTGGGTTAGAAGTTTGATGTCTGTGTCTGTGGGTGGTCCAAGCTCTCTAGGAGGTCTCTCCTCTGGAGGTGCCCAGTGATGGGGATCAAAGATCAGGCAGGAGGGGATTCAGGGTGGTCCTCCAGTAGAGGCCTGGTGATCAGATCAAAGACCAGGCAGGCAGGTACTCAGAGTGGTCCTGTGTGAATAAGTGTGTCTTCAGCAGAGGCCAGGTGCTCTGGGAGTGACCTGGCAATGGGGGTCTTCAGCAGGGACCCAACAATGGGGGTATCTGGCAGAGACCCCTACAATGGGGGTCAAAGATTAGGCAGGCCTGGACTCAGGGTGGTCCAGTGGGGACAGGCAGATCTCTTGCAGGGGCCCAGAGCTCTTGTAGAGTACTTGGAGTAGGGGTCAGAGATCAGGAAGAGGGGGATTCAGGGAGGTCCCAGGTGGATAGGTGGGTCTACTGTGTTCAGAGCAGCTCCAGGAAGTTCCCCAAGAGGTGACAGGACTGTTGGATTTGCCCTCTGCTTTAAGTGCTCAACCAGAGCAGTGGGGCAGTGGGCTATGTAGGGCACGGGGGAGGGGGCAGGGCACGGGGGGGGAGGCAGGCCCTTTGTAGGGGGTGTGTATATCAGAGCATCAGGAGCGCTGGGAACAGGGCACGCGGGGGGGGGGTGAGAACTTCAGGGCCAATCCAGGGAGTTCCCTGGGGAGGGGGTGCGATTCAACTCGAACTGATCCCAGACTCACCTCAACCAGAGGCCTGGCGATGGGGGTCAATAACCTGGCATGCAGAGATTCAGAATGTTCAGGCACGGATAAGCAGATCTCTGGCAGGTCCTCTGAACTCCTGCAGAAGACTGGCGGTAGAGGTCAGAGATCAGGCAGACAGAGACTCCCCCAGTATTTTTTCCTTTATTACTTCACTTTCCATTTTAATATCTGGAACACTTTTATTCATTTTCTTCAACTGTTCATTTTTTTCTTGACTTTCTTGACATTCTTGCAGAAACCCACAGAGACAGCTGACCTGAATAAGGAGGAGCTAATGGACCCCCAGATTGATAGCTGGGACTGACTCAGAACTCCTGAACATGGGTCTCACTTAGAAGGCCTGGGCAGTCTAAGGGACATCTGACAGTGGAAGCAGGATGTATGGATGTATCCCTGCTGCATGAAAGGACTTTGGGTGCACATTCTCCTTAACCTAGAGGCAGGAGAGAGGGCCTAGTCCCTACTCCAAATGACTTGAGAAATTTTGTTGACCCTACCTGGAATGCACTACCCTCCCTGTGGAGCGGGGTGGGGGGGATGGGATGGGAGGGTGGTTGAAGAGCATGGGAGGGAGGAAGGAAGGGAGGGAGAGGGAACTGGAATCAATATGCAAAATAAGAAAATAAAGAAAAGAGATTCATTGATTTCCTCCAATATTTGATTGTTTATTTATTTATTTTTAGATTTCTTTAGTTTTTTTTTTTTAGATTTTCTATTAAAGGACTACTATCATCTTTATAAAGTTGGTTTTAAGTGTATTTTTTCTTGTGCTTCAGCTGTGAGTTGGAATATATAGGGCTTACAGTAGTGGGATGGTTGGGCTCTGATGGTAACATATTGCCCTGGTTATTGTTGACTATATTCTTACACTTATATTCAGGCATCCGGATTTGGAGTGATTATAGTCTAGGTGGTGGTTTGGGGTTTATCTTTATCAGATTGGGTGTTAACTGCCTTAGTTTCAGTTTCCTCTTTGGTCTTCTGACTACAGTGGCCTGTGGTTGAGTAGAGGATCTCAGTTCAATTTTGGAGCTATACTTCTGATGCCCTAGATGCTCCCTGAAATTGGAAGCTGGAGATCCAACAATGGATTTGGCTTCTTATCTAGGTAGGCACCTTCTGCCTATTTTCCAGGGAGCTGGCCTGGCCTTTGGGGTTTGGGATGATGGTCTTGTTTCTGGTGGAGTAAGAGTTATCTTTCATTGCTATGAATGTATTTGAAAAACTGGAATGATTATAATTTTAGTGAGCATTCAAATATGTTATTGAATAGTCTTTTTATCTAAATTAGGAAATTGCTGCTATGAACATGCAGGATTTTAATTTTCCTCCAGGAAAAATGTACCATTTAATTGCACACATAAATAAATCATACATGTATACGTGGAGTGCTTGATATAAGATACTATAAAGTATGACATCTGTAAAATTTGCTTGCTTAACACATATTTGTGGTTTATTAGTCAGCCTGTTCTGTTTTTATAGTAGCTGCATTGTTACATAAGGAGCTGTAAATTATGCAGAGACCAGCTGTGCTCCAGTGAATTCCTGAGATAATTAAACACATACCCAAATGTACATATTCATATGTCTTCAAACACACACACACACACACACACACACACACACACACAAACACACACACACACACAAACTCACATACACTATGGACTAAGTGTTCTCTCATGGGAGAACAAAAATTTTACACATATGCATAGTTATCTCTGTATATGCTATACACATGATAGATAATAAGAGAAGATGAAATAAATATAAATATGTAAACAATATAAACATTGGCTTTAGTATAATTTTAGAATGGATGGAAATCAAACTCTTAGTAATTGTGGTTAAATTTGTAGTTTGTTTTTCATTGGCATATTACAGCTTGAAAAAATAATAAAGCCATCTTCAAATTTCAGATAGACTTGGAAATTTCTCACACATTTTCCAATTCATAAAGAAAACTTTATTTAATGGCTTAATGTTAAGGACTAAATTAACATATTGAAGAAAATAGTGTTGACTCCAAGATACTGGAAATGCCAATGCTATGTGAACTGTCTAGTTTTAGGTCAACTTGAGACAATCTAAATTCATCAGAAAGGAAAGATTCTCAATTGAGAGAATGTCTATAAGGTCCAGCAGCAGGCAAGCCTGCAAGGCATTTTCTTGGCTAGTAACTGATGAGAAAGGACTGAGGCCCTGGTGGATGGTGCCACCTCTGGGCCAATAGTCCTGGGCTCTATAAGAAAGCAAGCTGAGCAAGCCTTGGGAACAAGCCGGTAAGCAGTATCCCTCCATGACATCTGCATCAACTCTTGCCTCCAGATTTTGGTCCTGCTTGAGTTTCTGTCCTGACTTCCTTCAGTAATGGACTATGATGTCAAACCATAATACAAATAAACCCTTTTATCCCCAACTTACTTTTGGTCATGCTGTTTCATCATAGTTGTAGTAACTCTAACTAATACACCCTGCATGGAATGATCACAAAGGGCAGCTTCATGTGTCAAATGAAACTGGCCTGACCCTAGGAGAGAAGCTGTATGTACTAAGGGGCTGTCTAAGCATTTTGGAGCCCAGTCTGCAGAGCCCCAGACATTGGATAATGAACTTCTTACATGGTAATATATTATTTATGATTTTTAAAAGCTTGCCTGAGTATTCAGAAAGCAAAGTCAGCTTCAAGCTACAGAGATCTGGCAGTGATAATGAACAACTTTAATCCTAGAAGCCAGAAGCTAGGAAATGGTGGAATACAGTTTTAATGCTAGGACTCAGGATTAACAGGTAAATAGACCTCTGTGAGTCCAAGGCCACCAAGATCTACACAAGATTGATCCAGTCCTAAAGAGCAACAACTCACACAAAATGATCTCAGCACCTGGGGTCTCAATACCGTTAATCTCAGCACTAGATGGGTCTTCACTAGTCATTATCAGGCATTTATTTTCCAGTCACATTGAGAATAGGGGGAAACTGAATTCTCAGGATTCTCCAACCATGTTGAGGAGTCTGGGATTGAAGTCTGAGGTTTGATGGAGCCACAATTTCTTTTCAGCCTGAGGTAGAGTAAATGCTAGTGACCATCTGCTTTGCTTTTCTGATCTTCAGCCTGAATTTGAACCCCAATATCTGTCTCTGGGTGTTTTATTTATTGTGTTACATACTAGATGTTATATTTTGAATTTTTCTTATTTGTTGGTATTTGTAGTCTGAATTTTCCCTCTTGGAAATTTGTTTTAAATTTTATAGGTTGTCATTGTGTAGAAACATTGAACTTTAAATAAGACATCAAACTTTAAAAATTTTGAAATGTTTTAAAGATTGTAGGATATTTAGTGTAATTCATTTGAGGTAAACTAGAAAGGAGAGGTTATAATATAAAGTCTATTGTGTATCTATTTTGGTAACTGATGGTATTTCATAGTAACGGTTGTTAAATTGACATACTTGAGAACAATCTAAATCAGAGAACTGCCACCATAACATTGGCCTGTGAAAATGTCTGTGGGGGATTTTCTTAATTTTGAGTTGATGTAGGTGGTCCCAGCTCATAATAGGCAGTACTATTCCTGATTAGGTGAGACAGGACTGTATAAGAAACATATCTGGGCAAGCCAGTGGAACAACATCTTCTGCTATTTTCTTCAGTTTCTCCTTTCTCAATCTATTCTTGTTTTCGGGGTTTATTATAGCAGCAGAAACCAAACTAAAGCAATGACATGATCAAAAAAAAAAAAACAGAGGAAAGGACTTGAGAACAAAAATGTGATATAAATAATAACTCAATTATAAAACTGGTCTATAACAGCATATACAACCATAATATCTATAATATAAATTACAAAGCAGTAAAATTACTCATTGGGTTGTTATTCTTGCTATTAAGTAAGTCTAATAAAATGAGTTTGATCCCTAAGACCAACATAATTGAATGAGCAAGTTATCTCCTTCAAGTTTTCCTTTGATGTTTACAAGTATACTGTGGCATGTATACACAAATGCTCTCTCTCTCTCTCTCACACACACACACACACACATACACACATACAGTGTGAGTGATATATATGTATATATATATGTATATATGTATATATATGTATATATATACGTATATATATATACAAATAAAATAAAATTTGGAAATATATATATATATATATATATATATATATATATATATATATACACACACACACAAATAAAATAAAATAAAATTTGGGAACTAAACTAATGCCAGAGCATTTTCTTCAAAATTTAAGAAGTGTTTTTATTTCTTGTTTAAATGTGTTCAGATTTTACAAAAAACAAAAACTTCAATCAATCCAAAGTGGGAAAATAAATTGCTAAACATCAAAGACTAAGAAAGAATGGTGATACAAATGGGACAGACATTAGAATATGTTGACCTCAGAAGTACAGAACTTGAATAGAAAATGATGTATAATGTACAATTCACTATGAAGAAAAACTACTTAAAAATGAGGCCAGACAATTTTTATAATAGGTTTGCATCACTGGAATAATATAGAATGACTGTAATTACATAATAAGGAATGTTTATATAATATTTCAAGGTGAGATAATAGGAAGGGAAAGACAATGGATCTGGGGAAGAGAGGAGACAGATGTAGCTAGAATGAGTGGAGAGAGAGAGGAAACTGTATGAGAGAAGAACCTATTTTAAGTAAAGAAAAAGAGTCCTTCCAAATTCACCCTTCCTGAATTAATATAAAAACATAGATTATTTTACACACATGAACACATGTATACAGTACACTCATACACACTCAATAAAAATGGAATATTATGAACACACCACTAAAAAGAAAATTTACTTTTTTTTCTTTTATTTTTATCAATTTGAAAGATATTTTACAATATTTTTTTTACCAAATCAGTGTTTCCACTACTCCTAATTTTTTTAACATTATTAAAAACCAATATTAGGTCTCTGAATATTGTTGGTCCACTGGATCATTGTCAATTTAATAAGGACTTCCCTCTTAAACAAAACTGTCTACCCCTCTCCCAGTAGCCAACACATTACAATTCCCATTGATAGAAGTAGGGTTGTGTACTCAACATCCTTTTCCATGCTTGGATTCATTCTGGCTTCAGCTTTGCACATGTTTTGTGCACATTGCCTCAACCATTATAAATAAATTCATGCATTTGACATGCTATGTCCTCCCCCCCAAAAAAAATCTAAAAACAAACTATAGTTTCTTTGTAGTCTCCCACCACCTCTGGTGCTTGCATTCTTTGCATTTTCCCCTAACAAATCATAAGTAACCCTCACTAAATAAAGGAGACAAACTGTTAAGAAATCATGTGCTGAGGATATTGCAGTGAAAAAATAAAATAAAATACACTTTATAAATGAACTCCTCTAAAACAAATTTATTTTAATGCTGACCATTTCATTAAGTAAATGAACAAAAATGGACATATAATATTGCATGTGTCACTTTCTTTATTTATAAAAGAGGAAAGCAGATTACATTGATTCAAAACTTTAAAAGTCAACAAAGAGTCTCAGATTAGCTCCCCTAGATTCTTAGACTATAGTGCTTATATAAAAGAAAGAAAAATAAAAATGTTGCTAGAAGGTTGAGAAGATGAACCAAACAGTGAAGAAGAATATATATTGCCTTAGCTTTAATGGCAATATATTAAGTTCTTCAGGTAAACAAGAAGGAAAGAAAAATGTGACTGGTTGACAAAATCTAGAGCCTTGTAAGCTCTATTTAATTCATTCTACCAAGCACAGTGTGCTTAAATCCTTGATTCAATGATAGTTATTAAACAAAATAAGATTTCAGATTAAAATGTGCATTTCTAATATTACCTGGCTAAGCTAAAGCTATATATTCAGCGCTCAGTTGACAGGCCAGTGACTTTTAGCATGATGTTGTATCAGTTTCCTTTCATCTTTGAGCTTACAAAATTTATCTTCATGTAGAAATTTAAAAAAAAGATACATTTTTGTTTATTCATTAATTGTGTGTGTGTGTGTGTGTGTGTGTTTGTGTGTGTTCATGTGTACTTGTACAAAAGAAATGTGTATGATAATCAAAGGACAAATTGCAGGAGTCAGTTCTTCCTTTCCACCACGTGAAAGAATCAAATTCAGATTATCAGGTTTGGCAACACAGAAACTTTACCTACTAAGCCAGTTTGTTGGCCTCATGCTATAAAATAAGGATAACAAAATAGTTAGCTTTTTTTATATAAAAAATCTCCCTGTCAAAGATAGGAAGATGACAGACTAATAAAGACAGAAGTCTCTATCAAGAAAAATTAAAGAGAGAATCTTGTTGGAAGACTATGCATATTTATCTAAGTACACTAATTTAAGACCTGTTTGATAGTTAATTACATTTTCACACTGTTTGCTCAGTAACCAAAGGCATTTTCATATAACCTTAGCCAATGCCTTATTTAATAAATATAAAGCAACACACCTTACAGTAAAATATGGGGCATTTATTATAAATACACTGAAAACACTGAGAAACTATAAAAGAAGAATGGGGTGGGAGAAAATAAAAAAGAATCTTAAAACTATCACTATCGATTACTGACTTCCAAAAAGTTATGTATATACGTTTTTTTCTTTAATGTTTCCCAGAATAAAAAATAATATTAGAGTATTTTTATTTGGGAATTTAGGTTTTAATTTGTTTGTTTTTTATTCATTTATTGATAGAGTCCCATGTAGTATAGACTGGCTTCTGGAACTCCTGCTTCTTCTGAAGTGCTGGAATTACAAGCACACACTACAACACCTATCCTGATCATTATGCTTTACGTTTGATCATACAGAAATATTACAGGTTTAAGTGTGGCAACATACATGTGGTTAAAACCAATTTAGATAAGATTTAATATAAAAAATCAGGAAGAAAGTAGATATGAGGCTTAACAATATATTAATAATTATTACTGAAATTAAATTTATTAGTATGTTTGTACGTGAATTATACATCAAAGATTGTAACTTCGGCTAAAGAATAGAATAAGCTAGGTACATAAATACTAAATATTAAGGTTTAAAAGGCATTCTGCATTAAAAGGCAGATTTACCTGAATGTAAAAATTGTAACATTCTTGTAACGCTTTGAAATACTCTAACTAAAATTAAATAAAATGCATTTTGAAAATGCAATTTCTTTTTGAAAAACAATTAGAATATAAACTTTGAATTTTTATTAATAAATATTAATACTTTACAAAGAATGGGGCATATTATAATACCCATTCTAAGGTACAGAGAAAATCTCAGAAAAGAAGGCATAAAGAATGTAAGAGCTAGAAGATAGGCTCAATTATTGGGGATCATTATCTTCTGGCTATGTTATGGCCTTGGTGTGCTTGAATATCCAGCATGTCAAGCATCTGTCATTGTTTATAAAACTGGGCCCATCATCATTATATCATAGATGGAAGAGGAACTCACTTGATCTCATGCCTTTCTGAAGAATTCTAGGAAGTAAATTGTTGCTGGGGGAGACAAAAACATTTTTAGCTGTGATTGCCACTGGTAATATGACTGTGATATCAATAACTTCGTGCTCTTGAGCATAAAAATAACTCTAGTGAAAGTCATGGGATTACAAAAATGGAAAGTGTTACAGCAGGTTTCCCCGCCGGCTGCCGCTGGTTCTGCCGCCATGGTCCCACAACCACGTGTGCCCCAAATAACACTCAGAGACTCTGTATTTGATACAATCCTGTTGGCCAGTTACCATTATTGTTAATGGGCTAGCTCTGCCTTAATCATTAACCCATTTCTACTTATCTAAGTATTTCCACATGGTCGTCTTATCGGGGAGCCGCGCAGCAAGCTTCCTGCTTCTTCCTGGGCTACATCTCGACTCCTACCACTTCCTCTCTCCTCCTCCTGGTCTCCTAGCCCCGCCTATCTTGTTTTCTATTGGCCACAGGGCTTTATTAACCAGTATGAGAAACATATATACAGAATAACATCTCCCATCATCTCCTCTTTTCTGTCTAAAGTAAAAGAAGGGGTTTAACCTTAACATAGCAAAATATACCATACAACAGTTATCAAGTAAGAATAACAGTTAACAATATTTAGTCCATTAACATTTTGTAAGACTTAAAGAAAATATCATCTATCCTATCTTTGTGAGTCTAAAGTCCTATATGTAACTTATCTTTAATCCTAACTAAGGAAAACTATAGTCATAACTACCTGTCTTCAACTCCATCAAAGACCACAGAAGGATAATATATAAACTCTAGAAATGACAGAGACAACTCATTGCCTGGTCAGTCACCCGAAGTTCTTCTGTAATGTTCCATCTTCAGCCCATAGGCCATAGTGTGTGTCCAGACTCCTCAACAAAGTAGAAAACTTTTCTCTGTGTCCTATATACTGTCTGGCTGTCTGGCATCCTCTTCCATGAAGCAGGAACCCTGTAGCAATGTCTATCTTGCATCAGCAGTCATCTTTTTGTGGGTCCTGCATGTCCAGTTTCTACAACATAAAGTCAAACAGTCCAGAAGAGCAGTACCTTGCCCAAATGGCTAGTCTTGCCATATTAGAAGCAAACTCCATAATGTGTTTCTTTGATGTCCATCTTCCTTTCTTCTGTAGGTGGTGTTACCAGGACCAGTTGTGCCTCATTGTCAAGAAAAACCCTAAATCATTTTAAATGCCATATGTGGTGTTACCAGGAGCAGTTGTGCCTCATTGTCAAGAAAAACCCTAAATCATTTTAAATGCCATATTCTGTAGGTCTTTGAAAGGTTTGAAGAATGCCTATTCACCTCAAATACATCTCTGTATATCTAGAAATCCTAACTAACTTAACACCAAGTTTTAATTATCAATGTAACTCTCTATAATCTGTACTAAATTATACATTACATTTCTAAATGAGCTATATAAACACAATACCTAAACAAGAGGAGAAATGTACATATCACAAAATTGACCTTAAATTGTATCAATAAAAGAAAATCCATTCCAAAGCAAAGTATTCATATCTATACCATAATTCCCTTTTTACCTTTAAAAAGATTGCTTGTGGTTGTAGCCATTTATAACTAAGCCCATTTAAATGAAAACAAACATTTATAAACAATATTTGGGAATTTGGGCGTCATTCTTTTCAAACTACTTCCTGCTGGTAGAGGGCGCTGTAATGGGAGTCCAAAGAAGACGCAGAAATCCTGGCAGTAGTCTGCAAGGCTTTGTCTCAACTACTTTGAATGTTGGATCACCTGGGGCATTCTTTCAGGGGGTCTTGCTTGATCAAACCACATAAGTCTGGAAAGAATCCATAGCTTTTCATTTTCTGTGGAAACAAAAATAAAAATCCTTTTCCCTAGTAGCTTGTCCTTAGGCTTAAATTTTGGAGTCAAAGCATTTTTAAAATATATAAATTGAATTAATCTAGCAGCATTTCTTTTATCAGTAGTTATTTTCTCAGCAATCAAATAAAGACAACAGAATCGCGTATAGTATCCAAAATTTCTCTGTGCTTTCCATTTTAACGTGGCTTTTTTATTACTCTATTTCTTCTACTTCTATTTTTGCATATTTTGAGACAAGGTTTCTCTATGTAACTTTTATCTGTCCTGGAATTCACTGCATACCAGGTTTGCTTTGAAATCACAGAGATCTGCTTGCATCTGTCTCCCGAGTGCTGGGATTAATGGTGTGCGCCACCATAGCCATCTATTTAATTTCCTTGTTTCTTTTTTAAACCATTGTATCACGTTTTTTTTCTCTCCCAAGCCAGCGTATTTTTTAAAACATAGTGTAAACCTTCATTGCAGCTCTTGTACACACCAATGAATTGTTAGCAGAGCTCTTTAAAAGCAAGGCGGTTTTTTTGCCGCTTATGCTAATTTTGGAAACCTCCAAAGGTTTCCATGCAAATCTCTGTCTACAGCAAAACAAATCCAACTAAGAAAATGCTGCTACTAAGAAGTCTTGCTAATCTCTGTTCCTTTGTTTCAAAAACTATTTTTTAATCTTTTGTTAAGTTTTAAGCGAAAGTTCTCAATCCCAGTTCTGACACCATTATGTTACAGCAGGTCTCCCTGCCGGCCTCCCGGTCCTGCCGCCACATGGGCCCACAGCCGTGCCAGCCCCAAATAATACTCAGAGACTCTGTATTTGATACAATCCTGTTGGCCAATTACCATTATTGTTAATGGGCTAGCTCTGCCATAATTATTAACCCATTTCTACTTATCTAAGTATTTCCATGTGGTCGTCTTATCGGGGAGCCACACGGCAGGTGTCCTCCTTTCTCCCTGGGCTACATGTCGACTCCCCCCACCTACTTCCTCTTTCCTCCTTGTCTCCTAGCCCCACCTATCTTGCTATCTTATTGGCCCAACGGTGCTTTATTAACAAGTATGAGAAACATATATACAGAATAACATCTCCCATCAGGAAAGAATGAGAGGGGGGGAAGGAACGAAAGAATGAAGGAAGAAGAAATTAATATGAATATAGAAGGGATACTGGTCATTGGGAAGAGGAAGGATCAGTGGGAGGGAAAGGAGACAATAATGGATGAGGTAAGTACATTATGTGTTGTATATGTGTGAAAATATCACAATGGATTCCATTATTATGAATAATTAATGTGTTATCAAAAATATAAAAAGAGTTACAACACAAAAATGGGGAAAAAGCATGTCCTTAATCATTCTCGGACAAAAGGTATCACTTAGGCTATCATTTAATTATAGATATGCATTGTAATACCAGAAATCCACATTTAAATGATTTTACTATTAAGAGAATTTGGGAGAGATGATACTTATCATGCCTGTAATTATATTATAAGCTCAAATATAATTTTTTTCTTTATACTGAGAAAAAAATCATCACTTATCTTTACATTGTGTTAATTTTAATAATACATTTATTTAAAGTTTAATTTAAAACAAGAAATCAGGAATTGATTTGGGTTCAGTGATATGGCATGGAGGGTAAAAGTACTTATAACAAAGCCTAATAGTCTGAATTTAACTCCTGGAATTCACAAGTTGGAAAGAGTGAATTGATTCCTGCAAGTTGTCTTCTCATCATTACAAGCATACCATATCATGTGCTCATCACTCAAACAAATGGATGAACACATAACAAGCAATAAGCAAATGTAAGAATTTTATGCAGGTTTTGTTTAATAGGCATAACATTAATTATAAGCAACTTGTATGATTAGGAGGGAGAGGGTAATGAGAAAATGTCATATATATATATGTATATATATATATATATATATATATATATATATATATGAAATTTACTGATTCCCATATAAAGACATGAAGAAACAAGCTTGAATATGTAATCTTTTAGGGATTATTTTTGTGTATAGCTTTCAGTAAAATAATTCCATAGATTATTACATTTTATGATAATTATTATACACAAATATATTTAATTATCAAGACAAATATTGGCTGTCTCCACCTTTATAGGAGATGAATAAAATCTACAGTATAAAGTTAATTATAATTCAAACAATCATTGCAATAGGAGAATATTTTTGTCAATGGAGGAAAATTTTATTGGGCGAATATTGTAGTCAGGATGCCCTAGAGCAGTGATTCTCAACCTTTCTTAATGCTGCAATCCTTTAATACAGTTCTTCATTTTGTAGTGACCCCCCTACCATAAAATTGTTTTTGTTGCTAACATTGATCTGTAATTTTTACTATTATCAGTCATAATTTATATATCTGATATGAAGAATATTTGATCTGCAACCCCCAAAGTGGTCAAGACCCACAGGATGAGACCCACTGCACTAAGGAAATTATCCTGATAGATTCATTAAATTTAATTACACAATAGGGTCTGTGTAGCCCAACAATTGGTGTATAACACTGAAATTTGCTAAATTTATATAATTGGTTGCCTCAGAAGCATTAATCCTGTGCTGAAGTCTTGAATAATTCCTTGATAGGTACTGAACTTCAATCCATGTGGAAAGGCTGTAGAAACAACATTGTGATATCTTTGAAGGAATGCGACAGCAAGGGAGTCACTGGACATGTAAGTGAGATTGAAATAATAATAGTCATAGAAATCAATTACCAGAATTTTTTGTGAGAAAAACATTTTCCTGATTTCTTTATGCTCGAAATTTTGTGTGGCTCAATACATACTATATTAATATTCTAAAAATTCTTTGTTAAATATGTGTTAATATATAATGTAACTAAGAAATAAATATTAATTACATATGCCTTTTACATATGTGTCATTGTTTTCTAGCTGATGAGTTTAATCTTGAAATGTATGTATGTTTAAAAGTGTGTGCATTTTCTGCTTATGAACTTTCTAAGAGATGCATATACCTGACTTTGCCAAGTCAATACATCTTATTACAAACATCATTTAAGATTTTTATTGTACTTTTCAATTTACCAAGGGCTTGGCATAATTATTGAATTTCATTCCCACAGCTAATGTTATTTTGTGTACCTCTGTCCTATAATTTCTGGCAGTTACTTCTTCCCCTCCAATTGTGTTATAAACCTGAGGTTGAGTGAGTAGGATATTCAATGTCAACTTAGCATTTAAATAGAGCAGATACTTTTCCACTAGATAGCTCCAATGTTCTTTCTGAACTTTTGCCAAGGCTTTAGACAATCATTTTTGTAAGATCATTTTCTTTTATGCTTTGTATCTATAACATTCTTCAAAGGCTACATGCTAGCTGGGCATGGTGATGAATACCTATAAGCCCTAGTGTTTAATAGGTTGGGACATAAGTACTGTATGTTCAACACCAATGCTTGTGGCATACTGAGACTCAGACAAAAAAAGAGGAGGTCATGTTAAAAGGAAAAGAATAGGTTCATAACCCCCAATCAAAGATCTCAGCACTACAGAAATAGACACCCACAGCTAAACGATGAGCCAAACTGGAATCCAGATGCAGAAAGGGAGGACGAGACCAGGCTACAGAAACAAAAAGAAACAGCTGATCTGAACAAGGAAGAGCTAATGGGCCCCAGACTGATAGCTGGGAAACCAGCATTGGACCAACTCAGACCCCCTGAACATGGGTCCCAGGTAGAAGGCCTGGGCAGTCAAAGGGACCTCAGACAATGGAACCAGGATGTATCCCTGGTGCACAAAAGGACTTTGGGTACACCATAGAAGGATACTCCCTTAACCTAGAGGTAGGAGGGAGTGCCTAGTCCCTATCCCAAATGACTTCACAGATTTTGTTGATACCTCTTGGAAGGCATCACCCTCCCTGTGGAGTGGGGGAGAGAAAATGGGATGAAAGGTTGGTCAGAGGGCATGGGAGGGAGGGAAAGAAGGAGGGAGGCAAGAAGAGAGAGAGGGAGGGAGAGAGGGAGAGGGAACTGGGATAGATATGTAAAATAAGAAAAAAAATTAAAAAATAAAAAAAATCTCAGCACAAAGGAGATTTATTTTTCAATAAGGACAGAGGGCAGGGATAAAAGGCAAAGGCAGGAGATAAAGAAAGAGGAAGAAGGGGAAAGGAACTAGGGAAATGGTATAGGGTTATTTGTCCCAGAAGGGAAAAAGGACTGCCTCTGGAGAGGAGACAGGCATGGCACAAAGGAAAATGGCAGTTTGTAAAGGAACAAGGGTCAGGATAGGATTTTAATTCTAATTAGGTGAGGTAAAGGGGGTTTCTGATTGACAGCTGTACTTCTGTTCTTACAGCTGGACCTTGCTAGTTAGCCTAAGGAGGAGGAAGTGGCCAAATAAAGAAATGGACATTGGAAGTTAGCTTCAGGAATGTAATCTAAGTGTTTTTATAGCAAGGCAGAGGAAATTGGGGAGAAGTACAGGGCCTGACAGAACCACATGCTCAGGCACTAGTAATAAAGCTAGTTACCAACTGATGACATTTATTTTGGGAAGATGGGAATTTTCATATTTTTCTCAGCTTGCTCTTATTTTTTAAGCTAGTATAAACTACACAATTGTGTTCCATCACTTAGTCTATATCTTATTGTTCTGTCTTGTTTTTTTCCTAAAGCATCCGAAGCATATGACCCTAACTTGAAACCACTGAGCCCCCCAAAAAACAAAGTTGTATTACTTCAAGTTAACGTTTTATGTATACCATAGTAACAAAAAATAAAAAATAAAAGAAAACAAAAAACCTATGTAACATACAGAGCTGTAGCAGGAATAGATTCTGGTAATAAATCAGTTTTAATATGATACCATGATGGAAAAGGTTCATACATGTACTACATTTACTTTCATAATTCTCACATGCAAAATCTAAGGCAAAAAGTAGACTGTAGAAGGAGAATTACTCAAAGTTGTGGAAGGTGTTATAAGCAGATAAGAAAAGCCACATTTGGTGCAGGATGTATCCCTTAGACAGTGGAACCAGGATGTATCCCTGGTGCACAAAAGGTCTTTGTGGGTACTTCCCCCTTGGAGGGATATTTCTTAACCTTGAGACAGGAGAGAAGTCCTAGTTCCTACTCCAAATGACTTAACAGATTTAGATAACTCCTTCTGGAGGGCATCACCCTACATGTGGAGTAGGGGGGGATGATGGGAGGGGAGGGTGGTCAGGGTGCATGTGAGGGTGGGAGAAAGGGAAAAAAGGAGGGAAAGAGGGAGGAAGAGAGGGACGGAGAGGGAACTGGAATCGATATGTAAGATAAAAATAAAAAAGTAAAAAAGTGAAAGTTTGAAAGCCAATAAATAGGTACAAAGATAGTCATTAGACAAGATAAAAAAATTAATAATGAATATTTATGTGTCTTCTATATTTCCTCCATTCAGTATTTTATACTAATTTTGTATATGTTAAAAATAATTTGTTTCATAATGTTTTCAAAATATATTTTAGCAAATCTAGGCAATTCATGTACAAAAATACATAGGTTCTATCTAGAAATATGTTCATTGGGTAAATTTCTATTTTCTTAATGCTTTATACTTTGCTAGTAGCTTTGGTTTGTGCCATATATATATTATATATATATATATATATATATATATATATATATATACATATATATACCTTCAAAGTAACAAAATTTAGTATTTGTCTATATGAAATTTGAGATTTTTAAAATAGCTGTACCTATCAGAAAAATATTGATAAAAGTATGAATTTATATAGAATATTCTGTGACATAACAATCTGGATATTTAGCATATGACAAAGGTAAAATAAATCAGTATTTTAAACACAGTTTTAGAAAAACAGCAAATATTAATGGATAATATAGTATGTGTGTAATTTCATTAAACATTCAAAGAAGAGGTCAAATTAAATTATTTAAAATATTTTCATAACATTCTCACTCTTACCATACTTTAAAATGATAAAAAACAACTCCTAGCATTTGTAGAATGAAAAGTTTAAAATTACTTATGACTTATGTAATTATCTTGTACTTTTATTAAACTATAATCAAAAGAAAAAAAGGAAAATCCACATTTGGTGCATGCTTGCTAGATGAAGATAAATAGATAGGTGACTATATACATATATATGTATATATATATATACGTACATATATATACATATATATGTATATATATATATACATATATGTGTATAACTATATATGTATATATATATAGTTATACACATATATGTGTGTATGTATGATCAATAATCACCCCATTAATATTCAGTCAATAGTTTAATTTTAAAATTTGCACAGGAAATGAAGGAAATTAAAGAAAGATATTGAAGAGACAAAACTGGCTGATGTCATCTCTCTGTCACTCTTAAAGAGTAATAAATATTCTTTACAAAAAGCACAGAAATAAGAGATACATCTTTCCTCTCCTTCCCTCCTCTTAGATATATTTTTTATTCCCTATTTTTGAGGTGGAACCTAATTATTTACTGCAATATGCTTATAACATACCTTACTGTATAGCTCATGCACCTGGCCTCAAACTCATGCACATTTAGCTTCCAAGGGCTTAAATTGCTTAAATTGCAGGCTTGCACCACCACACTTAGCTCTGAGATATTTTGGATTATATACTACATACTTTACAAAATTACTAGAACTATTAGAAATTTGCAAATTCTTCATAAATTTTTGTATTTTAGTATTGTGAATCTCAATTCTCTTTTATAGAAGAATTTTGTGAAAGTAATATGCTGATATTATAACAAAAGTGAGTTGCTCAGCTTATAATGGTTTTAGATTCTTTTGGTGTATTGAGAGAATTGCACAGTCTAATGTAGCAGGACGGGTCAGAATCTTTGCTGGCCAGATTTGAGATATTTGTCTGAGAGGCAAGCCCACATAGATTGAGGAAAAAGAGTGCAAAATAATCTTTGGAAGTGAATAATGGCTCTTATTTAACTTTGACTATACATTTCAAAGAAATTGTTGTGACTGATTGAGCATTTACCTGATGGGAGATGTTATTCTGTAAATATGTTTCTCATACTGGTTAATTAATAAAGCACTGTGGCCAATGAGAAAGCAAGATAGGCGGGGCTAGGAGACAGGAAGGAAAGAGGAAGTAGTTAGGAGGAGTCAGCAGGAGTCAGACCGGAGAGGAAGACGCCAGCCACGGCTCTTTGATAAAATGATCACGTGGAAATAATTAGATAAGTAGAAATGGGTTAATAATTAAGACAGAGATAGCCCATTAACAATGATAGTCACTGGCCCACAGGATTGTATCAAATACAGAGCTCTGAGTGTTGTTTGGGGCCGGCGTGCCAGACTGGCAGCAGGTGGGATGGCGGAAAACATACATGCAAGATTTACCCAGTGTAGGTTCTTCGTGATTCTCAAGATGTCATATCCTTGGACCAATATATATATAAGGACATGTCTCAGTGGTAGCATGAGCAGTTTCAATTTTAGGAATGAACCATGGAAATTTTCTTCCAAGTTTAGAAAGTTAAAAAAAGATATTCATACTATAAAGATGGTGTTGACCATCTATAGGTCTATTCTATCTTGAAAATCATAGAAACATTGAAATGGAACAGACCAAACAAGCAGAAATTAATGATGCAAAAGTAAAATAGAATATTAGGTTCCTGAATAAACAAAAGATTTATGTGAGGATTGTGTCTACATGGTGCAGAAGATGGATCGGGAATGGAAATCTACTTGGTAAAGATACAAATGAAGATGGGAGGGATGGATGACTAAAGTTGACTATAGATGACCAAAATAGGCTGTAGGAGAAGATGAAGGAGAATATGACCTTGAAACACAATGTGGTATAGAAATACTCACCCATTATTTATCTAGATGTTTATTTATATTGACAGTTTTTCACCAAATCTTCTCTTCTAGTACCTTTGACACACACTGTGGTATTCTTGTCCTTCCCATATTCATTAGTTCACATTGCCCATTGCTTAGATGTGTTAGTCTATGATGGTCCTAGAACTCATTCCTACCATGTACTTATTGCTCCCAATTTTGATATTTATCATTTAATATTGAAATTATGTTTTAATCAACTCTTTGAAAATTATCTGTCATTTATAAATGAGTTGAAAATGTGCTTCACTGAGAGCAAAAGCATTCTTGCAGTTATGCATGTTACACCCCACATTAGAATGCTGTGGGAATCGTTCAACACAAACATAACTTTTTTTCTGTGAATCAGCTATGGAAGGATAGAAGAAAATATCTAGAAAGTAGGATGCTAGACATTTCTGTAAGGATATTATAATGTGGCATTTGATATTCTATTGGGATTTTAACAAGTTTTGAATGGTCAAATTCCATTAAGAACCTGGCCTTCTTCCAAGAATATGTTTGTCCCTCTCATCTGCCATGGTATCATCACTGTAAGAAAGCTTCACCTCACCTGTTCAATCATAGCAGAACATTTTTAATTGCTTTCATTTTGCTCATTACCATGAACACGTTTTAGATAAAACCATAACTTTAGACAGAACAATGTTAATTACAAATATGACAGCTAAATAAGCATAATTTACACAAAATGATAAACTTAATAGTTTAATTTAATACCATTTATATTATTTGCAAGTAATATGTAACTTCTAAATAGTCAATGTACAATATTTTTAGTACCTTACCAAACTTTTTACCCACTGATATTTACAATTTTAATAAAGCTTATACTATATTTATTTTGGACTCTTAAAAGTTTTATTGGTCAATGCCTTTTTTTCTGTTTTCCTCAAACTTAAAGGTATCTATTAAGAGGGTGTCTATAAGCTGAAGCCCTAGCTCCATTAGGCTCCTAGGTATTTATCATGTTTTTATTTGCAGTGTGCCTGGTGTTGCAATTTAAGAAAAGTGGCATGGAAATGAAGACACCATGTAATAAGGTTCAAGTGGGGAAAGGGATCATAAAAAGGGGAATGGGGGAGAGCAACCTCAGTCTACAGGAGTAGCAGGAGATAGGAAAGTGTGTGTGTGTGTGTGTGTGTGTGTGTGAGAGAGAGAGAGAAAGAGAGAGAGAGAGAGAGAGAGAGGCAGAGACACAGAGACAGAGACACAGAGAGACACAGAGAAAGAGAAAGGGAGGGAGACCGAGGGAGAGGCAAGGAGAGGGAGAGAGAGGAAGAGTAAGACAAGAATAGGAGGTGGGCAGGGACCCTTTTAAAAGGGAACCCAGTGAATATGCACAGGTGGTGCTCTTAGTGGCTGAGGCTGAGGGAGTTTCCTGTAGAACTTCAAGGACAAGCCAGTACAGATGCTTGAAGACTAACACCTGGACCTTATATTTTTTTATATTTTGGTTTTCCTGAAATTTAAGTGTCTGACTTATGACCAAGAGATTTGCTTATTTGGGAGTTTCACTATATAGGTATATTAATTTAGAGGTCATTTTACTATGAGCATTTAGTAAATAATAATAATACCATCCCTCAGACAACTGAACTCCCCAGCCACCCCAGCCTTGTGTCATGGGCAGGATTTACAATACCAGGTATGAATTCCTTCTTGTGGAGCAGGACTTAAAACCAAGCAGACAATTGTTAGCTACCCTCTATTATGATACTATTGCCTCCTCATCTCATTGCATTCATCTTGCATGCATGTCAGTATCATAGCTTGCAGGATTCACATCTGTTAAGACAATTACTTTCTCCACAAAAATCTATATAGCACCTTCTGGAGCTGGCTGGCAGGACTGACAATTCTAGATTAGGACCAGTTTGATTTATCGATGTCTTTTGACCAGTGTGAGTGGTATTCAGCTGTATGGTCATTATGAAGTTCTGAAGGGTAACCAATAGGAATGAAAATAGCCTGTGTTGTTTATGGAACCTTTCATGCTCCCTTGATCAACAACTTGAAGTGAGGAGCTTCACAACTGTCTGTGGGCTTTTTGTTTGATAATATGTATTCTGGGAAGAACATTTCTCCCTATGCAGGGTAATTCCTCTTAAATTAACTTTTTTTACACAAGCATAAAATGTGTTTTGAACAAATCCTTCTTCCACTCTCTCTCCTCAAACTCACTCTATATCCCCACTATTGCTTTCCTTCTCAAAATCATAGACAGTTTTAAAAACTTAGTGATGCTTGTATGTACAAAAGGTCATCCTCTAGATCATGTACAGCCTATATGGGGTCCCATCGCTGAAGCAAACTGACATTCTTTTCCCCTCCAGTAGACACTACTTGCCACCACTTGCTCTTCAGCTAGAGGTGATATATCCTAAGCCGCCCTCATATCCACATTGAAAGTTTGATCAGTCCTGAAATCATATACATCCAAGCAATATTAAATAGATACAGCAGCTTGTATTAATATATTTACACATTTACATATATGAAACTGTAACAATAAGAAACCATGACATTTAAAGGGAGGGGGCATAGAAGGCATTGGATGCAGGAAAAAGGAACAGTTGAAATGATGTAATTATATTTTAATTAATTTTTTTATAAAATCTAGGCTACACAAGAGCTTTTGACATCCAGAGCCCCCCTGGCAGGCTCAGGTTGAACAAAAAAAAAAAAAAAATAGGAAAGTGTGACTGTTTGACTGACTTAATCTAGTGAAGTTCTTCTGCATGTAGTCATAATCTCTATGAGTTCATGTATTTAATTGCACTGCAATGTCAAGAAAACCTTGTTATTTTATTGTTTTGTTAATGACTGGAAAATCGTAGTTGTCAATTACTTCTGGTGCATATAATCTTTTCAACCCTCTTCCACAACCTTTAAAAAATCCATATGGATCCCTACTATTTTAGAAGCTTTCTAAAAGATATATATAAAGAGAGTTTAATTGGGATTATCCTATACAGAAGGAAGGGTGATGCCTCTTCAGCTACAGTGATGACCAGCCTAATGATATGTAAGGATTAGTTCAATGTACAAATGTTAATTGATTTAACCAAACAATTTGTGTCTGAATTTTATGCTTGCTCTTGAAGACAGAAACACATTCTGCAAGTGTTAACTACTCAAGAATCTATGACCTAATATTATCATTATGCTAAATATAGTATTAAAGAGCCCCCTAAATACATATCTACAGCTATAGATGAGTGAGTTTCCCAACCACATCAGAAAAACTTCTCTTTGCAGTGAATACACAATTTTAGGAAGGTTATAAAATGGTTGGTTTCCACATGACTTTTAGTATCATCTTCCCCTCCTTCTCAACTTTTCCACCCTATCCTCCCATCACTTAAAAGTCCCCAATTAAGAGTCCCCACATATCATCTCTTTTCTACTGTCCTCTTTACTTTACCTCCTCTAATGGCTTCCTTCTAGTTTTCTTACTTGTGCAAATATTTCAAGCTAAAGACATAAATCTAACATGAGAGAGGATATATAATGTTTATCTATGTGAGTTTGAGTCAAACACACTTAGTATACTTATTTTCCAGGCACATCTATTTATTTCAAATTTCAGGATTTCAATGTTCATTGCCTCTGAACAAAATTTCATTGCATATATGCATTAAATTTTCATTGCCAATTTGTCAGTTACTCTCCTGTTTTCATCTTAAGTTAGGTGTGGGCCAGTGGGTGCTGTCCAGTTCCAGCTAATGTGGTTTATTTTTTTTTTAAATTTATTTATTTCTTGTGAAGGTCAAAAAACTACTTCTTGAAGTTAGTTTTCCCCTTCTATCACATGGATGTTTGGAATTTGCAACAAAGATCCCCACCTTTAGCCATTTATCTTGCCTAGAGATATTTGCAAGTTTAAAATTCAATTTTGGTTTAAATTAACATTTAATAATTACATAGATATATTTGTGTACATGGTGATATATTAACAAATATATAAAATATATATAGACCAATTTTGTGTGTCCTTATTTTAATTCATTTTTGTTCAATTCTTTACCTTTGGAGCGTTCAAACACTTCTAGTTTGTCATAAAACTAAACAGTTTTGTGAAACATTACAGTTTTTGATGAATTATAGGACATAACAAATATTTTTTCTTAAGTGACAGTGTCTAGTATCCCTTATCAATTCCCTCTATAACTCTTCAAACCTTACAGTTTCTAGGAATCTCTGTCCAATTTTAAGCATGTATTGTATGTTCTCTTGTTAATCTAATGATTTTATCTAATTCATTCATTATTCCTCACTCTAGCTTATTATATAAAATTATTTTACCAATAAACCAGAATACTTTGCCACTTTTTCATATTTTTATTCTTTCAACTCTTTTTCATTCTCAACTATCCTTCCTAAGCCTGTTGGTGCTGTGTTGAATGATAGTCATATGAGAGGACTCTGTTTCCTTCTTTTGGAACTTAGAGGAAATATTTTAAGATTTTGATGAGTTATTATGGTATAAGCAATGGTTTTTCAATATACAGTGTTCATTTATTAGAAATACTATTTAGATATACCTAATTTGGTCAGTTTTCCCTGATTCTGTTTATGTGATATGTATTTGTATTATAGATTTTTTTCCATATTTATCCAACTTTCAATTCTTAAATAAATTTCAGCTGAAGATTGTTAATGATATTTCAATTGAGTGGTTAAATTTGATTTGCCTTTAATTTATTGAGAATTTTTCAGCTATGTTCATCAGCAATATTGATCCCTAGCTTTCAATTTTGATCCTCAGAACAGTTATCACTACACTTTGTTAGGATAGTTTGAAAAGGATTGCATTAGTTTTTCCTACAGCTGATTAGAATATTTTACTGAAGGAAAATATATGAAAGAAATATCATGATAGTTCATCAAATCCATGATCATATATGTTATTGTATTCTAATGAGCTGATCTAAGTAAGTAAGCATTCTCTGAGTTCTGTGAAGCCACATCATTGAAACTTAGATGGTACTAGAAAACATGTTGTTTCTAAGAAACAAATTCCTAAACATTAATTGATAAGAAGTGAAATTGTTTTGGAAATAATAGTACAAGGAAGGGTGTTTCTCTACCAGAAAATCTCATCAAGTTGGCAAGATTAACTGAGACCATGGCTGGTGTACCTGAAGGTTGATCTACCTGCAAGAGAGACTGCTACCATTCTTCTGGACAAGATAAATATTGGATAGAAGCATAAAAAGACAACCTTAATTAACCAAATATTTTTTAAATGGATTTATTTATTTGTTCATTATGTATACAGTGTTCTGCCTGCATGTTTTCCTGCAGGACCTGAGTGGGCACCAGATCACATTATAGATGGTTGTGAGCCATATGTGGTTGCTGGGAATAGAACTCAAGACTTCTGAAAGAGCAACCAGTGTTCTTAACCTCTGAGCTATCTCTCTAGCCCCTTACGAAATATTTCTCTTCTCCTAGTCACATGACTTGTTACCACCCATCCTTTGCTGGGTAGAAATTATAATTCATTTCTATAGATTGTGATGTTATTCAATCTTCAAACATCTGACTCTCCTTTTAGTCTCTTGTTCATATGACATTTTTGTTCTTTGGATTTACTGTTCCCCATATAGCTTATAAATGCATAGTGATTTTCCTGAGTCAGCATCTAAAGTATGAGACTATAGTTTGTATGTAATAATATTAGATTTCCTTCCTGGTTAAAAAAAAATACACTTATGAGTGTACATGTGTGTTGATTTCGAATTGCCACATAACTAGTTATTACGATATTAACTGCTTAGTATAGCACGTTATTATCTTCTGTGAATCAGAGGTCTATGCATGAAATACTTCAGGCAAGTTACCCTGACTAGTTACCATTGGAGGAAACTATGGTTTCACCAAGTTCTTGAAGCCTATTTCCAAGCTCCCTGGTTAACAGCAATACTGAAGCTTTAGAATTATTGAGGATATTAGCACTTAGGGACACCTATTGTGTCCTACCATATGACTTTTCCAAATATGACATTGGTCTTCAAAGCATACAGAAAACATCTGCTATTCCTTCTGTCCCTTATAGGCACACTTGGTTAGGCCAGGTCTATTCACAGTGGTTTTCTTTTTATTCATTCAAAATAAACTTACTAGAGATCATTAGAACACATTATGTTCAGTATAAGGTAGCTAAATTATTGGAGTGACATTCTTATGCATTTTAAGCAGAAGGTGCATATAAGTTAGAAGCAGGCATTCAGAGGTTTATCTTAAAATTCTGCATATTAAAATGTGTTTGTATATTTGTGTGTGTGAGTGTGTGTGTATTCAGAAACTTATGCTTGGGGAATAGACAAACTAGATTATATTTACAGTATTCTTTGCACATATTACAGATTTTTGTCACATTGTTTGAACTTTATTAGCACCAATTAACTTTAAACCCACTCACCAATTTCCCACACACACTATTTTCAGATTGGCTCATATACAGCTTAATATTGTGTATAGTAAAATTTATGCAGTATGTTTGGTACATCAATGCTCTGAAAGTATTAAACAGGAAAGCTTTAGCTATAGTGACAATATTTTGTACATTATGATTCCCTTACATTCCTGATAGACAATGTTAACTGTGTACTAAGGAGAGAGGTTCAGTTGTTCCTGGAAAAAGTCTGAATGGATAGGACATTGAGGATGTTGGATAAAAATTATATGAAGCAGTTGTGAAGCTATCAACATATGAACCCTGTTCCCACTCCTGATGGCTTTGGTGGCTATGATTAATAGCCTGTTGTAAACTCTCTCCCAAAGATTTGAATTTGGACTGACTTTTATAGATTATTGGAAAATTTATACAAAACAATGCTAATTGCCACTAATCAATATACAGATATCATCATAACTTCAGGATGGTTTTCATCTTTTACTTTAATAAATGGTGGTTATTAAATGAAAAATGAAGGAATAGAAAAACACAAAGGGGAAGTTCAATGTCAGTTCAATTTTTATTTTGTTCATTATGTTGTATGTACATTTATTTTTTATGCTGAAGGCAATGATGTGGTATTTTAAAATATATATGAACTAGATATTTTCAGTTGAATTTTAATTTTCACAGTAATAGGAAAATAATGAGAAGTTAAAATGCTAGAGTTTTCTCATTTGACTCATATAAATAATGATTGTAGGCTAATTTAAACAATTCTGTGCACAAATTTTAGCAGATGACCTTTAATTAATGTGAAGATATTCTATCCATATTTCATTTGTTCACTTGTCTTACTGGGCAGTAGACGTCTGCTGTGAAGCATAAAGGGATTTTTTTGTCCTAATCCCTGTGATATGACATGATTAATGAGATAAAATTCCCATTTGGAGATTCCTACCAATCAATAGGCAGATGGGCAATAGTGGATGTCAAACAACAAGACAGCAGGGGATGCTTAAGCTCTTGTTTCTTTCATGAATAAAAACATATTTTGAGATATATTATTTAAAGCTATAATCAACATTTCTGTACCTTTCATTTATATCTGATGCTTTTCCTTTTACTGAGTTTTGTGTCTCTGAAGCATAACTATTGTTAAAGTTAATTTTTTGATTTATATGTATCCATTTTTGTCTGTTTTTTTTCTAGAAAGTACAGTAAAGCAAACAGAGTTTCCAATGATTTTCTTTTGCTAATGATTGTATACATTTACATAGATGGGAGAATGGTACAATGCATATATTTTATTACATTATTACATAGCAAAATGTTCATTGGTAAGCTATAGCAGTATTTTGCCTGTAGCATACATACATACATACTAGTTCACACAATTTTGTTTGGGAAATTGTCTAGTATTAATTTCAACTTGTGCAAAACCTGCAAAATGCAGACGTATTTGCAAAGCTCTTTATCCTTTTTTATTCGTCCCTTGAGATTATTTACCACAAAACCTTTTTTACTTTTTGATGTTATTTAATAAATGGCACAATAAGAAAGCAAAGGAACCTATTTGTAAATCCAGTCAGTAAAAAGAAACTATGGTAAAAGCAGAAAATATGACCTTACTGTTTGAAGAAATCATAGCCACTGTAGTACAACTTTTGAAAATCTGTACAGAGGAAGTGCTAAATTGTATTACAGAATTTCATCATGAAAACTTACTTATGGACATTATAGAGTATTTTAAAGATAAAAACATTAACTGACTTTAATTTTGTATAGATGAGAAATGTTAAGGTTGTAAGAGAAAGTCAAAACATTAGGAATTTTTAAAATGGTTATAGTTTACACAGAATTTCTATACTGAAGTTAAATATCCATATAATTACTCTAAAAATTGACTTGTAACTAGAAAAAGCCAATGTGTTCATTTGACAAAAAAGACTTAAAGTCTAATTTGTCACTTTGGGTCGTTTTTGCTATTAACATTTCAGAGGAGGGCTGTTACATTTTTTTTCACTATAAATGATGATTAGGAAACTTTTGCTTTCATATTGTGTGGACATCTTTATTTAGCAGAGATTTTCACTAGTAAAAATGTGGAAAATGAATTTACTGCTTTATCTGTTTGAACCATGTTTCCTTTGATGATAAAATAACTAATTAGTCTGACAACTTATAATTATCTTTATTTCACTGGGGCAGGGCCTTGTTATATAGTTCTGGCAGGCTGAGAACTTCTAATCTCCGTACCTCAACTTCATAATGTCTGGTTTGATAGATCATGCTAATATGCTTGGCTGTATAATGAACTCTCAAAAATAAACTATTAAAATTAGATGAAATGAAAAATGCATTTTACCTGGATTATTGTCTCCATTTCCCTGCTTGAATTGTTTTTCTTTATTTCTTTACTTCATATCCCAACTGCAGTTTACCTCCCTCTCCTAATCTTAGTCCATCACCTACCCCACCTCTTCCTCACTCTATCCAGTGCCCCTCCATTTCTTTTCAGAAAAAGGGGATCTTTTTCTAGTCACATTTATTTTCCTTTAAATTTCATGATGTTATTATTTTTTAACAGATGAGTAATACTCCATTCTATAAGTGTACAGTGTTTTCTTTTTCCATTCCTAGGTTGAGGGACATCTACATTACTTTTGGGTTCTGGTAATTATAAATAAAACTTGGTATAGTAGATCATTCCTGGGTATATACCCAAGAGTAGTAAAGCTGGGTCTTGAGGTAGATTGATTCCCAATTTTCTGAGAGATTTCCATATTGATCTCTAAATTGGCAGTACAAATTTGCAGTCTCACTATCAATGGAAGAATGTTCCTCTTGCTACACATCCTTGCCAGCCTGAGCAGTCACTTGTCTTTTTGATCTTAGCAATTCTGACAGGTATAGGATGAATTCTCAGAATCCTTTTGATTTGCATTTGTCTGATAGCTAAGGGTGTTGAATATTTCTTTTTTATTTTAAATTTCTATTCAGTTTTCATACTAATCACAATTCCTTGTCCCACTGCTCACTAACTCCCAGGTCCCTCCCCTATCCATTCCTCAGAAAGAGCAAGGCAAGGCCTCCCATGGGGAATCAACAAACCTGGAATATCAAGTTGAGGCAGGTCCAAGCCCCTCAACCCTGCATCAAGGCTGAACAAGGCATAGAGAATGGGTTCCAAAATGCCAGTGCATCCAAAAGGGATAGATCCTGGTGCCACTGTCAGGGTTCCCACAAACAGATCAAACCGCACCACTGTCACTCAGATTCTGAATCCATTAGATCCCTCAAGCTCAGGTCAGCTTTCTCTGTGAGTTTCCATATCATGATCCTGACACCAATTGTTCATACATTCCCTTCTCCTCTTCCACTGGATTCTCAGAGTTCAGCCCAATGCTTGGCTGTGGATCTCTGCATCTGCTTCCACCAGTCACTGGATGAAGGCTCTATGATAACAATTAGGGTAGTCACCAATCTGATTACAGGAAAAGGCCAGTTAAGGAACCTCTCCATTATTACTAGGAGTCTTAGCTGGAGTCAACTCTGTGGATTCCTGAGAAATTCCCTAGCACCAGATTTCTCCCCAACTCCACAATGGCTCCCTCCATCAAGATATTCAATTCATTCTTCTCCCCTTACATTCCTCCCCCCAGCTGGAACATCCCAATCCCTTATGTTCTCATCCGCCATTACCATTCCCCCAGAATGTGCTCATCTCCAGACCCCACATTTTATTTTATTTTTATTTTTTCACCTTTTTAAAATTTAAATTGAAAACAATCTCATTTTACATATCAGTGCCTATTCCCTCTCCTTCCCATCTTCCCCTGCCCCCCCCACTGGCCCCCTCCATCCCCCATCCCTCTCCCTATCTACTCCCCAGGGAGAGTGAGGCCTTCCATGGGAGAACACAAAAGTCTGTCACACCATTTGGGGCAGGGCCTAGGCCATATTTTTCAATGAAGGGAATCTAAGTTGTTTCCAGGTTCTGACTATTATGAATACTGCTGCTATGAATATAGTTGAGCAAGTGCCCTTGTGGTATGTTTGAGCATCCTTTGGCTATGTACACAAGAGTGTTATTGCTGGGTCTTGAGGTAGATTGATTCCCAGTTTTCTGAGAAGCAGCCTTACTGATTTCCAAAGTGGCTATAATAGTTTGCCTTCCCACCAGCAGTGAAGGAGCATTACACTTACTCTATATGCTCTCCAAGATAAGCTGTCATCAGAGTTCTTGATTTTAGCCATTCTGACTGTTGTCATTTTGATGTGTAGTTGACCAATTTCTTAAATGTAATTTGGCCATTTGAAATTCTATTTTGAATTCTGTTTTGATCAGCACCCAAGTTTCTGTGTTACTGGTATTATATGTAGGAAATAGTCTCCTGTGCCATTGTGTTCAATACTATTTCCCACTTTCTTTTCTATCAGGTTCAGTGTGGCTGGATTTATGTTGAAGTCTTTGATCCACTTGTACTTGAGTTTCAGCATGGCAATAGATATGCATCTATTCAAATGTTGACACCCAGTTGTGCCACTACCATTTGTTGAAGATGTTTTCTTTTTTCCATTGTACCATATACGCTTCATTGTGAAAAATCAGGTGGTCCTAGGTGTGTGGTTTAATGTCAGTCTTTGATTTGATTCCAGTGCTCCATGTATATGTTTTTATACCAATATCAAGATGTTTTTATTACTATAGCTCTATAATAGAGCTTGAAGTCAAGTATGGTGATGCCTCCAAAAGTTTGTTTATTGTTCAGGATTATTTTATCTATCCTGTGTTTTGTTTTGTTTTGTTTTCCAAATGAGTATTTTTCTTTTGAGATATATAAAGAAAAATGTTGGATTATGACTGGTATTGCATTAAATCTGTAGATTACTTATGATAGAATGACCATTTTTACTATGTTAATCTTATCTATTCAAGAGTGTGGAAAATCATTCCATTTTATAATACATATTTCAGTTTGTTTCTTCAGAGACTTAAAGATCCTTCACATGTTTTGTTAGAGTTATCTCAAGGTATTTTTGTATTATTTGTGACTATTGTAAAGGGTGATGTTTCTTTGATTTCTTTCTTTGCCCATTTATCATTTGTTTATAGGAAGGCTACTGTTTTTTTTTTTCATTTATTTAATCTTGTATCCCATCACATTACTGAACATGTTTATCAGTTGTAGGAGTTCCCTGATAGAATTTTTCAGGTCAATTACATATAATATTATATATCTGCAAATGGCTGTACACACCCAACCTCGACCAGCAAGGAAGACACGACTCCACGAAGATCTTCTTCATGCAGTTTTAACCAGGATCCTTGAACATGTTTCTTCTGACCCACTGAACCCCGGGGAAATGCGTGCACAGGCTTAAATCCCCTGGAACTAACCAACCCCAATGAGCTACATGGACCCTGAAAATAGGCTACTCTAACACGGAAGCAGACAGGCTGAACAGACTTAACCAAATAAGGGCTTGTTTATGCCAGAGAGCACTCACCCTCAGGGAGATGGAAGGTGGAAGCCAGTGCCACCTTTAAGGCACAGCACTTCGAAGCTCTCTACAATTCCCCCTTTTTGTTTTAATAACACAACAGGCAAGGGTAGTGGTCTGGTCTCCAGTAAAGCAGTGGACATTGTAATGACCCTGAATCCTGGTAGTCAGCCAGATCAGTGCCACAGCTGTCCAGCATCTTTTTCCTGGAGGTGGGGCCTCGGACACCAACCCACATGCAACCAGACTTGCCCTTCTTGGAGTTGCTCACTTCTGGAGCTAACTCGGAGTGCAGTGCTAAGCCATACAACCTGAGCATGAAGGATCATTACTTGTTCATGACTGTGAGCCATGCTTGGAAAGACTGTCCTGCCTCAATGGCTGTAAATGCCTGGAAAACCATAGCTGCATGGCACTTCTGAGCAAACCTCATCTTGCAAAGGCACCACAGGCCCAAGAAGGAGATAAGCAACAAGAGTACAGCCATGGCTTCCATTCCCGCCCACTCTTTCAGATGATCCATGGCAAAGGGAATCACGATGACAATCCAGCAGCCAGCCCCGCATCCACATGTGTCGAACTTAGTGCAACGATGGCCACTCACAGCCGTACCATAAAGTCATCAAAGTCAGCAGACCAATTTCCTAAAAGATAGCTAGACAACTGTCGTGACAAATTAGGAGCACGTGTATAGTTCTCATACTGAATGCTGGTAACACACAAGCCTGGATATTTCATTTCACATCCCAGTTGGGCCAGCTGCCACAAGGTATCTATTTGCTCCTGTACCAGATTAATTCTTTGGTTTACAATCATAAAGCCTCCTTTTAGTTGAGCACCAATTGTGGATTGAATATCCAAGGTGGTAGCCACATTCTTGGACAACTCATTTAGCTTAGAGGCTGTCTGCACTGATGTGCTCATAGCCATAGCAGCCATGACTGAATCCACAAGTGCCAAAGAGATAGCTGCAACTATGGCTACTATAATGCCAAAATCTCTCCCTGCAGCCTCTACAAAACAGGCCATAAAATCTGAAAATGGTTCCATGGGGCCTTGCAGTATCTTAGTGAGGTTACTACTCACCACTCACTTACTGAGTAATGACCTCCATGCTTTTATGGCAATCCAATTTACTTGTTCAAAAACTTGTATTGGGTATCCTGTCTATTTATTGGCGAAACATCCCTGTCCAAGCTACATGTCCTTGTGCCATGCTGCATTTCCAGCTGCCAGATTAGCTGCAGCCTGCTCATTGGCATACTCAATTAAAAAAGCTTTCCAATCCAGATACTATCCAGGGCTTAGGTATGCTCGAGCCAACCCACTCCAATCACTAGGAGTCATGCTATGTCTATTTAGGGCTTCAACTGGAGCTACACTAAAAGAAGCTGAAATTCCATATGTTCTCAGGGACTCAGCCATAGCCTTGATGACCTTAAAGTTTAAAGGCTCCTCATATCTATTGCCTTGGGCATCCTGGAAAACTGTATAGGCCAGATGTAAGTCAGTTTGTACAGCTCTCCAGACCTCAGGGCAAAAGGAATGCCCTGTACCTGGGCCCTGCCCTTCCTCACTCTGATAAGCAGAAAACACCAATGGCATTGCCCCGGGAGGGTTTTCCTCCTCTTTACATAGCCATTTCTCCTTCCCTTCCCTTCTCCGTTCTTTAAGGGACTGTTTCTGAACCTTTTCTCTGAGGGCTTGCAATTATTCCTCAGAATCTGTTTCGTCCATACCTGACTCTCCCGTCCTCTTAACCTCTTCTGATCTTTCTCTTGTAACATTTCTAGTGCAGCTTTCCCTTTTTCCATTGCCTCTTTTCAGTACCTCTAGTCTTCAATACAGCTAAGCACTAACTTCCAAACAGGTCGAACTCCAGACTTTAGCGTCCCTTGTTCCCAAGCAAAGTCAAGATCCCTGCCTAACTTTTCCCAGCATGCTACCATGAGGTCTCCCGAAATTGCGAACCAAGGTGCAATGGCATAGTACTCGCTCAGGAATCTTTCTAGTGTGCTTTTCTTTATTTTAAGTTTCTTTGGCAAAAGTATCTCCTGAAGAGCCAGAAAAATTGGATGAGACTGAGAAGTCCCCATTTTGAACATTTTACTTTTGGTTCTTTACAACCTCTGGCTCAATGCCTGAAACTTTATTGCAGCTTATTTCTGCGGTCTTTAGCTTGGTCCCAACTTACCTGGGACCTTCCAGTCGACTGTCCTGACTGCAAGAAGTTCTGATTTGTAGGTTCCCCGTATGGGCCACCATTTGTAATGCGCCTACCCCTGCCAGCAAGGGAGACGTGACTCCGGGAAGATCTTCATGCAGTTTATTTCAGGATCCTTGAACATGCTTCTTCTGACCCGTGGGGCCCCAGGGAAATGCCTGCACAGGCTTAAATCCCTTTGCTCTAAGCCACCCCAGTGAGCTACGTGGACCCTGCAGATAGGCTACTCTAACACGGAAGCAGACAGGCTGAACAGACTTAACTAATTAAGGGCTTGTTTACACCATAGAGTGCTCACCCTGGGGGAGGTGGAAGGTGGAAACCAGCACCATCTTTAAGGGGCGGCACTTCGCAGCACTCTACAATGGCAACAGTTTGACTTCTTTCTTTCCTATTTGTATCCCCTTTGATCTCCTTTTGTTGTCTTATTTTTCTTGCCAGAGCTTGTAGAACTAAACTGAATAGATAAGGAAAGAGTGGGCAGCCTTGTCTGAACAAGATTTTTATTGGCATCTCTTTGAGTTTCTCTCCATTTAATTTGATGTTGGCAGTTAGCTTGCTATAAATTGCCTTTATTATGTTTAGGTACGTTCCTTGTATCCCTGATCTCTCTAAGACTTTTATCATGAAGGGATGTTTGAATTTTTGAAGACCTTTTCAACTTCTAATGATATGATCATGTGTTTTTTTTCTTTTAGTTTATATTGTAGATTACATTGACAGGTTTTAGTATGTTGAACCATTCCTGCTTCTCTGGGATAAAGCCTCCTTGATCATGGGGATGGCTTTTTGTTTGTTTGTTTTGTTTTATTTTTTGATACATTCTTGAATTTGGTTTGCCAGTATTTTATTGAGTATTTTTGCATCAATGTTCAATTCTCTTTCCTTGATGCATCTTTGTGCTGTTTAGGTATCAGTGTAACTGTAGCTTCATTTAAAAAAAAATTTGGCAATGTTCCTTCTGTTTCTATTATGTGGACCAATTTGAGGAGTGTTGATTATTAGCATTTATTTGAATTCTTCTGGTAGAATTCTACACTGCAACCATCTGGTCCCAGGCCTTTTTTGGATGGGAGACTTTTAGTGAGTGCATCTACTTTCATAGGCTTTATCTGTCTATTTAAATTGTTTACCTGGTCTTGATTTAATTTTGTTATGTGGTACTAATCCAGAAACCTGTCCATTTCTGTTCCACGAATTGGGAGAAGGCCTAGAGATTGAAATAAAGACAAAACAGTGGGTCATTTGTTAAATGGCAATGTCAGAAAGCCAAATGCCGAATGCCATTTATTGAGGGGATAGAATGGGCTTAAATACTGACTTACAGCACAATGGAAAATCACAGGAATTTTAGGCTTAACTCCTTTCTATGAGGTGTGTATAGTCACGAGGTGTGTGTTATCAAAATGGTAAGAGTACCAATAACAGTCTTGGGGCAAGAAGTTCCAGCCAACAGCTTCAGGCTTGCTCAAGGTACCTCAAGGGTCCATGCAGGGGCATACACATTTCTTTTAAATTTTCCAATTTTATGAAGTAAAGGATTTTGAAGTATGACTTGATTCTCTGGATATCCCCAGTGTCTGTTGTCATGTCCCTCTTTTCATTTTTGACTTTGCTTATTTGGATATTTTCTCTATGCCTTTTGGTTAGTTTAGATAAGGGTTTTTCTATCTTGTTGACTTTTCTCAAAGAATCAACTATTTTTTATTCATCCTGTGTACTGTTGTGTTTGTTTCTATTGATTGATTTTATTGATTCCAGCCTTCAATTTGATTATCTCCTGGTGTCTACTCCTCTTGGACAAGTTTGTGTTAGAAACCTGCAGACTCACCCTGTTGGGCCATGCCCAACCCCCACCTTTTTAATAGTAATAAGAGGTGGGAATGTTGAGGCTGGGCAGTCTGTGGGCCCCGCCTCTGATGGGCGGGACGTATAATCACTAAGTCAGGCCTTACCTGGCTGGGCGGAGACTGGGTTATGCAAGCCCCACTGCCCAAGCTACCTGGCCGCAGAGACTGGGTTACACATGCGCAAGCTCCCCTTTTAAAGCAAGCGCGCCAAGTGTCCCTCTCTCTCTTGCTCTCTCTTGTCCCTCTCATCTCCCTCTCTCTTGCTTCCCTCTCTCGCTCTCTCTGGGGCCCCCTTTATCTCTCTCTCTCCCCGCTTTCCTCTCCCCTCTCTCAATAAACTCCACGTGGGCGCTCAATCTCGTGTTTGTGTTTCTTAGGCCATAGCAGCTGCATCACAGCAGCTGCAAAACAATAACAGTTTGCTTCTTCTTTTTCTAGAGCTTTCAGATGTACTGTTAAGTCTCTAGTGTGAGATTTCTCCAAATAATTTATGTAGGAACTTAGTGCTGTGAACTTTCCTCTTATCACTGCTTTTACAGTGCCCCATAAGGTTTAGTATTTTATGTATTCATTTTCATTGAATTCTAGGAAGTTTTTAATTTTTTTTATTTCTTCCTTGCCTAGGTAGTGATTCAGTTGAGTTAGTTCCTAGGAGAATGTTGGCTTTCTGTAATTTGTGTTATTGTTGTATTTTAACATTAAGTCATGGTTGCCTGATAAGATACAGGAGGGTATTCCAATTTTTTTATTTGCATCTATTGTGACTTGCTTTATGACCACGTATGTGGTCAATTTTAGAGAAGGTTCCATGAGGTTCTGAGAAAAAGGTATATTCTTTCTTGTTTGGGTGAAATGTTCTATAGATTTCTGTTAAGCCTATTTGTGTCATGACATATGTTAGTTCCTTTATTTCTCTGTTAATTTTCTGTCTGGCAAATCTGTCCACTGGTACAAGAGTGGTGTTGCAGTCTCCCACTATTAGTTTGTGTGTTTTGATATATGGTATAATCTTTAGTAGTGTTTCTTTTAGATATGTGTGCCCTTGTATTTGGGGCATAAATGTTCAGGCTTGAGACTTTATCTTGATGGTTTTCTTTTTCTGTGATGAATATGAAATGTCCTTCTCCATCTCTTTTGATTAATTTTAGTTTGAAGTCTATTTTGTTAGGTATTAGGATAGCTACACCAGCTTGCTTCTTAAGTCCATTTGATTGGAAAGGTTATTTTTTTCCCAACTTTGTACTTTGAGTTAATATGTCATTGACGCTATTATATGTTTTTGTATGTACCATAAGGATGTCTTATGTTTTTGTATCCATTCTTTTAGCTTGTGTCTTTTTAGAAGAGAATTGAGTCCATTAACATTGAGGGATATTAATGACCAGTGATTGTTAATTCCTGTTATATTTTGGATGGTAGTGTGTATGTATTTCCCTTCTTTGGTATTTGCTTGTGTGGGATTATCTATTCACTATGTTTACATAGATGAAGTTAACTTTCTTGGGTTGTAGTTTTTCTTGTAGTACCTTCTGAAGTACTAGATTTATGGATAGGTATTATTTAAATCTGGTTTGGTCATGAAATATCTTGTTTTCTCCATTTATGGTGATTGAAGTTTTTTTTGGGGGGGGGTATAGTAGTCCGGGCTGACATCCAGAGTTTCTTACTGTCTGCATAACATCTGTCCATGACCTTCAGGATTTCAGAGTCTCCATTAAGAAGTCAAGTGTTATTCTGATGCCTATATATGCTACTTTGCATTTTTCCTTTGTAACTATTAATGTTCTTTCTTTATTCTGCATGTTTAGTGTTTTGGTTATTGTGTGGAAAGTGGCCTTTGGTGTTCTTTGTTTGTTTGTTGTGGCTTTTGTTGTTGTTGTTATTCAAGTCTATTTGGTGTTCTGTAAGCATCTTGCAATTCTTTGGTATGTCCTTCTTTAGGTTGGGAGTGTTTTCTTCTATGATTTTGTTGAATATACTGTTTGTGCCTTTGATGTGGTATTCTTCTTCTATCCTTATTATTCCCAGGTTTGGTGTTTTTATGATATCCCAGATTTCCTGGACATTTTGTGTTAAGACTTTGCTGACTTTAACATTTTCTTTGACTAATGCATCTATTTCCTCTATCATGACTTCAATGCCTGAGATTCTCTTCCAATAATTAAAATCTATTGGTTATGATTGCAACTGTTGCTCCAGTTCTTTTACCAAGATTTTCCATTTCAAGAATTCCCTCAGCTTGTGTTTTCTTTATTGCCTCTACTTCAATTACCAAGTCTTGAACTCTTTCCTTCACCTGTTTGATTATTTTTATTCATGGCTTTCTTTGAAGGATTCATTGATTTCTTCCTATTTTTTGTTTGTCTTTTCCTTGATTTTTTTAAAGGACTTTTTCATTTCCTCTTGAAGGAACTCTATCATCCATATATATTTATTTTTAAGATAATTTTCTTCTGTTTCATCTGAGTTGGGATGCTCAGGTCTTGCTGTTTTAGAGCCTTAGGTTCTGGTGGTGCAATATTGTTCTTTGTGTTATTGATTTTACTCTTGCATTCCTGTCTACCTGCATCATCCTCCAATAGATACAGGTGCTGTCTGTGCCTCCAGAGGTTGCTTATGCAGCAGGGAATTTTTGGTTTTTGGATTACAGGGTCCAGTGGGAGGAAGCAGGGATGGTGGAGCAGCTTGCCTAAAGAAGTATTACCTGTTTGTTGATCATTTGAGACGTTTGGCTGAGAATTCTGTTTAGATCTGTGCTCCAAATTTTAAAATAGATTATTTATTTTTTTGTGATATCTAGTTTCTGGAGTTCTTTATACATTTTGGAAATGAGCCCTCTGTGGGGCTAGTAAAGATGTGGGGTTAGTAAATACCTTTCCATTGCGTAGGCTGACATTTTGCACTATTGATGGTGTCACTTGCCTTATAAAAGCATTTCAGTTTCATTCTTTAATTGCCGATCTTAAGTGTCTGGCTCTTGGTGTACAATTCAGAAGTTGTCTCCTATGCCAATGAATTCAAGGAAATTTCCCACTTTCTCTTCTCTCTGGGTCAATGTAACTGGATTTAAATTATGGTCTTTTATCCATGTGGATATGAGTTTTGTGCAGGGTGATAACTATGTGTCTATTTACATTCTTCTACAAGCAAACAACCTCTTAGACAACACCATTTTTATAAGAGATTTACTTATTTCCATTGTATATTTTTGGCTTCTTTGTCCAAAATCAGTTGTCCATAAATATATAGATTTACGTCAGGGTCCTTGTTTCAATTCCATTGATCCACCTGTTTTTATGCAAATAACATGTGTCATTAATTACTAACCTCTGTAGTAGAGCTTTAAATACAGGGATGGTGATATCTCCAGAAATTTTTTTTATTGTACAGAGTTGTGTTTAGATACCCTGGGTTCTTTTTGTTTTTCCATATGAGGTTGAGAATTATTCTTTCAAGTCCGTGAATAATTGTGCTATGATTTTAATGAGGATTGCATTAAATCAGTAGACTTTGGTAAGATAACCTTTTAACTCTGATTAAACCTACTGATCTGTAGACATGAGATATTTTTCCATATTTTGATATCTTCTCTAATTTCTTTCTTTACAAACTTTAAATTTTTTGTCATATAGGTCTTTTACTTGCTTGGTAGAGTTACACTAAAGTATTCTTATAGTCTGAGGTATATTTGGAGGGGGTTGATTTACTGTTTACTTTCTGAGTCCATTTATCCTTTTGATATAGGAGAACTCCTGATATTTTTAGTTTATCTTGTGTTCAGCCATGGGACTAAAGGTGTTTATCAGGTATAAGAATTCCCTGGTAGAATATTTAGAATTGCTTATGTATACTATCAGATCATCTGAGAATAATGATAATTTGAATTCTTCCTTTCCAGTTTGTATCTTCTTGATTTCCTTTAGTTGTATCATTCCTCTAGCTAGAACTCAAGTACTATATTGAGTAGGTGTGAAGAGAGTGGAAAACTTTGGTTCTTTCCTGATTTTAATGGAATTATTTGAGTTTATATCCATTCAATCTAATGTGGATTATTAGCTTGCTGTATATTGCTTTTATTATGTTTAATTATGTTCCTTGTATCCCAGATATCTATAAGACATTTGTCATAAAGGAAAAAAAAATCTCAAGGATTTTCAAAATCTAATGAGATGATGATGCGTTTTTTGTTTGTTTGCTTTTTCAGTTTGTTTATAGGGTGAATTGTATCAACAGACTTTTTTTGCCTTTATAATGTAAATTAGACTCAAGCTTGTTTTACATGCCAACCCCAGTTCCCTCTCCTTCCCCTCCTCCCTTGCCCACAACTGACCTCCCCTCCCATCCCCCACCAGCAGAGGAGTGTTTTCCTTTGTCCACATCCTCTCCAGCATAAACTGTCCTTGGTGTTTTTTATTTTACCTATTCTGACAGGAGTAAGATGTTATCTCAGAGTTGTTGGATTCAATTTGCCAGTATTTTATTGAGTAATTTTGCATCAATGTTCATGAGGGATAATGGTCTGCAGTGCTTTCTCTTAGTTGTGGCTTTGTGTGGCTTTGGTACCAATCTAAACCTTATAAAAAAAAGTTTGGCAATGACACTTAGACTTCTATTGTGATGAACACTTTGAGGAGTATTGGTATTAGCTGTTCTTTGAATTTCTGGTAGAATTCTGAAACCATATGGACCTGGGCTTTTTTCAGTTGAGAGACGTTTGATGACTGATTCTATTTCATTAGGGGATATAGGTCTATTTCCATTGCTTATCTGTACTTGATTTAATTTTGGTAAGTGGTATCTATCCAGAAAATTGTCCATTTCCTTTAAATTTTAGAATTTTCTGGAATACAGACCTGAAGATACTCTGTATTTACTCAGTGTCTGTACTTATGCCCCTTTTTTCATTTCTGATTTTGTTAATTTGCATGTTCTCTCTCTGCCTTTTGGTTAGTTTTGTTCAAAGGTTTGTCTGTCTTGCTTCAAGAACCAACTCTTTGTTACATTGCTTCTTTGTATTGTTTTCCTAGTTTCTATTTATTGATTTCAACCCTCAATTTGATTATTTCTTGTTGTCTACTCCTCTGGGGTGAGTTTGCTTCTTTGTGTTCTAGAGCTGTGAGTTGTGCTATTAATTCTTTAGTGTGACTATTCTACATTTTCTTCATGTTGGCACTTAGTGCTATGAACTTTGTTCTTAGCACTGCTCTCAAGGTGTCACATAAGTTTGGGTATGTTGTGTGTTCATTCTCATTGACTTCTAGGAAGTCTTTCATTTCTTTATTTCTTCCTTGACCCACGAATGATACAATTGTGCATTGTTCAACTTCCATTAGTTTGTAGGGGTTTTGCAGTTTGTGTTGATGTTGAATTTTAGCTTTAAGCATGGTGGTTTGATAAGATACAGGAAGTTATTCCATTTTATTTTATTTTGTTTTTGTACCTATTGAGGTTTTCTATTTTGTGTTTGGATGGAATGTTCTATAGATGTCTGTTAAACCCAATTGAGTCTTAACTTCGGTTAGTTCTTTTTTTTTTCTTTCTTAAGTTTTGTCTGGTCATCCTGTTAATTGGTGAGAGTATGGTGCTAAAGTCTCCCACTATAAGTGTGTGAGGTTTTATGTGTGATTTGACTTTTAGTAATTTTCTTTTTTAAATGAATGTTGGTGCCTTTGTATTTGGGGCATACATGTTCAGAACTGACACTTCATCTTGATGGATTTTTCCTGTGTTGAATATGAAATGACCTTCTTCATATCTTTTGATTGATTTTAGTTTGAAATCTAATTTGTTAGATATTAGGATTGCTACACCTTCTTGTTTCTGAGGTACCGTTTATTGACAGACATTTTTTTGTGTGTATGTTGAAACATCCCGACATCTCTGGGATGCAACCTTCTTGATCATAATGGATAATCTTTCTAATATGTTATTAGCTTCAGTTTGCAAGTATTTTATTGAGTTTTTGCATCCATGTTCATGGGTGAAATTGGTCTGTAATTCTCTTTGTTTTTTTCTTTTTTTCTTTTTTTTGATTCTTTGTGTGGTTTAGGTATCAAGTTGACTGGCATCATAGAAAGAATTTGGCAATGTTCCTTTTGCTTCAGTTTTGTTTAATAATTTGGATAGTACTGATATTAGTTGTTCATTTAAAGTCTGGTAGAATTTGGTGCAAAATCCCTTTGTATCAGAGATTTTTTTTAGAGTGATGGTTGGTAAACTTTTAATGACTGCTACAATTTTCTTAGTGGTGATTGATGTATTTCAATTGCTTATCTGATCTTTCTTTAACTTTGGTAAAAGTTAAAGATTTGTTCATTTCTTTTAGATTTTTCAATTTTGTGAATTACAGGTTTTTCAAGAACGGCCTAAAAGTTCTCTGGATATCCTCAGTTTCTGTTGTTATGTTGCCCTTATTGTTTTTGTTTTTGCGAAATTGGATGTATGTTCTCTCTATCCTTTTTTGTTAGTTTGCATAAGGGTTTATCTGTTGTATTTGCTGGATGAACATACCCCATGTATTCTCCTTGTTGCTGTTTTATTGATTTTAGCCCTCATTTTGATTATTTCTTGCCTTTTACTCCTCTTGGGTAAGATTATTTTTTTTCATTCTGGAGCTTTCATGTGTGCTCCTAGATCTCCAACTAAGAGTTCTCCAAATTCTTTATGAAGGCAATTCGTGAAATGAACTTTCCTCTTAGTGCCACTTTCTTTGTGTCACATAAGTTTGGGTACGTAGTACATTAGTTTTCATTGAATTCTTATAATGTTTTAATTTCATTTTATATTTCTTCTTTGACCCAGTAGTAATTCAGAAGAGAATTATACACTTTCCATTAGCTGGTAGACTTTTAGTTGTTTCTATAGATGAAATTCAAGATTAATCCATGATGGCCTAATAAGATGAAAGAGGTTCTTTCTTTCTTTTTTTTGGTATCTGTTCAGACTTGTTTCTTATTTTGTAACCAAGTATGTGATCAATTTTAGAGAAGGTTCTATGAAAAGCTGAGCAAAAAGTATATTCTTTTATGTTTCAGTAAAAATGTTTTGTAAATGTTGGTTAGGTAGGACCATTTGAGTCATAACATCTGTTAGTTCTGTCATTTCTTTGTTTAGTTTCTGTCTTGATGACCTGTCAATTAGTGAGAGTGGGGTGTTGAAGTCTCCTACTGCTTGTGATTGATATTTGATATGTGATTTAAACTTTAGTAATATTTCTTCTACAAATGATGCCCTTGAATTTGGGGAATAGTTGTTGAGAATTGAGACACAATCTTCGTGGATTTTTCCTCTGATGAATGACCTTTTCCATCTCTTTTGTTTAATATTGATTGTAAGTCTAATTTTTTTTACATATTAGGATCGCTATGCAAGCTTGGTTCTTCAGTAAATTTAGGTGGAAAACCCCTTTTCTAACCCTTTACTATGAGGGGATGTCGATCTTTGATATAGAATTATGTTTCTTTTGTGCAGCACATGGATGGATCCTGCTTTCATATGCATCCTGTTTGCCTGTGTCATTTATTGGCAAATTGACTCCATTGATATTGAGGGGTATTAATGACTATTGATTATTAACACCTGTTATAACTTGGTGTTGGTGGTGGTAGTGTATATGTCTGTGTGTGTGAATGTGTGTGTGTGTGTGTGTGTGTGTGTGTGTGTGTGTGTGTGTGTGTGTGTGTGTTTCCCATCTTTGGGTTTTGTTGGTGTGAGACTATTTCCTGTAATTTAGTGGCCATAGTTAACTTCCTTTTGTTCAAGTTTTCCTTCTAGTAACTTATGTAGGGATGGATTTGTGGATTCGTGTTGTTTAAATTTGACTTTGTCATAAAATATCTTGTTTCCTCTTTCAGTGTGAATTGAAAAGTTTTGGGTGAAGTAGGTCTGGGCTGGGATCTGTGGCCTTTTACAGTCTGTAAGACATTAGTTAAGATCCTTCTGGATTTAAAAATATCCCATGAGTAATTGAGTTTAATTCTAATAGGTCTGTCTTTATATGTTATTTGACATTTATTTTTCGCCTGAAGTTTTTAATATTATTGCTCGGTTTTGCTGTGTAAATGTTTGATTATTATGTGATGTGGGGAATTTCTTTTCTGATCCAATACATTTCATATTCTGTAAGCTTATTGTACATTTATAGGCAAGTCTTTCTTCAGGTTGGAATATATATATATATATATATATATATATATATATATATATATGGGTTCTTCTTCTATAATCCCATTATTCTTAGGTTTGGGTTTTTTCATACTTTCCTTGTCTACCTGTATTTGTTGTTGTTGTTGTTAGGAATAGTAGTTAGGAGGAGTCAGCATGTAGAGCCTAGAGGAAGCAAGATGCTGGCTCTCCGATAAGATGATCATGTGGAAATACTTAGATAAGTAGAAATGGGTTAATAATTAAGACAGAGCTCGCCCATAAACAATAATGGTAACTGGCCAATAGGATTGTATCAAATACAGAGTCTCTGAGTGTTATTGGGGGCTAGCGTGGTAGCGGGACAGTGGGGCCAGATGGGAGGGGAAAACATGCTGGTAACAAGGAATTTTTTACATTTAACATTTCTTTGACTAATAAATCTATTTCCTCTGTCACGCCTTCAGTGCCTGAGATCCTTTCTTGTACCACCAATATTCTGCTGCTGATGCTTACATCCATAACTGCTATTTGCTTACACAAAATTTCCATTTCCATAATTTATGAATTTGTTGTTGTTGTTGCTGATCTATTTCCATTTTCTGGTCTTGAATTATTTCCTTCACCTGTTTGTTTTGTTTTTTCTTGGTTTTCTTCGCATTCATTAAGGGATTAATTGATTTAATGGAGGGAGGAAAGGGAAGAGAAAAGTATGTAATTATAATATCCAAAATAAAACAAAAGTATAAAAACAGGAATGTATAAACCTAGCCACACTAACCAAAAGAGAGATAAGATGTCTTTTAAAATATAGAAGTATAAAATTAAGTATTACTATAAATATTAAAATACTCTAAGGGTTCATTGTGGAATATTACAGAAATTATATTATAGGATGGTGGGGAATATAAAAAAATGAAGAAAATTCTAAGATTATATGGCATACTTAAATTATGCAGGTGTAACTGTGCTGGCTATTCTTCTGTCAAAATGGGAAAAGCAAAAGTTTTCTTAAGGAAGATTATGTGAAAATGGCTCTAAATGATTCAGCTAAAACTATACAATGGAAGGAGGAAAGTATCTTCAACAAATGGTGCTGGCACAACTGGCTGATGGTGTGTAGAAGACTGCAGATAGACCCATGTCTATCACCAGGCACAAAATTCAAGTCCAAATGGATCAAAGACCTCAACATAAATCCAGCCACACTGAACCTCTTAGAAGAAAGTGGGAGGTACCCCTGAACAAATTAGTACAGGAGTCCCCTTGCTGAACATAACACCAGTAGCACAGACAATGAAATCGACAATTAACAAATGGTACATACTGAAACTGAGAAGCTACTCTAAGGCAAAGGACTAAGTTTACACAAGCAAATGGCAGCCCACAGACTGGAAAAAGATCTTCACCAACCCCACATCTAACAGAGGGTTGACCTTCAAGTACACAAAGAACTCAATAAACTAGTAACGCAAACACCAAATAACCCTATCAAACTGTGGGGTACAGAACTATAATAGAGAATCCTCAATAGAGGAATCCAAAATGAATGAAAAACACACTTAAGACAGCATTCAACATTCTTAGCCAACAGGGAAATGCAAATCAAAACAACTCTGAAATACCACCTTACTCCCATCAGAATGGCTAAAATTAGAAACACCAATGATAGCTTATGCTGGAGAGTCTGTGGAGAAAGGGAAACACTCCTCCACTGCTGGTGGGAGTGCAAACTTGTACAGCCCATTTCAGTGATCAGTATGGGGGTTCCTCAGGAAAATGGGAATCAGTCTACCACAGGACCTGACAATCCCCCTCTTAGGCAGATACCAAATGATCCATATCCATGCAACAAAGACATTTGTTCAACTATGTTCATAGCAGCATTATTTATAATAGCAAAAACCTGAAAGCAACCTAGATGGCCCTCACCTGAAGAATGGATAAAAAAGATGTGCTACATTTACAAAATGGAATACTACTCGGGGAAGGGCAATGAAATCTTGAAATTCTAAGCCAAATGGATGGAACTTGAAGAAACCTTCTTGAGTGAGGTAACCCAGTAATATTCATCCACTACTGGATGTGATCGCTAACTTGTCAATTCACTATGGAAATCAATGTGACATTTCCTTCTGATGATGAAGGTAGATCTACCTCAAATTTACCCACAGGATACTTTATACTTCTGCAAAGACATTTGCTCAATTATATTCATTGCTGCTCTATTCATAAAAAACAGAAGTTGGAAACATCCTAGATGTCCATCAAATGATGAATGTATAAAGATGTGTTATATTTCAAAATGAAACATTACTCAACCAAGAAACACAAGAAATTCATAAATAAATGGAAAGAGGTAGAAAAAATCATCCTGAGTGAGATATCCCATGACAAAAATAGAAAAATATGATATTCATTTGCTTATATGCAGATGTTAGCTGTTAAGTCTTTGATAAGCAAGCTAAAATCTGTATAGCAGCAGAGGTTAGGCACAGAGAAAGGTAATGTTAGAAGAAGTATTGATCTCTTAGTGTAGAGAAAATAGCTATGGATGGACAAGGAAGAGGAAGGAAGAGGTAAATCAAAGAGGGAGGAGAAGTAAAGCAGCAGAACTTGATAAAACATAGGGAGCCACAGCTGAAACTAAAAGCCATTTGAGGGTTTTCATGAAAACCTAATACAGTAGATACTCCTTAAAATGTATACATTTATAAAGACAATCCAAATGAAATTGCCAAATAATGGTGGAGACAGAGCCCCAACAGGACATCTGTCATCACCAAATGAAATATCCAGTGTCACAGATGCTCAGTTGAAACTCCTAAACAGCTCAGACTATCCCCATGGGTTTTTGGTTCTCTCCACATATCAATGGTAAGGTCCTATTGCTGAAGACAACACCTACACAACTCATTGAACATACAGAATTCAAGATTAGTACATACCTGCATGGTACAAAAGTATATATATAAAAAGAAGTACAAAGACAAAAGCCCATCAAGGAGATTGGAGGTGGCATGAAGTTCCACCCAATAATTGAGGAACTATTGCCAACATGCTGGTACAGGGAGAATCAAGGTTAAGAGCATAGCTCCTGGCAAGCCACACATCCAAGTATAGCTAGTTGTTTTCCACCAGCCCGCTGCTCTGGTCCTGCCGACACACCAGCCACCAATAACATGCTGAGACTCTGTATTTTATACAATTCTGTTGGCCAGTTACTAATTCCTTATTGGCTAGCTCTGTCTTAATTATTAACCCATTTCCACTATTCTAAGTATTCCCACGTGGCTTATCTTACCAGGGAGCAATGGGTCGGCATGCTGTTCTCTCCAGGCTCCCCATGCTGACCCCTCCGTCCTACTTCCTTTTTCCTCCGTGTCTCCTAACCCCTCCTATCTTCCTTTCCTATTGGCCAATGGTGCTTTATTCATTAACCAACACAAAACATATTTACAGAATAACATCTCCCATCATCCAAGAATATATGAGAAGCACAAATTTGTGTGTGTGTGTGTGGGGGAAGGTGGAATGGATCTTAGAGAAGTTGAAAAGGAAACTATAGAAACAACATGCATCATGTGAAGTTCTCAAAACAGTTAATAAAAATGAGAGAAAATAATTTGAAAAACAAACATGAAACCATTTTAATGAGATATATTTCTGGACCTAGAGATGTGTGATAAGTTGATACATTTATACAGTATTTAGACATAAAGTAATTGCAGTGTCTAATAAAAAGTAAACAACTGTAGTGATAAATCATACTGCAATCAGTAAATTTTATGTGTTCACATCAGAAATACCTAAAGTTGCTTTAAAAAAACAATTTATTCATGAAGATAACTCAGAAAAACACATCTTATAAGCTATGTGTTCTTGAGAATTTTCAATTAACATTAACACATAAAGGCTTTGTGAATTGATATAATGAAATAGCTTTTTTTATTATCCTATCATTTTCAAGCCTATCAGACCTGGAAGTTATCAAAGAAAGAAACATAAGTTTCCGCTGATTGACTTTGAGAAATTGTGTGCAAGATCAGCAGTTACTGGATCTGTATTTCTGTAAAATTATGAGATTTCTTTGAAAAAGAAAGCCTTATATTCTAACTTTTCTACATTGCTGTGATTTAAAAAGATGATCAAAAAGACTGTAGGGGAGGAAAGAGTTCATTTTATATTATGGTTATATTCTACCATTGAATAAAGTCAGAGCAGGAACTCAAGTGGGAGCTTGAAGAAACCACAGAGAAACATTACTTTGTAGCTTTTTCTCTGGCTCATGAAAAATTAGAACATGTATATATACATACATACATAATACATATATATACATATATGTATTATATATATATATATATATATTCAGCACAGTGATAAACTAGGAATAGGATGGACTCTCATTCACTGAAGACATATTGGTGCAATATACCATGGACATGGTTACAGGCCAATCTAATCTAGGTACTCATCAATTCAGGTTTTCTTTTCAGATGACTCTAGGTTATATGATGTTGACAATTAATACTAACTAGGACACTCCACTTCTTGACACACATACACAACACTTTTGAATAATACATTTTCAATTTCTTGTTTCAATAATTTTATGTTAATTTTAAAGTATCTCACAGCCTTTAAATAATTTCAACATTTTTAAAAGCCCAATATCAGTCTCTTAACTGTAGGCTCATTTAGGAAAACAAGTTATGTGATTCCTTATTGAAAAAGAGAAAAAAATCAAACATCAAAAACAATTAAAGCAAAGCAAAACAATAATTCAGATGTGAAATCCAAATCCTGTAGCTTAGTGTCTAGTACACAGAAAAAGATAAATAAAATCTTATATGTCCTTTCATTGTTGCTTGCATATACATGATTTTAGGGTTAAACACTTGGTACTTGGTAACTAACTAGGGAACTCCTAGGAAAATCTTGTCTCCCACTCTCAAAAACCCTTAGGCAGCCTGTAGTTCTTTGTCTAATGATATCTCCCCTTTACATATTGTTTGACCACTAAGATTGTCGTTTTTTGGATTTGTTACCAATATTGGTGAGGAATCACGGGTATAGCTTTATTGTCATTTCTAGGAGACACAATCTCATAGCCAATTTTTTGGTCTTCTGGTTCGTCTGAATTTTTGTCTCCTTTTTAAAATACATTTTATTTAAATAGAAACAATCTCATTTTACATATCAATCCAAGTTCTCTCCCATTCTCCCATGCCCTCCACTGATCCCCCATCCCACCCTGATCCACTCACCAGGAAGGGCAAGTCCTTCCATGGGGGATGATAAAAATCTGTCAAGTCATTTGGGGCAGAACCTAGGCCTTCCTCCATGTATCTAGGCTAAGAGAGTATTCCTCCATTGGAAACGTGCTCCCAAATATATTCATGCACTATGAATAAACATTGGTTTCACTGCCAGATGCCCAGGACTACTAGTCCTCTTTTGTGATGTTTCCTAAACCTTAGACTTGGGAGTTGTGTTGTAGATATATCATTTATGTGTGGACACCCATGACCAGTTCTTCTCTGCATTTTGATCAGTTGAGATTTTCTGTAATTGTCAGTCTGTTGCAAAGCAAAGCTTCTTAGTTGAGGAGAGAGAACTACACTCATATGTGGGAATAAGAACAGATTTTGGAATTCAATCATGAATTATGCTGTGGTAGTTAAGATTTCCTCTAAGAACTATCACCTCATTAACATGGTTAGTTGACTCATTTTTCAGTAACAGGCATGCTTATTTCTTACCTGTTGAGCAGGCCGTTGTCCAATTATATATGGAGCTATGCAACTTTGGCTGAAAATGTTTGTCACAAGAATCATAGACTAACAAATTACATAGTACCAAGTATGAGAAAACATCTGTTGAGATTTGCCTGAGGATTATCCAAGAGATTGTCCAAATAATACAGTGTATTGCTGTTCCCCATTGTTGACTCTCAGAGTAAGTAAGTCTCTATTGCTGAAGACACCTGTTATGAGTAGGTTTTCCCTACTGGCCTGGACCCACTGCCGCACCAGCCCCAAATAATACACAGAGACGCTAAATTAGACATAATTCTGTTGGCCAGTTACTAGTTTCTTATCAGCTAGCTCTGGCTTAAGTATTAACCCATCTATTAATCTAAGTACTTCCATGTGGTCTCATCTTACCGGAGAGAGCAGTTAGCATTCTTCTCTCTCCATCCTTTATCTTGACTCCTCCTTACTCCTTCCATTTTCCTCTTTGACTCCTAGTCCCGCCTATCTTGGTTTCCTATTGGCCAACAGTGCTTTATTCATTAACCAATAAGAGAAACATATTTACAGAATGACTTCTCCCATCAGACACCACCACCAACAGACAAAAGACCTGGAGGAATGGAGATGGATATGGACTAAAAGACTCCTTCATGAGTTATAGCTTTCATAATACAGGAAGGTGCTATGGAAGCTGCCAACCGAGGGAAGCAATTCAAAGTTCTACTACCAAGTGGTGAAACTCATGAACCACAATAATAATAGTCATAGTTGCACCCCTTATTTGGTGATGACATACTTATCTATTAAAACAAATTGATAGCCTAATCTGTTGTGCTTTTTTCAGGAGTTAGGTGTATTACTAGCTATAATACTCCCAATAATTATATTTGTATGTGGTATTACTATTTGCCATTAATATGTGTTAAAATTGATGTACAGAGGTAGATATTTGAGAATTTTGATCCATTCTAGGGCAGCAATGGGGTACATGAAATCGCTTAGGGTAAGTGGATTGATTAATATCATTATCTAACTTTAATTTCCATGAGAATTTTTCAATAATTTAATATTTCATGTAGAAAAGCTATTAATACAGTTGTAAACAATTCAAAATATCAGCAATTTAAGTGAAATAATTATATATGTAATGTTACTTATTTTTAATTGATGTAAATCACTTTAAGTATATACTGTATACTGTTGTTTCCAACAGTAGAGCCAAATTGAGAAAGAATAAGTACCCAGGTAGGATTTGAAGCATGGATAGGAATAAGAACAGAGTTTGTACCTAAAAGCCTATAGTGAACATTTCTTCTATACAAATTTTATCTTCATTAATTCTTGGATATAGCTGAGCACATGTTATGATTTTCATGTGTACATGAAATTCTAATTAATCACATTGTCATCAGTAAATGTAATGTATGGGATTAAATATGCTCAATTTTTTGTATAATGCATTCCCCATAATGTAAAAATCATTACTACAAGATTGATTTTTTATAATGATATATTGGCAATCATATTTTGCAAGGTATTTAGGTTTTATATATTGTCAGTCTACCGGTCAAGTAAGGAAAGAAGATCTTAATGTAGTACATAAATCAGATTTAATAAAAATGAACACTGGTGGGATACAAAAGGGTATTTGCCTGTTAAAAAGTTTGAATGCTCAAATAGAAATATATATCACAATAAAATCATTAAAGATAAGTATACACTACATTTGATAGATTAACATGGGAATTATTATATAAGCAGCCAAAATTGATGTTTTTTAGATATAAAACTCTTAGCCTGTTACTAGCATCTCTTATTGGCTAGCTCTGTCTTAAATATTAACCCATTTCTATTAATCTAAGTATTTCTATGTGGTCTTTTCTTGAGAGAGGGGCCGGCGGGCAGGTCTTTTTCTGTTCTACATGGTGAATCTCCTCCCTACTGCTTCCTCCTCCTTGTCTCCTCATCCCACCTATCTTGCTTTCCTATTGGCCAACAGTGCTTTATTCATTAACCAATAAGAGAAACATATTTACAGAATGACATCTCTTCTTTTATAAAGAAGGTTTTAACCTTAACATAGCAAAATATAAACTAAAACAGTTATCAAATAAGAACCACAGATAACATATTTATTTCAATATCATTTAGCAAGATTTAAAGAAAATATTTTATTATCTATCTTATTTTTGTGAGTCTAAAGTCCTATATGAAACTTACCTTTAATCCTAACTAAGGAAAACTATAACCATAACCATCTTTCTTCAACTTCATAAAGACCACAGAAGGATAATATATAAACTCTAGAATTGACAGAGACAAGTCACTGCCTGGGCAGTCACCCGAAGTTGTTCTATAATGTTCCATCTTCAGCCCATAGGCCATAGTGTGTCCGGCAGACTCCTCAGAAAAGCACAAAAGTTTGAACTGTCCATTTGTATTGGCAGTTAGTCAGTCATTTTTATCCGTGTCCTGCAGAACTTCTGTCAGACTCTTTCATGAAGCAGGGACCCTGTAGCAATGTCCATCTTGTATCAGTAGTCACTTTCCTGTGGGTCCTGTATGTCCAGTTTATATAGCATAAAGTTCAACAGTCTAGACAAGAGCAGTATCTTGCCCAAATGACTAGTCTGGCCATATTGAAAGCAAACTCCATAACTACTTTCTTTGATGCCCTCTTCTGACACAGGTAGTGTTGCCAGGAACAGTTGTGCCTCACTGTTAAAAAAAAAAAAAAAAAAAAAAAAAACCTAAACCATTTTAAATGCTATATTCTGTGGGTCTTTGAAAGGTTTGAAGAATGCCTATCCATCTCAAATGCATCTTTAACACATCTTGAAAACATACTTAACTTAACTCTAAGTTTTGACTTTCTATAATCTATGCTAAAGTCTATATCACATTTTTATTACATTTTAAGTGATCTATATAAATATAATACCTAATCAAGAGGAGAAATATACATATCACAAAATTGATCTTAAATTTGTATCAATAAGTGAAAATCTATTTCAAAACAAAGTATTCATATCTACATCATAATCCCTTTTTTACATTTAAAAAGATTGGTTGTGATCATTAGCTATTTATAACCAACCCCATTTAAATGAAAAAAAAACATATATAGACAAAATTTGGGAATTTGGGAGTCATTCTTTCCAAACTTCTTCCTGCTGGTAGGGAACACTGTCATGGGAATCCTAAGAAGATACTGAAATCCTAGCTGCAAGGTTAACTTGTCCCATGGACATTGAATCAGGGGGTATTGCTTGATCAAACCATGTTTGTTTGTAGCGAATCCACAGCTTTTTATTTTCTGTGGAAACAAAAATAGAAATTATTTTCCCCAGTAACCTGTCCTTAGACTTAAATTTTGAAGTCAAAGAATTTTAAAATATATAAATTGCAATAATCCAGCAGCATTTGTTTTAACAATTGTTGCAATTTCCTCAGCAGTCAAACAATTTAAAGACAACACATTACCATACAGTATCCAAAGTTACTCCATACTTTCCATCTTTATGTGGCTTTTTTTAACTCTTTTTTCTTCTTCTATTTTTTTTGAGACATAGTTTCTCTGTGTCAATTTTATCTATCCTAGAATTAATTCTGAATACCAGGTTTGCTTTGAAGTCACAGAAGCTACTTGCCGCTGGCTCCCAAGTGCTGGAATTAAAGGCATGTGCCACCACAACCATCTACTTTCTTTCATTTTACTATTTCCTTTTTCATTTTCCTTGTACATATTGATCCCAGTTGCCACTTCCTCACTCCCTCACTCCCTCCCACCAGCCCTCCCTCTTTCCCTCTATCCCACACTCCCGACCATATCCCCTCCTACCCACCCTAACTCCACATGTAGGGTGACGCCTCCCAGGAGGGGTCATCTAAATCTGTCAAGTCATTTGGAGTAGGGACTAGGCCTTACCTCTTGCCTCTAGGTTAAGGGAGTATCCCTCCTTGGGGAATGTGCTCCCAAAGTCATTTGCGCAACAGAGTTACCTCCTGGTTCCACTGCCCAAGTTCCCATATACTACTCAGTCCTTCTAACTGAGACCCATGTTCAGGGGGTCTGAGTCAGTCCAATGCTGGATTCCAAGCTATCAGTCTGGGGGCCCATTGGTTTTTCCTTGTTCAGGTCAGCTGTCTCTATGTGTTTCTGTAGCCTGGTCATGTCCTACCTCTCTGCATCTGGATTCCAATTTGGCTCAGTGTTTAGTTGTGGGTGACTGCTTCTGTTTCCATCAGCTACTAGATGAGGGCTCTCTGATGGTGGATAAGATAGTCATCAATCTCATTATCAGGGTATTTATCATAGTTGTTCCACTGTTGCTCAAATTGTTAGTTGTGGTCAGTCTTGTAGGTCTCTGAACATTTCTCTACATTCAGTTTTCTCTTCAAAACTATTATGGCTCCCTCTTCTATTCTCTCTCTCTCTCTCTCTCTCTCTCTCTCTCTCTCTCTCTCTCTCTCTCTCTCTCTCTCTCTCTCTCTCTCTCTCTCTCTCTCTCTCTCTCTCTCTCTCTCTTCTTGTCTATTTCTCCCCTAACTCAATTTCCCTAGTCCCACGTGATTTCCTCTCCTCCCCTTATCTTTCTTCTAGCTCCCACTCCACTCACCGCCCCTCCCACTCCCATTATGCTCAGGATATCTTGTCCCTTTCCCCTTCTGTGAGGGACCTTATCTGAATCTCTTAGAATCCTCCTTGTATCCTAGTTTCTCTGGTGGTGTGAAATATGGGCTGGTGATCCTTTGCTCTAGGTATAAAATCCATATATGAGTGAGTAGATACCATGTTCCTCTTTTTGTGACTGAGTTACTTCATTCAGGATGGTTGCTTCAAGTTCCATCCACTTGCCTGTGAATTTCAAGATTCCATTGTTTGTTTTACCCAGAGTACTATGCCATTGTGTAAATGTGCCACATCTTATTTATCCATTTTTCAGTTGAGGGGCATCTAGGCTGCTTCCAGGTACTGGCCATTACAAATAATTCTGCTCTGAACATATTTGAACACATTTCTTTGTGGCATGGATATGGATGATTTGGGTATATGCCTAAGAGGGGGATTGCCAGATCCTGTGATAGACTGATTCCCATTTTCTTGAGGAACTGCCATACTGATCTCCAAAATGGCTGTAAAAGTTTGAACTCCCATCAGCAGTGGAGGAGTATTCCCCTTTCTCAACACCCTCTACAGCATAAGTTGTCATTGGTTTTAGAGAGCTGCAAAGTGCCGTGCCTTAAAGATGGTGCTGGTTTCCACCTTCCACCTTCCTGATGGTGTGTGCTCTCTGGAGTAAACAGGTCCTTATTTGGCTAAGGCTGAGATCTAGGCTTGCTTCCAGGTATGTGGACCTATCTGCATTCACCAGGTGGCGTGCCGGGGTTGGCTACCCCAAGGCCTTATAAGCTGTGGGCTGGTTTTCCCAGGGGTCTGAAGATTGTTCAAGGTTCCTAAATAAAGCTGCTTAAAGAAGAGTCTGAGCCTTGCCTCTTCCTTGCTGGTCAAGGCGGTCACAACAATTGGTGTTTCTAAATTTAGCCCTTCTGGCAGGAGTAAGATGCTATCTCAGAGTTGTTTTGATTTGCATTTCCCTGATAGCTAAAGAAGTTGAGCACTATCTTAAATGTCTTTTAGCCTTTTTGATTTCCTCTAATGGCAATTTTCTCTTCAGTTCTATACCCAATTTGTTTAAGAGGGTTGTTGGTGTTTTGTTGAGTATTTTCTTGAGTTCTTTGTATATTTTGGAGATCAGCCCTCTGCCAGAGGTTGGACTGGTGAAGGTATTTTCCCATTATGTGGGCTGCCATTTGGTCATGTCAACTGAGGCCTTTGCCTTACAGAATCTTCTCAGTTTCAGGAGGTCTCATTTATTAATTGTTGATTTCAGTGTCTGTACTACTAGAGTCATATTCAGGAAGCAGTATTCTGTACCAATTTGTTCTACGATACCTCCCACTTTCTCTTATAAGAGGATCAGTGTGGCTGGAATTACGTTGAAGTCTTTGATACACTTGGACTTGAGTTTTGTGCATGGCAATAGACATGGGTCGATCTGCAGTCTTCTGCACCCCATCATCCACTTGTGTCAGTACCATTTGTTGAAGATTCTTTCCTCCTCCCATTGTATACTTTTAGCTATTTTGTCAAAAATGAGTTTTTCATAAGAGTGTGTGTAATGTCAAGAGTTTTGATTGGATTCCCTTGGTCTACTTGTCTATTTTTGTGCCAATACCAGGCTGTTTTCAGGACTATAGTTTTGTAGTAGAGCTTAAAGTCCATGATGGTGATGCCTCCTGAATTTCCTTTATTGAACAGGGTTGTTTTGGTTATTCTGGGTCTTTTGTTTTTCCATATAAAGTTGATTATTATCCTTTCAAGGTCAGTGAAGAATTGTGCTGGGATTTTAATGGGGATTGCATTGAGTCTATAGATTGCTTTTTGGAAGGTTGCCATTTTTACTATGTTTATCCAAGAGCATGGGAGATAACATTTTCTGGTATCTTCTTTAATTTCTTTCTTTAAAGACACAAAGTTCTTATTCTATACGTCTTTCATTGCTTGGTAACTGTTACTCCAAAATACTTTATGTTGTTTGTGGCTATTGTAAAGGGTGATGTTTCTCTGATATCTTTTTCAGCTTCTTTGTTGTCTGAATGATGTAGGGCTACTGATTTTTTTCTTGAGTTTATATTCTATCCTGCTACTTTGCTGTAGGTGTTTATCACCTGTAGGAGTTCACTAGTAGAGTTTTTTGGGGTCGCTTATGTAAACAATCATATCATCTGCAAATAGTGAAAATTTGACTTCATCCTTTCCAATTTTATTCCCTTGATCTACTTTTGTTGTCTTACTGTTTTGGCTACAACTTCAAGTACAATATTGAAGATATATGGAGATAGAGAGGGCAGACTTGTTTTGTTCCTGATTTTAGAGGAATCACCTCAAGCTTCTCTCCATTTAGGTTTATGTTGGCTGTTGGTTTTTTGTATATTGCTTTTATTATGTTTAGGTATGTTCCTGTTATCCCTGATCTCTCCAAGGCCTTAATCATGAAAGGGTGTTGAATATTGTCAAAGGCTTTTTGAGCATCTAGTTTTGAGCATGTAGTTTGTTTATATTGTGGATCACATTGATAGGTTTTCATATGTTGAACTATCCCTGTAACCCAGGGACAAAGCCTTCTTGGTCATGATGGTTGATTTCTCTGATGTGTTCTTGGATTAATTTTGCCAGTATTTTATTGAGTATTTTTGCATCAATGTTCATCAGGGATATTGGTCTGTACTTTTCTTTCTTAGTTGTTTCTTTTTGTGGTTTGTGTACCAAGGTGATTGTGGTCTCTTAAAAAAAGTGTGGTAATGAACCTTCTTTTCTATTGTGTGGAACACTTTGAGGAGTATTGATATTAACTCTTCCTTGAATTTCTGGTAGACTTCTGCACTGAAGCCATCTGGCCCTGGGCTTTTATTGGTTGAGAGGTTTTTGATGATTTCTTCTATTTCATTAGGGGTTATAGGTCTATTTAAGTTGTTTTTCTGTTGTTGATTTAATTTTGGTAAGTGATAGAAATCCATCACTTGTCCATTTCCTTTGAATGTTTATATTTTGTGGAGAACATGTTTTCAACGATTGACCTGAAATTGTCTGGATTTCCTCAGTGTCCATTGTTATGTCCTCCTTTTCATTTCTGATTTTATGAATTTGCATGTTCTCTCTCTGCTTTTTGGTTAGTTTGGATAAAGCTTTGTCTATTTTGTTGATGTTCTCGAAAAACCAACTCTGTGTTGCATTGATTTTTTTTATTGTTTTCCTGGTTTCTACTTTATTGATTTCAGTCCTCAAATTGATTATTTCCAAGCATCTACTCCTCTGGGGTGAGTTTGCTTCTGTTTGTTCTAACACTTTCATTTGTGCTGTTAATTCTCTAATGTGGTTATCCGCTGTTTTCTTAATATAGGCACTTAATGCAATAAACTCCCTCGTAGCACAACCTTCAAGGTGTCCCATAAGTTCAGGTATGTTGTGTCCTCATTTTCATTGAATTTTTGGAAGTTCTTAATTTCTTTCTTTATTTCTTCTTTGACCCAAGTATGGTGCAATTGCTTGCACATGGTTCAGTTTCCACGAGTGTGTAGTGTTTCTGCGATTTGTGTTGTTGTTGAATTCCAACTTTAAAGCATGGTGGTCTGATAAGATACAGGGAACTATTCCAATTTTTTTTAAATCTGTTGAGGTTTCTTATGTCACCTAGTATGTGGTCGATTATAGAAAAGTTTCCATGAGAAGAGCAGAATGTATATTCTTTTGTGTTTGGATGGAATGTTCTATAGATGTCTATAAACCCAATTGAGACATAACTTCTATTCTTTTGTTTCTTTGTTAAGTTTCTGACTGGTGGTCCTGTCTAGTGGTGAGAGTGGGGTGTTGAAGTCTCCCACTATAAGTGTATGAGGTTTTATGTGACTTTGAGTTTATGTAGCCTTTTTTTTATGCATGTGGATACCTTTTTATTTGGGGCATAGATGTTCAGAATTGAGATTTTGTGCTGAAGGATTTCTCCTGTGATGAATATGAAATGACCATCTTCATCTTTTTTGATTTTGGTTTGAAGTCTAACTTGTTAGATATTAGGATAGCCACACCTGCTTGCTTCTTAGGTCCTTTTAATTGGAAGATCTTTTCCCAGCCCTTTACCCTGAGGTAATTTTTAACTTTGAAGCTTAGATGTGTTTCTTGTCTGCAGCAGAAGGATGGATTCTGTCTTCATATCCATTCTGTTAGACTGTGTCTTTTTATAGGTGAGTTATGACCATTAATATTGAGGGAAAGTAAGGACCATTGATTGTTAATGCTTGTTTGTTTTAGATTTGTTGTTGGCAGTGGTAATGTGAATATATTTGTCCTGCTTTACCCTTGGGTTCTTTTTGTAGTGTTATTATATATTGCCTATGTTTTTGTGATCATAGTTAACTTTCTTGGGTGGGTGTTTTTCTACCAGAACTTTCTGTAGGGCTAGATTTGTAGATACATATTGTGAAAATCTGGCTTTGTCATTAAATATCTTGTTTTCTCTGCCTATAGGGAATGAAAGTTTTGCTCAGTACAGTAGACTGGGCTGGCATCTTTGGACTCTTGGTAGGCAGGCCTAGTGTGCTCAGAGCAGCTCCAGGAAGTTCTCTCCAGCAAGGACCCAGCGATGTGGATCAAAGATTGGGCAAGCAGGGAATCAGGATGATCCCTTGGAAACAGGCAGATTTCTGGGCGGGGACTGGAGCTCCATCGGAGGACCAGAAATGGGGAATAGAGCCAAAACTGTTTTTTTTAACACTTTTTTTCCTCTTGATACTTGGTTATTGCTACTATATAGTAATTTGTAAGAGCAATGACATGTTTCATTTCTTTGCTTGAATTTTTGGCATTTCAATTAATAATGACCAATTTCTTTTGCATTTTTGCTTAGAGATCCTGAAAAGGCTCTCCTAACTCTAATATCTACATAAGGAAGTTTGAAACCACCTAGCTTTCAACACGATTTACTGTTAATTTTGAAACATCTATTGTTGTTTCTCTGATTTCAAGAACAAAAAATGGAAAACTCACCCTATTTTTTTTTCATAAGACAGGATTGTAACAAACTTACAGCAACCACAATGTGATTAAATCTAAATACTATTATAATGCAACCCTATATGAGTGTGCACATAAATCTATTGTATTTTGAAAAGGAGGAATCATTGTTTTCAAACACAGCCAAATATATTTAAATTTACAGTGTTTGTCATCATTTATAATTGAAATATTTAAACATAGTTTAAATATTCCTCTTTTGAAACCCAATAATGACCTCCTCCATTATGAAGTACTTAATAGTAAATTAACCATAATTCAGAATGTAAATTGCATCTTTCTACCTATTCCAATATAACATTGATTATTCTAATAGGGAAAAGCAAATTTAAGCCTTAGCATGTATGTCAAATATGTGGCTATTTGTACAAATTTAGATAGCTGGTGTATTTTTTGAAGTTATTTGCAGTCATAGCTTGAGTTTTACATATCAAAATTATGAAAACATCTGAACTGAGAATAAAACAGCTAAGCTCTAGTCTTAGTTTTGTGGGAGACTGACTAAGGAAACATAATCAGCCCTGTAAATATTTTGGAATCTAATACCCTTTTGTGTAAAATAAGGAGTCAGATTGTTACACAATCTTTGAAATTAGTTCTGACATTATGCATAGCAGATTTATTAGTCTTTAGCAAAGTAACTCCATTTAGTGACATGTGCCAGCAAACTCTTCTAGATGTAATACACCATGTGATAAAATACAGAATGTACCATCCTTTTGATTACTACATATATGGGCTCTAAAACCCAGAATCATAACTTTGATTTCAAATCAAAGACAAAGTAAATTTTGAATTAAATATTTTATTTTCTTGCTCATTTATATAGAGTTGATATAAAAATTTTATATGAATTAAGAATAAGAATAACATTTCTTTCTTATTAACCCTAACAGCTAATGTGAGGCTTTGAAACTTTTAAAGGAAAGATATCTGAACTGAAAAGATAGGTGTCAATACTATTCCCAAAATATGTTGCTGCACTGCCACTTAGTGGTAGCCTTATTAATCTTAATTAGGTTAGGATGCTCAGTAAGTAGATCTTTTAGTAAATCACAGATACCTCTTATTCTATAGAATACATGAATATAGTAATATTCTGTCCAATATAACTAGTCTAAAAGAAATTTATTCTTTTAAGGCGTTTGATTGATAAAACAAAGGGTATGTCTTCATGGAAAGAGCCTGAAAAGTGAACATCATAGCTAATTACTAAAGTAATTACATATAATGTATACATTCCAAAAGAAAATAGTAAAGGATAAAGAAGACAAGTAATAACCCTCTACTCAAAAGTCACAGCAGTAAAATGAAAACATGTAAAATAAAATTTTGATTTGAGCTGCTAGTTTGTTTCTGCATCAGTGGGATAACTATAAAACAAAAACATTTGAAAATGTTTGTTGGTGCCTTCAACTTATTACAATAACTGCTCCTTGGAAAATTAGAAATCCATGTAGAAAATATGAATTATAACTATAATTTTTATATTGCATAATATTCAATCAAAATGGATACACATATTACTGATAGAAAAGAATGAAACTCCTAAGAGGAAACCTAAGGCAAGCACCTCAAGATATTGGCATAGGCAATGATTACCTGAGTATGACTACAACAGGTCACATAGGTAAAATTTAAATAGTGAAATCCACCAAATTAAATATTTCTGTACACTGAAGGACATAAATTATAGGAAGAATAGATACCCTATTACTGAGAGAAAATCTTTGACATATATTAAACTTACTGTGGATTAAAAACTATAATATATGAAGAATTCAAATAAGTTAACTATATTATAATTGGCATATAGTATGATAATATGAATAGCCTCCTTTCAAAAGAATAAGCTCAGGAGGCCAATAAATATATGGATAAATGTTCAATATCTTCAAAGTCCTTTTGTGCACCAGGGACTTTTGGAGCATGTTCCCTATGGAGGGATACTTCCTTAACCTAGAGGTAGGAGGGAGGGCCTAGTCCCTACTCCAAAATGACAGATCTTGTTGATCCTTCTTGGAAGGCATCACCCTCCCTGTAGAATGGGGAGGGTAAGATGGGATGGGAGGGTGGTTAAGGAGTCTGGGAGGGAGGGAGAGAGAGGGTAGCAGAGCTTGAGGGACACAATTTATTCTGAAAATATGCAATCACAGAGCATCAGTGAAATGTATTCAAAGTAGCTCTATTCATATGGCCTGGAAACTTTGAGTATGAATTTAGCGTACATCCATCATGAGATGATGTTTTCAATGATGCTCATTAAATTTATTCCCAAATTGTAAGTTACCTTTTTTTCATTATTTTTTATTAATAATATAATTTAAAAATTTAATGGGTGTGGGGGGGATGGGAGGGGAGAGTGGCCAGGGTACATGTCACAGGGGAAAGAGGGTAAGAGGGAGGAAGGGAGGGAGGGAGGGTTGGAGGGAGGAAGGAAAAGCACTTTCTTATAATGAATAAAATCTAGATGATAGATTTTTATCTACTTTTTCTTGATTAGACATTTTTCAAAAGGTCAAATTCATGGTTGCTTATGGTTGTTTTCATACACTGTTACTCTTTATTTGTATGCACTAATTTTACTGTCATGGCCCAGTCAGATAAGTAAATCAATGGCTACTCTAAAATAATACGGCAGTGAATGAATCATTTTCAATATTAACTAGATGCTAGGTTTAAATAATTGAAATACTTCTTGAATGACAACAAAATAGATGGAGGTAGCATGGAATTCTGAAACTTCAAGGGTTGAGAAATATAAAAAAGAATTTTATCATTTGAGTATATTTGAGGTAGAATCTCATATGCATACATTAACTAGCAAATGTGAATGAAATACTTCTAATTAATATGCTAGATAATATGTTATATAACAGAGATAAAATGACAGCTACCACATCATAAAGTAACTTAGTTTGTTCACTTTCAAGAACAACACATAGAAATGTCATATGCAGTATTGCACAGATTATAATTTTTGAAATATTAGTGTAAGAATAAATTTTCTTTTACATATTTTTATTCCCAAGATTGTTTGTATAAAAATAATTTGGTCTTCTGTAATGTGAATGTATCTGACCTGACATGTCCCGCTGCCCTTTTCAGCCTCAAAGAAACACACAGACTCTATATTAGTTATAAAGCTGTTGGCTGGTAACTTGTATTTTTATATGCTAGCTCTGTCTTAATTGATAACCCATTTCTATTAATTCATGTATTTCCACGTGGTCTTATCTTACCAGGTAATGCTGGACCTGCAACTCTTTTGCCTGTTACATGATGACTGCTCAGCATCTCTGCAGAGAAGAGAGCTATTTCCTGTTTGTTTCTGCTTATATCCTGATTCTCCCTAGCTACTTCACTTATTTTCTGGCTAATCAGCCAATCAGTGTTTTATTCATTAATTGATAAGAGAAACATATGGAGAAGGACCTCCCCCCACTAGGTTTCTTTTTATATAAAACAGGAAATATTTACATTAAAAGTTATATAAATTATATATGGCTAATAGTATATTAAATTATAAAAATAAATTTCAAATACAGACAATATATTTTTAAAATATTGCATCTTTTTCAATTTTTGTAGAGGAAGAAACATTAGTCTAAAACAATTACATCATTGGTTAAATCTCATATAAATGACATAAAAAGTTATTACAACAAATTTCCTGAATCCATGCTATTAACAGAAATCAGGTAATAAGGGCTCTTACAATTTGCGATGACAGCATTGAATGTAGGCAAAGAATAGACAAGTGTTCTAAGTGAACAAGAAAACGTAAAATGAAGGCAGTTTGCAGTGATGTCAGAATGGATTTCTGTGACTTTCCTGCCAAAGTGTTATAAATAAAACAAAATACCTCCCAGTTTGCTTGTCAGCCTACATAAAAATCATACACAACACATTGAAAGAAAAGGCCAGTGACTTAGCAAGCCATAACTTATTCCTGGTACCAGGGATTTTAGTGGGTAATCTATGATGTCATGCCGGGGCATTGACTTCCTTGTATGTTAAGTCCATTTCAATTCCTTTCATATGTGTATATATTAGGAAGTTTCTTTAGTAGTAGGTTTGCTTATGGCTTTTCAAAAGTCCTTTACTGTGAATTTTCCCTCTCCATATTCTCTCATTTACCCTGCTTTCCAATCTCCACCCTTATTTAATAGTCCTATTTGTTTCCCATTTATAAGATTATATTTTATTTCCCCTTCCTTGGAAGATTCCTTCTTTCTCCTGGTGGTTTCCTATCCTTAATGAGTATGCAAATTGAAACACTCATATCAAATGTTTAAAAACTAACATCCAAGTATAAAAGAAAATCATGAAACATCTACCTTTCTGGGAATGGATTACCTAACTCAGAGACATTATTTCCAGCTTCATCCATTTACCTGCAGATTTCATTTTTCTTAATAACTGAATAATTATTGTGTTACTGTACCTTATTCATCATTCATTAGTGATAAACAGATAGGCTGTTTCCAATTTCTCATTATTAGCAAAAGTGTGCAATGAACATTGTTGATCGAATACCTTAGAAGTAAGTAAAGAATCCTTTGGGTGAATATCCAGTAACAGTTTATCAGTATTTTGTGGTTTATCAATTTCCCAGTTATTTGAAGAACTTTCTCACTAATTTCCAAACTAGAAAATAAGTTAATGTTCCTTTTCCCCTCAATCCTTACCAAGATTGGCTGTCATTTGTTTATTATTTTGGCCATTCTGACTAGGGAAAGACACAATCTTTTAAAAGTCTTTTTATTTTACTCATCCTAAAGCTTAAGGCTGTCAAAAATTTTCTAAAGTATGTCTCACCCATTTGTGTTTCATCTTTTTTAAACTCTCTGTTTAGTATTATAGTCAATTTTTAATTGGGTTATTTGTTTTCTTCATTTCAGCTTTTGAGTTCTTTCTATATTCTAGATACTAACCTTCTGTCAGCTATATAATCAGTAAAGTATTTCACATTCTGTAGGTTGCCACTTTGTTAAAATGATTGTGTCCTATGCTGTACAAATCTTTCAAGCGTCTTGTGGTTCAATTTATTGTTGATCATAATGCCCATGCTAGAGCTGTGTTATTCAGAAAGTTTTTTCCTGTGACAGTAAGTTCAAGCCTATTCTTTACTTTCTATTCTATCAGATTCAGTGTATCTAGTGTGATTTTGAGTCCTTTATCCATTTATATTTGAATTTTATACTGGGTAATGGATATGGGTCAAATTTCATTCTTCTAGATGCAGCTATCCAGTTTGATTTGTACCATTTGTTGAAAATGCTATCTTTTTATCCACTGTATATTATTTTGGTTTCTTTCTAAAAAAAAAAATCAGGAGTCTTTAGGTGTGTGGAGTTATGGTCAAGTCTTTAATTCTATTTCATTGACTAATGCACCTGTTTGTATGTAAATGTCATGCCTTTTGATTACTGTAGTTCTGTAATACACCTTAAAATATGGGATGGTGGTAAATCTAGCAGTTCTTGTATTATTCTGAGAAATTTAAAACTCTTCTGCTTTATTTGTGTTCCATTTTTAATTTCAGATTATTTTTTTAAACTTTTATAAAGAATTGTGTTATAATTTTATGATGATTGTATTTTAATCTATAGAAAGCTCTCTGTAAGATGACCATTTTTACACTATCAGTCATATTGAACCAAGAGCATTTGGAGATATTTCCATCTTTATATAGCTAACTGAATTTTTCCTCAGTGAATTAAAGTTTTGTATTTGGTTGGTAAATGTTATTCCAAGGTATGTTTAAGGCTTTTATACAACATTGTAAGCTATTTCCAAGATTATATGTTACCCTTCACAACGTATTTATAAGGACCTGATGATGAAGACAATATTTACTTAAATTATCAAGTTGAACTGAGGCCAAGTTGAATATAGAAAGAACTCAGTAGAGGCCTCCTACTGGCTAACATTTATGGTTCTGGAAGATACTATGTCTAGTACCAGAGAATAAAAGTAATTATCAATACCACTCAGCGTCAAACCCCACAACCTACAATAATGACTCCTTGCATTATATATAGGTAGATTAGTGGCATAAATTCTATAGGAGTGTTTTAATGTATTGAAGACCTACTCCCTTTGATGCAGCTCATACCTGAGACTTCTGCAGTGACAAAGAACTCAAAGCTCTAGAAGCCATAGGGTATAGGGGAAAAGAAAAGCCTATGAATATCGAGCATTCCCAGACATTTAAGGCACTGGTTGAAATACTCACTTCAGTTATGAATTGTACCTGATGAAATATCTATCATAAAATAGTATTAAATAAATAAACATTATTGCCCATTGTGGTGAGAAAATTGAAATATTTGTTCACTATAAATATTATTGATAAAGATAACTATATATTCTGTGTGAAATATTGAAAACAGAATTACCTTATGTTCCAGCTATCTTATTTCCCTAATAGATTCAAAGAAAATCTACCTTAAAAAGATGGCTGGACTACCCTATTTGAGTCAATATTATTTTTAAGAAAATCAATCAAGAGACAGGAATATAAAAAAAATCTGTAGATGCTATACAAATTTCAGGCAATAGATATCTAGAAAATCTAAAGAATTAAAACAAATACAGTTAAAAATGGGGCATAGAATGACTTAGAAATTTCTCAAAGAACAAAACACAAATAAACGGTTGAAACATTTTTCCAAATGTTCACAATTCTAAGCCATTAGAGAAATGAAAAAAAAAAACATCTCTAAGATTTAATCTCCCTTCAAACAGAATGGTTATAATTTAGAAAAAAAGTTGGTGTTGATGTGGGGAAAGGGTAACATTATTCAATACTTTAAGCAATGCAAATCTGTGCAGCCATTATAGTAATCAGACAGTGGGTACATTAAAAAACTGAAAACATACCTACCATATTAAACATCTACAGTTACCCAAGAAACTCCATATTCTACTCCAGAAATACAGCCTTGAAGCCTAACAACTAAAGAATGGGTGATGAAAATTATATATATATGTATGTATATATATATATTAGAATATTCTTCAGTTATTAAGACTAATGAAATTCACTATTAGCTTAATGGAGCTGGAAATAGTATTTCTGAGTGAGTTCTGTCTTTTGCAATTTTTGAGCAGTGAGATGCAATAGACACCCAAACATTAACAAGTTAATGCCATTGCATTTGCTTAGTCTCCAGAACTTTATGATAGGACCCTCTTGCTGAAGACACCACACACGCAAATCATAGAATATGGCTGGATCAAGCTGGATTGGTCCTGGAAGCTTAATTCCTAATGGCTAGCTCTTACACAGCTGGAAGTTGTTGTGCAAACTAATGGAAGAGAAAGGAAGCAATAAATCATACTGAACTATGATGCTTGTGACAATAACTGGCCTGACAAGATATGGCCACTTGTGCAATAATGATATGCCCATCACTGGAGTGACTGACCACTTTCTGACTGTGTCTATGGCCTGCAACAGATGACAAATCCCATATTGGAAGCATTATCAGGCTAAGAACTAGAATCTAGAAAGGTCATAGACCTTATGTAAGGATCTATTACAATTATGATATCAAATGGGTGTGATGGGAGATGTCATTCTATAATTATGTCTCTTATGTTTTATCGAATAAAGCACTGCTGGCCAATAGGAAAGCATGATAGGTGGGACTAGGAGAGATGGAGGATTCTGGGAAATATAGGAGAGCCTCGATGTGAACTCAGGAGGAAAGGATGTGAGTCTGGCTTTCTCAATAAGATAAGACCGCATAGAAATATATATATATATATATATATATATATATATATATATATATATGACAGAGCTAGCCAATAAGAAACTATAGCCAATGGCAATAGTTTAATACTTAATGCAACATCTCCATGTGTTATTGGGGCTGATGTGGCTATGGGACCAGGCTGGAGGGAAAGTGCTTGTAACAAAATGGTGTCTGCAATGTGGTTATTAAGAACTTCCACTTAAAACTTGACAAAAGCTTAAAAGGGGATTTTAGAAACAAAAGAACAGAGCCAAGTAAGGTTTCTTGGTAGCAGCATTTTTCTTGTAGGGCTATGTTTTGCTAGAGACAAGCAGAGACTCACGTTGCTTCTTTAAGGGAGGTGTCCTGACTGGGCATAAGCAGAAAAACACCACAGGGTACTTTTAAGAGGCCCTGCTAACAATTCAATGATGTGTTTTCTTCAGCAGCTGACAGTGGCAGTGACCACATCTGCAAGCCAGCAGCATGATGCTTGATGGCAGCATATACCAAGGCGGTAAGTACAACTCTCAGGTAGGAAGGTCAAACCTGCATTGCTAAACCCATCAACACCTGCTGGAGGACATTTGGAGAGCATAGAGACTCCTCTACTCAATTCTACCAACTCTGGCAATGACGTTTATATTTTATTTTTTCTGCATGTAGCTGATCCCTTCTCACAGAAGATACCAGATGTGCAACACCAACTATAGTCATCAGCTGCACATAGTAACTACCCCTCTCATGACAGAGAAGAGAATCATGCTTCTAAATCCCCCACATCTGTAGCACATGTGGATCACATGGCCTATACCTGTCTTCTGACCCCACCCTCCCAGGCCTTCTCTTTAGATAAGACATCCCAGTATCTTATCATCAACATCATCTCTGAACTACAAATCTTACCCCTTCTATACCATGTGAGCTAGACAAGATACACCTATAATCTGAGAAAAAGTTCCAGTGCCTCCTTCAGGTCTCCAAAGTATTGGTTGTAAGCATCCTCTAGCTTTACAGAGGGTCTGTTCCTGCACTTAGAAACCTCACTTAGCTCTCTGTGTGCAGAAGCTACTTCTAAATCCTACATTGAATCTCATCACTTAATCCACATACAGGTGAACAACTACCAAAAAAAATGGGATTAACAGGAAACATACCTTCAAACAGTTACTTAACAAAAAAGACAAGATTTCCATTGTAAGACCCGCGAGAGGGTGGTCCCTCATGCTCCCACTCAGGAAAGGCTCCTCCCTCCAAATTACTGATGAGAAGTGGTCTTGAAGTAAACGCACATGGTCCTTTGTATTCTACTGCACTGGAGCCACCAGCCATATGCCAAGCACGGTAGAGGGCTGAGGATCCCCGGTACAGAATTGAGACAGCTTTTATAGGGTTACAACAAAGTCCACGCATTGTGAACCAATCACGTCGTAGCATCCAGTGTGGACCAATTAATTTAAACTATCCAAGCCCATGCTTAGCCCAGGAAGTCTGCTTCCGCACAGGCTTCTGGGTGGGGCAACAAGGCTCATTTCCTGTGTTCATTCACTCACAGTCTGTTGTAAACATTCAAGGTGACCCTCAGTTTGGGATTTAAGACTCCCAGCTTCCTGGGGTCAATGGGCTAAATTTTTCCATCCTAACACCATGTCAAGAAATAGTACCAGTGATGACCTAACTCTAGATAAAGAGGTTTTATTATAAATACACAAATATGACTAACCAAAACTGCAGTACACCATTAGTGCTTCCTTACTAATGTTCCCTAAGAAGTGACTTAGATGATATACAAGACAATGATTTGTGAAAACAAACGTGATTTTTAAAAATGCAGAGAAGATGAATAAATGCCAGAATGAAGACCCCAAAAACAGAAGTTATTTTCCTCTCCCTCTGCTACTTCCAGATCCTCTCTACCTCCCCTCTTCCCCAGATCCATCCCTTTTCTGTTTCCCTTCAGAAAAGAGCAGGACTCCAAGAGAAATCCATCGAAAGTGACAAAAGAAATACAATAAAATGGCAAAAGCCCTCAAACAAAGGCTGGACAAGGTAACTTAACAGGAGGAAAAGAGTTCCAAGAGCAGGCAAAAGAGTCAGAGAAACAGCTGCTTCATAAGTAAGGAGTTCTACAAAAACACTAAGCTAACACCAGTAGCATACATGCAGAGAATCTGGTACAAGCTCCATGCTTGCCTCTTTAATCTCTGTGAGCCCATATGTGCCCTGCTTAATTGACTCAGAAGGTTGTGTACTCCTTGTGCTGTTCATACCCTCTGTCTCCTACAATCTTCTGCCACCCTTTTTAGTAGGATTCCCCAGACTCCAAGGTGAGTGACCCAAAGGAGACAGAGACCACAAATAATACTTTAGAAACACGTGAGTTGAAAAAAAAAATGAAGGTTAAAGTTTCATGTATTTTAAAAGACGAAAACTGAAGACACATTTAGAATATATTAGAGGATGATATAACAATATTTACATGAAAATGGAGAAAATAGGAAAATTTAAAATATCTCTGTAATGGAAAAGGAAACCCAGTTGAAATGAATTGTGTCAACCTGTGTATTTTTGTGATCCTCTGTAAAAAAAAAAATGTATTTGAGGTACAATTATTTCATGCATGATGACTAATTTCTGAAAACCTGCTCCAGCAGGGTTCAGGAACCAAAAGAGGAGGTTAGAGTCATCAAGGGCTGGAGGAGACTGACACAATCTGAAGGCAAATTGGTCTGGCTGCCCATTTGTTCAAAACACAATTTACCTTGGTTCACAGTTTCAGGAGACCTCACGGTAGTGTGCTGGGACAAATTAGGCAGGGATCTTGACTTTGCTTGGGAACAAGGGATGCTAAAGTCCAGAGTCCATTCTGTTTGGAAGTTAGTGCATAGCTGTATTAAAGACCAGAGGTACTATAAAGAGCGATGGAAAAAGGGAAAGCTGTGCTAGAAATGTTACAAGAAGAAAGATCAGAAGAGATTGAGAGCACAGGAGAGTCAGGTATGCACAAAACAGATTCTGAGGAAGAATTGCAAGCCCTCATAGAACAGGGTCAGAAACAATCCCTTAAGGGGCAGAGGGGGAAGGGAGAGGAGAAATGGCTATGTAAGGAGGAGGAAAACCCTCCTAGGACAATGCTGTTGGTGCCTTCTGCTTATCAGAGTGAGGAAGGGCGGGACCGAGGTACAGGGCGTTCCTTTTGCCCTGAGGTCTGGAAAGCCTTACGAAATGACTTAAGTCTGGCCTATCCAGTTTTCCAGGATGCCCAAGGCAATAGATAGGAGGAGCCTTTAGACTTTAAGGTCATCAAGGCTTTGGCTGAGTCTGTGAGAACATATGGAATTTCAGCTTCTTTTACTGTAGCTCAAGTTGAAGCCCTAATAGGCATAGCATGACTCCTACTGATTGGAGTGGGTTGGCTCGAGCATGCCTAAGCCCCAGGCAGTATCTGGATTGGAAAGCCTTTTTTATTGAGTATACCAATGAACAGGCTTCAGCTAACCTGGCAGCCAGAAATGCAGCATGGGACAGGGACATGTTGTTTGGACAAGGACACTTTGCTAACCAACAGACAGGATATCCAATACAAGTTTTGAACAAGTAAATCAGATTGCCATGAAAGCATGGAAGTCATTACCTAATAAGGAAGAGGTGAGTGGTAACCTCACTAACATACTGCAGGTCCCATGGAACCATTTTCAGATTTTATGGCCTGTTTGGTAGAGGCTGCAGGGAGAGATTTTGGCATTACAGCAGCCATAGTTGCAGCTATCTCTTTTGCAGTTGTAGATACAGTCATGGCTGCCATGGCTATGAGCACATCAGTGCAGACAGCCTCTAAGCTAAATGAGTTGTCCAAGAATGTGGCTACCATCTTGGATGCTCAATCCACAATTGGTGCTCAACTAAAAGGAGGTTTAATGATTGTAAATCAAAGAATTAATCTGGTGCAGGAGCAAATAGATACCTTGTGGCAGCTGGCCCAATTGGGATGTGAAATGAAATATTCAGGCTTGTGTGTTACCAGCATTCAGTATGAGAACTATACATATGCTGCTAATTTGTCACGACAGTTGTCTAGCTATCTTTTAGGAAATTAGTCTGCTGACTTTGATCATTTATTTGTACAGCTGTGAATGGCAATCGTTGCAGTAAATTCAACAGATATGGATGTGGGACTGGCTGCCGGATTGTCATCGTGGTTCCTGTTGCCATGGATCATCTGAAAGAGTGGGCGGGAATGGGAGTCATGGCTGTCCTCTTGTTGCTTATCTCCTTTGTGGGCTTGTGGTGACTTTGCAAGATGAGGTTTGCTCAGAAGTGCCAATGCAGCTATGGTTGTCAAGGCATTTGCAGACATTGAGGCAGGACAGTCTCCCCAAGCATGGCTTGCAGTCATGAACAAGTATTGATCCTTCATGCTCAGGTTGTATGGCTTAGCACTGCACTCTGAGTTAGCTCCAGAAGTGAGCAACTCCAAGAAGGGCAAGTCTGGTTGCATGTGGGTTGGTGTACGAGGCCCCACCTCCAGGAAAAGATGCCGGATGGGTGTGGCACTGACTTGGCTGACTACCAGGATTCAGGGTCATTACAATGTCCACTGCTTTACTGGAGACCAGACCACTACCCTTACCTGTTGTGTTATAGGGGGAACTGTAAAGAGCTGCAAAGTGCCGCCCCTGAAAGATGGCGCTGGCTTCCACCTTCCACCTCCCAGAGGGTGAGTATTCTCTGGTGTAAACAAGCCCTTATTTGGTTAAGTCTGTTCAGCCTGTCTGCTTCCTTGTTAGAGTAGCCTATCTGCAGGATCCATGTATCTCACTGGGGTTGGTTAACACAAGGGGATTTAAGCCTGTGCAGGGGTCCCCTGGGGCCCCGTGGGTCAGAAGAAGCATGTTCAAGGATCCTGATTAAAACTGCATGAAGAATATCTTCCTGGAGTCGCGTTTTCCTTGCTGGCAGGGGTAGGCGTGTACATTTCTGGTTTTTTGTTTTGTTTGTTTTGTAGTGGTTTTTGGGGGATATGGCTTAGTTTATGGAAATAGCTAAAGGTTAAAGTGAACAAAGATGAAGCTAGATAAACTTTTGTGAACAAGAGTAGAGCTTAGGAATTTATAAATCTTGATTGTCAAATATACCTTATATATCAAGCATATGTTACTTATCTAAATTTTCTGTTAAGCTTGATGTTAACTTGTGTGGGAGCATGCTGAGTTATCACCTATATGGTTCCACAGTGGCAGGGATTTTTTTTTACAAAGGAAAAGTTCAGAAAGTTTGTCATTTTATCCATTTTCATTGTTCAATGCCAACACACACGTTCCCAAAGGAAAAGGCATAAGGGACCTCATATAACACTGAGAATCATTAAAAATGAAAGTAAAAAGGACGGGAGAATTGTGATCTTTAAAGTTGAAATGCTGGAATTTTGTCTAGTATAATTGGTTGCCATGTTGTCCACATCAGGTAATCATTATTAGATGTTAGTAAATTATCAGTGATTGGCAATGGGTGGTATTATTTTATGCAGTGTTATTACTTGATCACATGGGTTACTGTATGTCCTAAGTAAACCTTTGGGATAACTGTTGCAGTCACTATATGAAAGTCAGTATAGGAAAGGCTATATTGGCTAGTTTATTGCCAATGTGGCACAAATTTGAGTCATTTGGTATGAGACTTTCAGCTAAAAATACAAATATTTTGAAGGTATTTTCTTATTTAGTGATTGTTGGGGGAGGATGGAGACCATGGTATGTGGTGCCTCCTCTGGGCTGGTGGTTATTACTGGGGTAGATAGGAAAGCAGGCCAACCAAACTTAAAGAAACAAGCCAGTAAGCTACACCCCTGCATAGCCTCTGAATCCAATCCTGCCTTCAGTTTCCTGTCCTGGACCTTTAGAGATGTACTGTGGGGTAGAAGCAGAAGATGAAATACAACCTTTCCTCCCCAGACTGCTTTTGGCAGGAGTATTTTACCACAATAGAAACTCTAATTATGACAGTGCCTTTGTCAACATTTATTCAAAAATGTTTGTGTTAAGTAATTCTACATTTGAATTTCTTCTGTCATATAGCTAACTATTGTATGCAATGTATCAATCATCTAAATTTGTATAGAACAAATATAAAAATCAATGAACATCCCCAAAGAGTCAATTTTCACAAAAGCTTTTCTAAGTAAAAAGCAAACATTGTCCTCTTTTAAGCAGAAGTGATACTGAAATCCATTTTTAATTAAGTCCTCAAAGACTTAGTAAGAGTTGTCTTCTTTATGACTAATTTTTTATCAAACTCAATCTAAAACTTTTTCCAACAAATACGACATTTCATACTGCTCCTCAGAAAGCATGTAAAATAAGCCCATGTTTTCAAACAGCAGGGAATCTTCCAGTACAACAATTAACTGGTAACATATGGCACTGCTGCCAAGAGGGTTTTTAATCCCCTTAAACATTAATGTAGCATTTTTGCTTCTGTCACAATAAGGCAGCCATCTGTGTTTGAACCTGCTGGGAAACTGGGGATATGTTTGCAGAAAGAGGAAAGAAACGAAATGTAGATACACAGGATGTTCGGGTTTCAAAACCTGGCATCTAATATCAATGATGTATAAAAACAATGAGGAGTTTGGAGGTTGTATGAATTCCTTTGATCCTGAACAGCTGATTTGCAGAAACTTCTCTTTAAATTTTAATAAAAGTAACTTCCCTTTCCTTTATCCATGGGCCTTTAGAAGGTAAAAGGCATATCATATTACATAAAAAAGAACTTTTTACTGCTTTATAAATTATGCTTTGCAGTTGGCCCTGGTTTTCCAATGTGTAGATGGAGAAAAGATAGGTGATTCGAGACAGTTTGCTGTTCAAAGACCATGAACAACATATAAAGACTCATCTTCCAAATCTCAGATTCTGAAAGACAGGGAAGCAAAACAGAAAAGCAAAGACAGAGGCATTTGCAAATAAAATTGCTCCCTTGAGTTCTCCATGCTGAACTGGCAGTTTTTGAACAGTTAGATGCCTGCCTACTTACAATTTTGATGAATCTGATCAATCTACATATTTTTTGCTTCTTAGCCTTTTACTATATACAAAAGTACCTTTTATAATTCAAAGTGATAAAACATTTATTGATTTGTTCTATCAATTATTTAGATTTACACAACATTTTAAAGTATTCATCTAATATTTTTAGTTCATACTTTTAAGGTTATGAAGCAATGTCTCAATTTTATTATTTGGTGTTTAACTGCTTCCTCAACACTATTTGTTGAAGAGATTATCAATTAACCAAATAAGGTTTATATCTTTGCTGAAAATTATTTGTTTTTACAGGCAAGGTTTTATTTTGGGGTTCATGATTCTAATTCATTTGTTTGTTCGTCAATAGATAAATACTGCATTTAGTTGATTACTTTAAATTGTCATAGAACATTGTGTTTATCTTCTTCTGTTTTGTTTTTGATACAGGGTCACACTCTGAGGATCTCTCTGTGTAGACATGCTTTGTGAAAATGCTTAAAGATCTAACTACAGCCTCAGTCTTTCAAGTCCTGGCTTTAAAGGTATATGCAACCACACATAACCACAATAAGGTTTGAAACTCAAAGGTGAAAAACTTCTAAGTTCTTTCTTATTCAACAATATGTGAGCTACTAGTGACATCCTTATATTTGATACAAATTTTAGGATTTGCTTTTCTCTTTGTGAAAAAAGAGACTATGATAAATTGTTGTCTTTAATCTGTACATTTGTACATATTAATAATAAGCCTTGCAGTCAATGAACAGGAGATGGCCATTTGTTTGTGGATTATTTTTGAGAAAATATATATGCCTGATATAAAATTATGTATAATTATGTGGTAATTTGGTATATGTATAAAATGAGTAATAAAGCAGGATAATTGCATTTCAATCTTCTTAGACATTATCAATTATGTGGAAAACTTCATATTTACCTTTCCTAATTTTTTAAAAAGAAATGAGTTTCTGTGAAATGTGCCTTAATTACGTTTAGCAACATTACAGTATTCAAGAGTTTAGCCTTTATGATTAACTTTATTAAGATATTATTTTTCATGCTTTATAAACAAAGTTGTTTTCTTAATATGATTTTCCGATCATTCATTGTCAGTGTTTATAATTTTACATGTTTTTCACGTATATATATGTACTTTCCTCTGCTAAATTTCATATGGTTGGTTGATAAATTTCAATATTAAAATAAACTTTATTTGTACATACACAGTAGGTATATTATTTGGATATCCAATTGCAAGTATATAGGTTATCTTAAAGATGACAGTTTATTTTAAAATGATTGACTTCATTAATAAAAAAATACTTCTTTATAGTTCTACTACTTCAATTTCTTTTGGTGATTATCTCACTTAGGGTTACTACTGTGATAAATCAGCATGACCAAAGCAAAATGGGGGAAGATATAGTTTATTTGCTTTTACTTCTGTACCATAGCTCATCTTTGGAAGAAGTCAGGGCCGGAACTCAAACAGGACAGGAATCTGTAGGCAGGAGTTAATGCAGAAGATATAGAAGAGTGATGCTTACTGTCTTGCTCCCCCTGGATTACTTAGCCTGCTTTCTAGTGTGTAGAAACCAAGAGTGGCCCTCTCCACAATGGGCTGGGTCCTCCCACATAAGTTACTAATTCAGAAAATGCCCTCAAAGGCTTGCCTACATCCAGTCCTACAGAAGCATTTTCTCAGTTGAGAGTCCTTCTTTGATGATTCTAGCTTGTATCCAGTTGATACAAAACCATCCAGCACAACTTATGCCTTTTCAAATTGACACATAAACCCATCACAGTTATTCAACAGCCTTTCCTTTCTTAGTCTTCTCCAAGACTGCACATTGTAATAGACATCACAATATAAAACATTTTATAAACTTTAAATGATACACAGTCTTACAGATCTAAAATTTATAAAGTTGTCTTTTTAAAAATATCCATTCTTGCTGGGCAGTGATGGCACATGCGAGAAGGCAGAGGCAAAGAGTCTGTTTGAGTTCAAGTCCAGCTTGGTATACAAAGCAAGTACCAGAACAGTCAGGGGTACACAGAAAACAACAAAAAACAAAAACAAAAATAAAACAAAACAAAAACAACAAAAAACCCTGTCTTGAAAAGCAAAAAACAAAACCCAAAAGAATAAAACAAAATCCAAGAGTCTTTAAATTCCAAAGTCTCTTTTTAAATGTTTAAAGTCTCTCAACTGTGAGCTGCTATACAATCAAAAATAAACTAAATACTTTGTCATAAAATTAGCCTGTAAATGTTGTAAGTATAAATATGTTATATCACATGCCTATTCATACAGACCTTTTGTGTGTGTGTGTGTACATATTTATGTATATATGCATATGCATGTAGAGTGTATAAATGTGCTTGTTGTGAGAAAATGTGTATGTGCCTTACTTTTCAAGTTCAGAGGTCATTGTTGAGTGTCTTCCTCAATCACTTTCCACCTTAATTTTTAAGATCTCTCATTGATCCTAAAGCTTGCTAATTCCACTAGAGTTGTTGACCAGCAACATTAAAGGGATTTTTCAGGTCTCCATAGTGCTAGGATTGCAAACATATGCTACCACACCTGGCTTGTTTTTTAGTGCATGTTGGGTATGGGATTTAGATATTCACCAGGATCTGCCAGGATTTTACTGACCATTATTTGCAGACCAATCACAGTAGTATCAGAATTACAAGGGGTTCTTGAATGTATTTCATGAAACAAATTTTTTTGACCTTTGCCTCTTCTCTGAAGAGTACAATGAGAGTATTTGTCTACCCAATAGTATTATTTAAGTTAGTATTCTTTTTACATATATAGCTTTTCTGACTAATAATTTTAAATGATTGTTTTCAAATTTCATTTAAAGGAATATTTTCAACAATTCATTTTTATTGCTGATGCAGTTTCTTCTTCAATGCTTCTAGAGAGTTTTTCATTTAAGTTACATAACAAAACTATGAATATTTTTGCCATCCCATTTTACAATTTTACTATGGTTGAGTTTTTATTTGTGCATTGTTTTACTGATTTTGTATTATTGCACATCAATTCTTTCACCTCATAAGTAAATTTCCTTACAATCTCTTGGATGTTTTAAAGTTCATATATTTGAATTTATTCAAGGTTTGTTTCTAGAAATTCATTCTTATCCTTTGATTAGGGAATGTTTATTTGTTTTCTGTTTTGGGGGTCTTTATTTTTCATGTTTTATCATTATTTCATTGAGACAGAGCTTCAGAAAACAAAGGTAATCTTCACCAGTCTTTATAAACTGATTTTACAAAGAGAAATCCTTTTAGCAATCATTTCAGCAAGATGTTCTAAGTTTCTTATATCAATTCTTAGGCTTATATATACTTTATATATGTCTGTGATTATATAATTCATTTTAATATCTTAAGTGTTCTGTTGCTGTGTTATGAGAACCACAAAGTTATATATATATATATATACACACACATATATATGCACACACACACATATATATATATATATATACACACACACACAAACACACACAATATATATATTCAGATCCACATAAAGAAGCCATGTCCTAAGGCCAGTACCCCAAAGCTATTGGAGAAATTAATTCCCACAGCAATTCTTTTTGTCTAAATAACAATGTTCTAAAAGTATATACAATAAGAACAAATATCAAGAATTGTCTAGGAGAAAGAAAGGGTAATAATATATGCAAATTAAACTGCAACCAACAAGAACAATATCAAATGAAACAAATTCTAACTTTCCAGACTGTAGGTAATTGGCAAGAAGTAAGATGGCTAGGCAGAGAAAGAAATATGGGTGGGAGGAAACAGGAACTTGCTATTTTTTTCTTCTGGGAAGCTAGTGCAGTAAAGATGGCTTTGGCTTACTCCTTCCTCTCTGATCTCTTAGCATTTCCCTCTATATCTGACTCTGAACTTTTATTATAAAAACCTTTAGACTTCTTCTTACAAAAAGGAGATCAAAGGGTTACTAAGTGGAAAGAAACCCAAACTATCACCTTTCACAAAAGATATGATAGTACATTTAAACATTAAAACTTCTACCCCAGAACTTATTTTTTGAAGAACACATGAAAAGTTGTATTGCATATGTTTTTACAGTTAAACATGAAGATATCCAAGGTATACCTCTTAGAACTACAATAAGAAACATAGTTGAGTTTCTATTTTACCCTGCTATCAGAAAAGAACAATATGAACAGACAGAACATCAATAAGAACACAGCTGTAATCAATACTCAATACTCTAACTCAACTATCTGTAAATTCTGACAATAGCCTATACTCTAGACCAATGTGTCATGCTAGCAGAGATATAAAAACCCTCAAAAATTATTAGATCAAACTACTCAATGTATAAAATACATCATACAACAACCAAAGGGTAAGTAATGTTGGTTCTACATTTAAATATAATGGAATCCATAACAATAACAACCAAAGAAAAAAGATCACTGTGGAGAGGATAAGAGACCATTCTAATAGGGAAATAGACCAGACAAGGAGAAACAACTACCATTTAATTTCACCCAAGTATGAAATTTTGAAAGAATCTAATGGAAGTTAAACATGCTCAAAAGAGCCTGTGAAGGAAAGAAAGAGGTGGTGAATTTGTACTGAGCATTACTAACCCATAGGTATATAGGGAAAATAAGTAACAATATTCTCCTACATTTTGGGCTGACTATGGATAGTGATAATATATTATGTATATATTTTTGAAGCAGAAAATTTTGAATATTTTTACTCTAAGGGAGTGATACTTATTAGAATAGTTAGATTGTTTATTCTGAACATTAAACAATGTATATGTATGTCAACACTTCAGGTGATACTTTATAAATACACATGTGCTCTGTAAATAACTTTACAAAAAATACAGAATAAGATGTGAAATCAGCATGAGATTGGGTAGAAATATGCTAATTTTAAATTAAGTGCCCTGGAATCAGGATGACTTGCCCTTTGACAGGCTCCATCTCTTACAAACCATGTCTCCATGAGCATATCACTGCTTTCTGCCTTTTTTCTTTCTTTTAATTTATTTTTTTTAATATTTTTTCTTATTTTACATATTAATCCCAATTCCCTCTCCCTTCCATCCTCCCATGCACCCTGAACCACTCCCTCATCCTGTCACCTAACCCTTCCATTCCCCAGAGATGCTGACAGTTTCCAGGAGAAATTATCAGTCTGTCAAGTGATTTGGGGTAGGGCCTAACCCCCTCCCATGCTTATGTCTCTAGGCTAAGGTAATATCTGTCCATAAACAACAGGTGATTTACTAGGATTTACATCCTGCTTCCAATGTCAGAGGTCTCATAGACTGCCCAAGCCTTCTAACTGAGATCTAATAAAGGTGGTCTGGGTCCATTCTATACTGGTTTCCCAGCTATCTATCTGGGGTCCATGAGCTCCCCCTTTTTCAGGTCAGCAGTTTCTGTGGGTTTCTCCAGCCTGGACCTGACCCCTTTAGTCATCCTCCCTCTCTGCAACCTAATTCCAGGGGTTCGGCTCAGTGTTTAGCTGTGGGTGTCTGCTTCTGCTTCCATCACCTACTAGATGAAGGCTCTAGGATGGCCTTAAAGGTAGTAATCAATCTCATTATCAGGAAAGGGCATTTAAGGAAGCTTCTCCACTGTTGCTCAGATTGTTAGCTGGGGTCATCATTGTAGGTCTTTGGACATTTCCGTAGTGCCAGATTTCTCTTTAAACTTATAATGGCTCTCTCTATTAAAGTATCTCTTATTGCTCTCCTCTATTCCTCCCCCAACTCAATCTTCTTGCTCCATCATGTTCTCCTCTCCCCTCCACTTTTTCCCTTCTCTTTCTCCTAACTACCTCTCCACTTACTGCCTCCCATTCCAAATTTGTTCAGGAGATCTTGTTCCTTTCCCGTTCTGTGAGGGACCTTGTATGAATCTCTTAGGTTCCTCCTTGTTCCCTAGCTTCTCTACTGGTGTGACCCATAGGCTGGCAACCCTTTGTTCTATGTCTAAAATCCATATATGAGTGAATATGTAACATGTTCATCTTTTTAGGACTGGGTTACTTCACTCAGAATGGTTTCTTCAGATTCCATTCTTTAGTCTTTGAATTTCAAGATTCCATTAATTTTTTTTTCCTGCTGAGTAGTATTCTTCTGTGTAAATGTACCACAATTTCTTTATCCATTCTTCAGTTGAGGGGCATCTAGGTTGCTTGCAGGTTCTTGTTATTACAAATAATACTGCTATGACCATGGTTGAACAGATGTTTTGTTGCATGGATGTGGATCATTTGGGTATATGCTTAAGAGTGAAATTGTCAGGTCTTGTGGTATACTGATTTCTATTTTCTTGAGGAACCATCATACTGATCTCCAAAATGGCTGTCAAGTTTGCACTCCCACCAGCAGTAGAGGAGTGTTCCCCTTTCTCCACATCCTTTCTAGCATAAACTGTCATTGTTTTTATTGTTATTATTATTATTATTATTATTATTATTATTATTATTATAACCATTCTGACAGGAATAAGATGGTATTTCAGAGTTCCTTTGATTTGTATTTCCCTGATGGCTAAGATGTTTAGCACTTTCTTAAGTGTCTTTCGGCCATTTTGGTTTCCTCTATTGAGAATTCTTTATTCAGTTCTGTACCCATTTTTTAAATTGGATTATTTGATGTTTCAGTGACTAGTTTCTTGAGTTCTTTGCATATTTTGGCGATCAGCCCTCTGACAGAAATGGGGTTGATGAAGATCTTTCTCCATTCTGTGGGCTGCTATTGTGTCTTGCTGACTGTGTCATTTGCCTTATAAAAGCTTCTCAGTTTCATGAGGTCCCATTTATTAATTGTCAATCTTAGTGTCTGTGCTATTGGTGTTATGTTCAGGAAGATATCTTATGTGCCAATGCATTCAAGGGTACCTCCCATGATGTAAGATGTCATTTTGTAAATATGGTTCTCTTATTGGTTAATAAATAAAGCATTGTTGGCCAATAGGAAAGAATGATAGGTGAGACTAGGAGACAAGGAGGATTCAGGGAGAGTCAAGATATAGAGACTTGGGAGAAGAGGGCCAGACCCTATCTCTGTTAAGATAAGACCACATGGAAACACTTAGATTGATAGAGCTAGCCAATAAGAAATACTAGTAACAAACCAACAGCTTTATATCTAATACAGCATCTCAGTGTATTATTTTGAGACTGATGGGGCTGTGGGTCCAGGCTGGTGGGAAAAGCTGCTTGTAACAAAATGTACCTACAATGTGGGTACTAAGAACTTCCACTTTAAACTTAACAAATCCAATTTATACTTTTTTTTAAATTCATTTCCTTAAAAGTTTAAGTCTAAGGTCAGATTATTGGGGAAAAAATTTCGACTTTTGTTTCCACAGAAAATGAAAAGCTATGGATTCTTTGAAGACTAACATGGTTTGAACAAGCAAGAGCCCCTGAACCAGTATACCAGGTGATCAAACATTCAAAACAGCTGGAACAAGGAAGCCTTGCAGACCACTACAGCCAGGATTTCTGCATCTTCTTAGGAATCCCCAAGACAGTGTCCTCTACCAGCAGAAAGCAGTTGGACCAAAATTCCCAAATTCCCAAATTCGCAAATACTGTCTACCAACCAATGTTTTATTAAAGGTAAAAAGGGGATTATAGTATAGAAATGAGTACTTCATTTTGGAATGGATTTTCATTTATTGATACAATTTAAGGTTAGTTTTGTAACATGTATATTTCTCCTCTTGTTTAGATATTGTGTTTATATAGCTCATTTAAAAATGTATACTTTAGTACAGATTTTAGTTACCCATAATTGTTTATACTTTAGTTAGATTTTACCTATAATAATCAAAACTTACAGTTAAGTTAGGATTTCTAGATATACAGAGAAGTATTTTAGATGAATAGGCATTCTTCAAGCCTCTCAAAGACCTACAGAATATGGCATTTAAAATGTTTTAGGGTTTTCCTTGACAGTGAGACATAACTGCTCCTGGCAACACCGCCTTCATCAGAAAGGAAGATGGACATTGAAGAAACTCATTATGGAGTTTATTTCTAATATGGCAAGATTAGCCATTTGGGCAAGATACTGCACTTGTCTGGACTGTTTGACTTTATGCTGTATAAAGTAGACATATATGTAATGGGAGATGTCATTCTGTAAAAATGTTTCTCTTATTGGTTAATGAATAAAGCACTATTTGCCAACAGGAAAGGAAGATAGGAGGGACTAGGAGACCAGGATGAAAGAGGAAGTAGTAAGGAGGAGTCTAGATGTAAAGACTGGAGAGAGCAGAATGCTAGCCCGCTCTCCAATATGATGAGACCATGTGGACATACATAGATTAATAGAAATGGGTTAATAATATTTAAGACAGAACTAGCCTATAAGAAACTAGTAACTGGCCAACAACATTGTATCAAATACAGAGTCTCTGAAGGTTATTGGGGGCTAGTGTGGTAGTGGAACCAACCAGCAGGAAAAACTTACTCATAACATATGGCACCCAATGTGGCTAATAAGAACTTCCACTTAAAACTAAGAAAAGCTTAAGAAATGGTTTTAGAAGCAAAAGAACAAAGAAAAGCAAGGCTTCTTACTAACAGAATGTTTCTGGGTTGAACTCTGTTTTGCTAGAAACAAGCAGAGATTTGTGCAGTTCTTTTAAGGGAGGTTTCCTGACTCAGCATAAGCATCAAAAAAAAAAAAAAACCCGCAAGGCTTTTAAAGAGCTCTTCTAACAACTTATTGATATGTATGAGAGCTAGCAATGGCAGTGAGCAAATCTCTAAGCTGGTAACATGATGCTTGATGGCAGTGTAGACCAAGGCAGTGAGATCATCTCTCAGTGCTGGCAGTAAAATAGCAGCTGCCATCTTGGATAGACTGCTGCAGCTAAAACAGCTGAGGCTTTCATTTTAGCAATGTTGTTGTTTACCAGATAAACAATTCCTGGCCAGACAAAGATAAGATTTACATTAGAGACAGATTCAGATTAAGAAAAACTTCTAAAGGTTTAAAGTGTGTTTTAAAATATACGTAGGCATGAGAGAGAAAAAAAATGTTTTTTCAAAGACCAGAGGAGCTGGGTGTGGTGGCACACACCTTTAATTCCAGCACTTTGAAGACTGAGGCAAGCAGATCTCTGTGATTGCAAAGTAAACCTGCTATGCAGGGTGAATTCCAGGACAGATAAAAGTTACACAGAGAAACACTGTCTCAAAATATGCAAATATAGAAGTAGAAGAAATAGAGTAATAAAAAAGCCACGTAAAGATGGAAAGCACCAAGAAACTTTGGATATTGTACGCTGTTCTGTTATCTTTAAATTGTTTGCCTGCTGAGGAAATAACAACTACTGATAAAAGAAATGTTGCTGGACTAATCCAATTTATATATTTTAAAAATGCTTTGACTCCAAAATTTAAGTTCAAGGACAAGTTACTGAGGAAAAGGATTTCTAATTTTGTTTCCACAGAAAATGAGAAGCTGTGGATTCCTTCCAGGCTAATGTGGTTTGATCAAGCCAGACGCCCTGAAATAGCACCCCAGGTGATCCAACCTTCAGTGCAGTTGGGAAAAAGCAGCCTTGCAGACTACAGACAGGATTTCTGAGTCTTCTTAAGATTCCCCATGACAGCGCCCCCTACTCGCAGGAAGTAGTTTAGAAAGAACAACGCTCAAATTCCCATATATTGTTTATAAATTGTTTTCATTTAAGTGGGCTTAGTTATAAATGGTTAATGACCACAAACAATCTTTTTAAAGGTAAAAAGGGAATTATGGTATAGATATGAATACTTTGTTTTGGAATGGATTTTCATTTATTGATACAATTGAAGGTCAATTTTGTGATATGTATATTTCTTGTCTTGTTTAGGTATTGTGTTTATATAGCTCACTGAAAAATGTAATGTATAATTTAGTACAGATTATAGAGAGTTACCTATGATCGTCAAAACTTGGAGTTTAGTTAGGATTTCTAGATATGCAGAGATCTTTTTGAGATAAATAGGCATTCTTCAAACCTTTCAAAGACCTACAGAATATGGCATTTAAAATGGTTTAGGTTGTTTCTTGACAATGAGACATAACTGCTCCTGGCAATACCATCAGAAAGGAAGGTGGACCTTGAAGACACTTGTTACAAAGTTTGCTTTAAATACTGCAGGACTAGCCATTTGAGCAAGATACTGCTCATGTCTAGAATGTTTGACTTTATGCTGTATAAACTGGACATGCAGGACCCACAGGAAAGTGACTGCTCAAATAAGATGGATAGTGATACAGGGTTCCTGCTTCATGAAATTGTCTGCCAGACACACTATGGCCTATGGGATGAAGATGGAACATTACAGAAGAACTTCAGGTGACTGACCAGGCAGTGACAAACTGCCAATACAAGAAGACAGTTTAAAGTTTCTTGCTTTGCTGAGAAGTCTGTCAGACACACTATGGCCTATGGGAACATTACAGAACTTTGTGTGACTGACAGGCAAGTTATCTCTGTCATGTCTAGAGTTTATATGTTATCCTTCTGTAGTCTTTGAAGGAGTTAAAGACAGATAGTTATGGTTACAGTTTTCTCTAGTTAGGATTAAAGATAAGTTAAATATAAGACTATACACTCACAAAAATAGGATAGATGATTAAATACTTTATAGAGAGCTTCCGCCTTCCTCCTCCCTGAGGGTGAGCGATCTCTGGCGTAAACAAGCTCTTATTTGGTTAAGTCTGTTCAGCCTATCTGCTTCCGTGTTAGAGTAGCCTATCTACAGGGTCACCGTACCTCACTGAGTTGGTTAGCTCAAGGAGATTTACGTCTGTGCAGGGGTCCCCCAGGGTCCCGTGGGTCAGTAGATACATGTTCAAGGATCCGGATTAAAACTGCATGAAGAAGATCTTCCCGGAGTCGTGTCTTCCTTGCTGGTCAAGGGTAGGCACAGTACAAATGGCAGCCCATACAGGGAATCTTCAGGTCAGAACTTCTTGCAGTCAGGGCAGTGCTGGTAAGTTCCCATGGTAAGTTGGGACCAAGTTAAGGCCCTCAGTATAGAGGCAATAAGGTCTCCGGTAAGGAGCAATGGGGTTCTGGGTTTGACCAGGATAAGGCCCTCGGTAAAGAGGCTATAAGGTCTCCAATAAGGAGCAATAAAGTCCCAGGTAAGTTGGGACCAAGTTAATGACCGTGGAAATAAGCAGCAATAAAGTATCAGGCATTGAGCGAGAAGTTCTAACGAACCAGAAGCAAAATTTTTAAAATGGGGACTTCTCAGTCTCATCCAATTTTTGTGGCTCTTCAGGAGCTACTTTTGTCAAAGAAACTTAAAATAAATAAAAGCACACTAGAAAGATTCCTGAGGCCCTACCTCCAGGAAAAAGATGCCAAATGGGTATGGCACTGACTTGGCTAACGACCAGGATTCAGGGTCATTACAATGTCCACTGCTTTACTGGAGACAAGACCGCTACCCTTGCCTGTTGCATTATTAAAACAAAAAGGGGGAACTGTAGAGAGCTGCAAAATGCTGCCCCTTAAAGATGGCTCTGGCTTCTGCCTTCCACCTCCCTGAGGGTGATTGCTCTCTGGTGTAAACAAGCCCTTATTTGGTTAAGTCTGTTTAGCCTGTCTGCTTCCGTATTAGAGTAGTCTATCTGCAGGGTCCATGTAGCTCACTGGGGTTGGTTAGCGCAAGGGGATTTAAGTCTATGCAAGGGTCCCCCAGGGTCCCACGGGTCAGAAGGTGCATGTTCAAGGATCCTGATTAAAACTGCATGAAGAAGATCTTCCCAGAGCCACATCTTCCTTGCTGGCAAGGGTAGGTGCAGTACAATATTTGTTTTAAATCTTCCTAAATGTTAAAGGACTAAATATTGTTAACTCTGGTTCTTATTTGATACCTGTTCTGTTATATATTTTTGCTATATTAAGGTTAAAACCCTTCTTTTTTCTGTTAGACTGAAAAGAGGAGATAATGGGAGATTTGCTTGACTTTATCCTGTATAAACTAGACATATATGATGGGAGATGTCATTCTGTAAAAATGTTTCTCATATTGGTTAATGAATAAAGCACTGTTGGCCAATAGGAAAGCAAGATAGGCCACCCATCATGGCTTCTTGTTGTCATTTAAATTTAAATTTCAGTTGTGTTTTCTCCTATTCTTTTATTTATTATTATAAAGCTGTAAACCTGTTGCTAGTTTTTTTTAGTGGCTAGCCCTGTCTTAAATATTAACCCATTTATATCAATCTAAGTATTACCATATGGTCTTATCTTACCGGAAATAGGGTCCAGCTGGAGTTCTGCTCTCTCTGTTCTACATGTTGAATCCTCTCTACCACTCTCCGAAACTCTCTTGTCTCCTAGTCCTGCCTAGTGCCTTTAAAAATTATAATTAATAATCAAGTCTGTTTTCTCTATAGATATTTCACAAGTTTAGACATGTTGAGTTTGTGGAATACAAAGAAATTTTAGGAAAATACAAGGAAATTTTAGGAAACTTGGCACAAAATTTTTATTTAAATAATGTACCTTTTTATTACAAACATTTTAAAACAGCATAGGTCAATATGGTATTAATAGCTTGGGAAGTCAGCAATTATATTTTTAAGAGTTGTTAGGAAGAACATCTGTTTCCTCACTTTGTTTTCTGTCCTCACTTTAGCAGCTAACTGAACTTGTGAAATAAACTTTTGAATTTAGTGGTTTAAGTCTGCCCTACCAATTTTACCTACAACTATAAACAAACAGCTGGAGGCATGACTTTTCAAATTAAGGTGGAACATTGTTAAATGACCTGCTTTCAAATTTAATCATCCTTTTTTCTGTTTTGTTTCTTCCATGTCTCTTCTTCCTACGGAAATTTATCTCAGGGTTTTATACACTAGTTTGTCAGTAATTGAAGGACAATTTTAGTCATTTCCACAAAAAAGAACACATTTGAAAACAGAAAGTCAGATAATTGCTTTCATTTTAGTCTAGATGCATTACAATATCAAAGTACATTCTTAAAATGTGCTTATGTTTACAAAGATTTATATTTATTATTTTTATATAAGTGTATATTTACCTCTACATGTCTGTGGAGGTTGGAAAATAGTGTGGGTATAGTGGTGTTTTGTTTGCAATCTAACAAATAAAGCTTGTCTAAAGGACAAAATGTGGAGCTAAGCCACTAGACACACACATAGTTAAGAGCTAAGACATTAGCCACACACAGACTAAGCCAATAGTTAGACACACAACTAAGCCACTACTAAGCTATAAAGGATTGACAGTGCTGGTCACATCTTTAATCTCAGCACTTGGGAATGCAGAGGCAGATAGATCTCTGAGTTGAAGGCCACACTGAACTGCACGAGAGTGAATCAGTCTAAAAGAGAAGCAGAGCTCACACCTTTGTTCCTAGCACTTGGGATGACATGCCTTTAGCCCCAGCAGTAGAAAGGAAAATAAGGCAGGAGCTCTTTGCAGTCTTGAGGCAATCTGAGGTTTTGTGGAGAACATTTCAGTCTGCAGTCCCACTAAGGACAGGATCACCCTAATTTGGTCTTAGCCTTGGTAGAGAAGAGAACTCTCTAGTGGCTTGGGTGCTTTACTTTTCTGATATTTAGCTTGAAACACAATATTTGTATCTGTGTTTTTATTTATCATGCTACCTGTAGAATCTCCCTAGAGATGGAGTTAAAATGGATATGAGCAACCTGATATGGGTGCTTGGCACCAAACTGTGATCCTCTATGAGAGAAGCACAAACCTTCAATTGTTGAGACATTTCTCCAATCTCATTATATACTTTTCAATTACAAATAATGCAGATGATTTTTAAATTAGTTATTAAAGCAGGCTGTTAAGACATAAGAGAGGTAATTTTCAGTCTTACTACATCCCTTTTGATATTACTCCAAATGTTCAAATATTAATAAGTAGGACATTCAAAACTAAATATTTTCCAACAGCAAATATTTTTAATGACACTGTAAATTACTCAAGGCCTCTGCTTATTTCTCAGGAGAAAAGGCACTTGTAATGGAAGTATAAGGAGTCTAGTTCACACTCCCAGAATGAGTTTCAAGGCTGGGCATACATTATGACCATTTGTAATCACAGCACTAGCAAAGCAGAATCATGAAATCACAAGTGTGGAAAGATGGGGTGACAACTGGCTAAGTAAACATAGCCAGAATTTAACTGTTCTCAGTTGGTCAGGACACCTTGGCTCAGTAACTGAAATGGATATCAGTTAAGGAAGGCATTTGATGTCAACCTGGCACCTCTATGCACTTGTTAATGTACAAATACACACACACACACACACACACACACACACACACACACACACATACACACACACTCCAAAACTGTGTAGTATTTGTGTCTACATGAAAGAAAAGTTGCCAAGAACTTCAGGAACATGAATGCTTAGTCCTAAATTGGTGGCTATCTATAAGAAGGCTTAGGAGGCATGTCCTTGCTGGAGAAAGTATGCCACTGAGTGTAGGTTTTGATAATTCCAATGTCTCTCAATCTTTTGAGTTCCCTCTCACTGTTTCTCTATTATGGTTCAAGAAATGAACAGGCATCTGTTCATGCCATTCTGTATGCCTCCTTTTTTCATGTTTCCCTGGCATGATTGACTCTTATTCCTTTGGAACTATGAGCCCAAATAAACCCTTTTGAATTTATTTTATTGTTTCCTTTTTTTATTTGAATTTGACACATAAAGTTGTTTTACATGTCAATCCCAGTTCCCTTACCCTCCAATCCTCCCCTATTATCCACACCAAACCCAATCCATCCCTTTTCTGCTCCCCAGGGGGGGAGTGAAGCCTTCTATGGGGAGTCTTCAAAGTCTGTCATATCTTTTGAGGAAGGGATTAGACCAGTCCCCATGTGTCTTGGCTGAAAAAATATCCCTCTATGTGGTATGGGCTCCCAAAGTCCATTCATATACTAGGGATAAATACTGATCCATTACTAGAGGCTGCATAGACTGCACCCAGTCCTCTTAACTAACACCCACATTCAGAGGGTCTCAGTCAGTCCTATACTATTTTCCCAGCTATCAGACTGGGGAGCATGAGCTCCCCGTTGTTCAGATCAGCTGATTCTGTGGGTTTCTCCAGCTTGGTCTTAACTGGTTTGCTTATTACTCCTCCATCTCTGTAACTGGATTCCAGGAGTTTGGATAGTGTTTAGCAGTGGGTGTCTGCTTCTGCTTCTATCATCTACTAGATGAAGACTCTAGGATAGCATATAAGGAAGTCTTCAATCTCATTATCATGGAAGGTAATTAAAGGTAGCCTCTCCACTATTACTTAGATTGTTACTTGGAGTCATCCTTGTAGATCTCTGGGCATTTCCCTAGTGCCAGATTTCTCCTTAAATCTATAGTGGCTCCCTCTATTATGGTATCTCTTCTCTTGCTCTCCTCTACTCATGCCCAGCTCTTCCCTCCTCTTCACCCCTTCTCTTTCTGTGAAGTCCCTCTCCCCTTCCTCTATGCTCCCAATTTGCCCTCGAAATCTTGTCCCTTTCCCCTTCTCTAGGGGAACATGGATTTCTCTTTTAGGGTCCTCCTGTTTCCTAACTTCTTTGGTGGTGTTAATTGTAGGCTGGCAATCCTTTGCTCTATGTCTAAACTCCATATATGAGTGAGTACATACAGTGTTTGTCTTTTTGTGACTGGGTTACCTCACTCAGGATTATTTCTTCCACTTCCCTCCATTTCCCTGAGAACTTCAGGATTCCATCGTGTTTTTCCACTGAGTAGTACTCCATTGTGTAAATATTTTCTCCATCCATTCTTCAGTTGAGGGGCATCTAGTTTGCTTTCAGGTTCTGGCTATTACAAATAATGCTGCTATGAACATAATTGAACAGATGTCCTTGTTATATGAATGTGCATCTTTTGGGTATATGCCTAAGAGTGGAGTTACTGGATTTTGAGGTAGACTAATTTCCATTTTCCTGAGGAACCACCATACTGATTTGGAAAGTGGCTGTACAAGTTTTCACTCCCACCAGCAATGGAGGTGTGTGCCTCTTGCTCCACATCCTCTCCAGCATTAACTGTCTTTGGTGATTTTTATTTTAACCATTCTGGCAGGATTAAGATGGTATCTCAGAGTTGTTTTAATTTGCATTTCCCTGATGCCTAAGGATGTTGAGCACTTTTTCAAGTGTCTTTCAGGAAGTTTAGATTCCTCTATTGAGAATTCTCTATTTAGTACTTTACCCCACTTTTTAATTGGATTATTTGGTGTTTTGGTAACTAGCTTCTTGAGTTTTTTGTATATTTTGGAAATCAACCGTCTCTCAGATGTGGGGTTGTTGAATATATTTTCCCATTCTGTGGTTTGCCGTTTTGTTTTGTTGACTTGTGTCCCTTGCCTTACAGAAGCTACTCAATTTCAGGAGGTCCCAATTACTAATTGTCAATCTTTGTGGCTCTGCTACTAGTGTTATGTTTAGGAAGTAGTCTTCTGTAGCAATTCATTCAAGGGTAACTCCCACTTTCTCTTCTAAGAGATTCGTGTGGCTGGATTTATTTTGAGGTCTTTGATCCATTTGGACTTCAGAAGTCAAACTTTCACTATTAGCAGATGATATGATATTTTACATAATGGACCTGAAAAACTATACCTGGGAAGTTCTATAACTGATAAACACCATCAGCAAAGTGTCAGGATACAAGATTAACTAAAAAAAAAAATTCAGTACCCCTACTATATACAGACAATAAAGAGGCTGAGAAAGATATCAGAGAAACATCACCCTTTATAATAGCCACAAAAAATGTAAAATATTATAGGGTAATACTTACCAAACAAGTGAAAGACCTATATAATAAGAACTTTGAGTCTTTAAAGAAAGAAATTAAACAAGATACCAGAAAATAGAAAGATCTCCAATGCTCTTGGATAGGTAAGGTCATCATAGTAAAAGTGACATACTTGCCAAAAATCAATCTACAGGTTCAATGCAATCCCCATCAAAATCCAAGCACAATTCTTCACTAACCTTGAAAGGACAATACACAACTTTATATGGAGAAAAAAAACACACAGCATAACTGAAAGAACCTTGTATAATAAACTAACTTGCAGGGACATCACCATCTCTGACTTCAAACTCTATTATAATGCTAGAGTCCTGAAAACAGCTTGGTATTGGCACAAAAATTGACACATAGACCAATGGAATCAAACTGAAAACACTGATATTTACCCACACACCTACAAACACCTGATTTTTTTTTTTACAAAGAAGCTAAATTTATACAATGGGAAAAAGAAAGCATCTTCAACAAATGGTGCTAGCATAACTGGATATGGTGTGTAGAAGACTGCAGATAGATCCGTTTCTATCCCCATGCAAAAAAAAAAAAAAAAAAAAAAAACTTATTTTTTTTGTGCACTGCTTTGACCATGGTTTGACCATGGTCTTTTATCACAGCAAAGGTAGTATAACTAATACAATGAGTTTTTAAAATTCTAATTCACTGTGGCTTGTTTATTCAAGTTATTTGTTATTATTAAAACAGGCAAAAAGGAATATTCCAATTGCATAAAATGTGCCAAAAATATATGAACTTAATATTTAAACTTTTACCAAAGAAAACATGAGAACAATATAAAAATAAATAAAAATAACAATATCAACATGAATTGTTTACTAGGATAATTAATTTCAAATTTTTATTGAGTAAAGGCTGATTACCTGGAAATACAATTCTGAGCTATTCACTACTCAAATGAATTAATTCCAGTACATTTATTCTATCTGTGATTATTGACAGTTTGATGAATACTTCTACAATAATGTCAATAATGATGACATATGTCTGCACTATCTTTACCATATTATATAAGTATGATAATATTAAAACATAAAAATTTAAAATATTAGTATCAAATTTATATATAGTTCATAGACCATTTTCTTCAGGATTTCATCTCTTTTCATATAAAGTTTTCTTAATTTGAGCTTACAAACAGAGAAGGTTGGTAGACAAGGTTAAGAATACCAGCACTTTATTTAAGAATTGTTTCCAGGATCCTTTTATAGGGAAGACAAAAAACACAGGAAGTAAAGATTGTTAATCAAGCAATTTGTAATGAAGTGTATTTGGAATTTATCTTGGTGGAAAACTCAGAGACGATATTCAGTAGGGACTTCAATAATCTCCTTTAGGAGAATGGTATGCTGCCTTTTATTTATCGGGGAGGATAAATTCTGTTGAAAATAAAATGTTTCTGGTTATTGGAAATCAAGCTCAAGTTCAATGAATTGGTAAAACTATGCCAATGAGATTGGAAGTGAGTCTCTTTCTTGCTGTGTACACAATTTTGTCCTCTTCATATTCATGAGAATGTTTGTTTTTCTTTTAATTTTTTGTCATTATGAATTTTAATTATGTATCTTACTTATTGTTTACATACTCTTTCTGGAATAGAAGCTATATTACAGAAGAAATGTGTTACTAGTAAATAATTTGTATCAAAAACATTCTTGTGTTTTTACTATCTATACTTGTTTATCATAATTGTTTCCTGAAGTAAAATCCCTTTTATTTTATTAGAAAAGTCTTTGTCTATTTTCTAATCCAACATTTACCATACCCCTGTACATATTGTTTCCATTAATTTCTCTTTTTATTGTAAAACAGAATGACAAATGTATAGGAGCAGTTTTAAAGACGATCATTTGATTTATTTATTTACTTAGTTGTATTTATTTATCAAAATTTATTGTTTTGTTACCAGTGTGTATGTTTATATCAAGCATCCTGTCCCTGAGAAGAAATGGTGCCCAGAAATTTAAATTGGAAAATACTCATCTTATGTTTTTGTAATTATTATTAATCAGAAAGAGAAAATCCAGCAACATGAGATTTATTATTTTAGAAATCTAAGCTAATGGATGAGAATTTTATCATGGCTTTCTAAATATTCCAAACTATCTCTTTTCTCACCCCAGTGCATGAATCTAACACAAGCAAGTGTAATTTGTTCATATTTTCCATATGTTTCTTGATTTATTGTTTATCGAGCTTTCTCTTATCCCAATAGAGAAAAATACTTTGGCATACAGACAAGTACTTGAAATATTTTTAAAAATCTCTAGATGCAAAAAGCTCATGTACAGAAAGTGAAAATTCAGCATTCATTTTTTTTTATTTGAGCAGAAAGTCATATATTTATAATCTGGAAAATAATAGTTAATTATGAGTACTGTTATCCTTATGTAGAAAAATTATTTAAGTGTTTTATTATTTAACTTCCAATAAATTTGCATCAAATCAATCACTTTTATTGTAATAGATCTAATTCATATATTTTGATTTACATTTGTTGTTTTTCTGATTCTGTAATAAAACTCCATGATGAAAACCAATTTGAGGAGGAAAGGCTTTATTTCATCTTACACTAAGTTATCAGTTCATTGCAGAAGGAAGTCTGGGCAGGAACCTTGAAGCCAAAACTGATGTAGGTACCAATGAGTAATGTTAGCTCCCCTGACTTACTTAGTTACTTTTCTTATACAACCTAAGCCCAGATGCTCAGGAATGGAACTATGTACAGTGGGCTGGGCTGGTCCCTCAAACATCAATATGCACTCAAGGACATGCCCTGCACATATGCCTATATTCCAATCTGATTACGGTAATTTCTCAGCTAATATTCTTTCTTCCAAAGTATGGTTAGGTTTATATCAAGAAGACAAATTAACTATGACACTATTCTTATACATTAAAATTGAACTTCTTTGATTTTAAAGGTCATATAATTTAACTTTTAACACATCTTGTTCTGTCTCTGTGAGGTCTGGAGCAACTCCATGCCTATAAAAACAGAATTGAATGACTGTGAGAAAGAAGAAAGTTGTTCAACATTTTACCCCATTTCCCCAAGTACTGTGAGGATTTCACAGATTTTGAACATCAGGACTATGTTCCTGTTCCTGAGCGTCATATACAGTTTGATAATAGAACTCAAGCAATTAATACTTTAGAAAATAAAATGAAAGCTTGAAAATACTATAAAACATATGTGATTTAAAGTATCCATACCATAGACATGATTGACCATGAAAAAAAAAACAAAAAAACAAAAATAAACAAGCTTGTCTTATATTCAGACCTGCCCTGCTCTACCTTTTTTTTAAAAAAACCTTTATTTGCTTGTAGAAACACATTTATGTAATTATGTAATTATGATCCTCTAATCTGGGCTTTGTAGACAGATTTTTCTTTGGGCTGTCAAATCACAAAAAACAGCACAAACACTTATTATTACATGGATCTCCAAGAGTTAAAGGGCAGCTTATTCTACAGAGCTAGTTCCAGGACAGTTAGGTCTATGCAAAGAAACCCTATTTCAAAAGAACAAAGACATTTTACAGATTAAAGATAATATAATAAACCTGATTTACTTGCTTAGTCCCCTAAACATTAAAATGTTTTCTTCCAAATAAACTCTGTGTATTTATTTACCAGATATTTTATTTGTTTAAAATTCTGTGTGTTGTTCTAACTATCTCAAACACTGACATTTTAGCATTCATATTTGATACTTTTCCTCATAGCAACATTGGTAAGAACAGGCAGAAATAAAGAAACCTTTAAATAATATTCCCTTCAATATTAAACTTGGTCTCCCCTGGCAAATTTTACTAGCAAAAGTAAATCAATCCACACTATCAGTTGACTACACAATCAGTTGTGTGAAATAAGTGTCCCAATAGGGATGCCTTCATTTTATTTATATCATCACAAAGGAAGCCATTTATTAAGCAAAATTCTCATTCTACTTGCACACAGAGAGAGCAAGCAGATATCATTGGCCATAGGTCTTTGAGAGGCAAGTTGTATACTGATGTTTATATGGAACAACCTATATCTAATGAAATTTCATTTTTATTTCTTTTATCACCTGGGTTTGTTTTGTCCATTATGTACAACAGTTTATTTCCACAAACTATGAACATTAATTTTAACTATGGTCATCTTTCATATGAGACTGCTGCTATTCCTTCATGTGTCAATACCAAATGGATACTGCCCAAGTGATCATTTATTATATGAAAGAGAAGAAAGTTTTCATGGAAATTTTTTTTCTACAATGCTCCAAATAAAAATCATCACAGCATTATCTAGGACTTTGGGTTCAGTTCATATAGAATATAATGTAGTTGAAAATCAAGACTGAAAATAACCCATACCAGGTGAGTGTTCTTTTGCTGTGACATCCCAATCTAGATTTTAAAAGTGACAGGGAAAGAGTTAGAGGTGGTCAAACTTGTGCATTTGAAAATGTTCCCACTGGTAAAGCTGTCTTAGTCTATGATCTCTTGCTGTGAATAGACACAATAACCACAGCAACTCTTATAAAAGATAATATTTAACTGGAGACTTATTTATAGCTTTCATTTCATAATTTATGCACTATAGAAGGAAATAAGAAAAAGTAGGAATAAGGAGGATTACTTTATCATCATTGTGGTAGTTTTAATGTAATTGGCCCCCATAGGCTTATAGGGAGTGGCACTGTAGGGAGGTGTGACCTTGTTGAAATAGGCATGGCCTTGTTGAAGGAAGTGTGTCATACTGTAGGGGCTGGTTTTGAGGTCTCTTTTGCTTAAGCTTTACTCAGTGTCACACCCACTTCCTGTTGCCTTCTGCCTGCATGCTGCCATGCTCCCCATCATGATAATAATAGACTAAACTTCTGAAACTGTAAGTTGCCACCTCAATTAATGTTTTCCTTTAGATATGTTGCTGTGATCATGTTTTTTTTTTCACAACAGTAGAAACCCTAAGGCAATCATTATCACAGGGATGATGATAGCATACAAGCAGGCACAGTCCTGATCCACAGACCACAGGGATAAAGACTGGTCCTAGCATGTACTTTAAAAATATGAAAGCTCACCCCCAGTGACAAGCTTCATCCTAAAATCTCACATCTCCTAGTCCTTCAAAACTTATCTAACATTTACACTTCCTGGTGATTAAGATTTCAAATATATGAGTCTATGCATAACACAAGTAATAAAAACCCAGAGATGGATATTGGGGTTCAAGCTGAAGAGCAGAGAATCAAAGCATCCAACCAGTAGCTCTTACCTCTACAAAGGCTGAAATGGAGAGTCTATCTTCTCTGTGACTGAAAATTGAATCTCACATGAGATACTTTCTTATCTACCTTTCTAGTGCTGGGATTAAAGCCATGAGCTCTGTTAGTCTTTTAGACTGATTCACTCTTGTGTAGCCCTGGGTGGTCTTGAACTCACAGAGATCCATCCGCTACCACTGACCAGGTTCTATGGTTGTGGCTAGTTTTGCATTCTGACCTCCAATGGCTTTATTAGGTCATAAACAATATGTCACCACACCAACTGGTGTCATTCTTATTCAAAACACTACAAGAACATTAGTAAGAGTAACATGTTTTATTTTGTTTGAAATATTTTTATTAATCAATATTTTATTAACTCTTTAATAATTTTAAACCACTTTGCATCACTTTTTTAAATTTAGTAATCTGGCAATTCTGTGTGAGGCCATACATTATAGCATGGTTGACTTACCAGAATCCACACATTAAAGAAAATTAATTCTCCCTATGCCACAAGCCATTAATTATCCATAGCTCCTCAATTCTTGGTTATGGCTCCCAAATCCCTGTCTTTTCCACAAGAGAATGTTGGCTTGGTTCATCATGTGTACACAACCACAACCTAACACTGTGCTTTTCAGTGCAAAGGTCCTAACATATTTAGAAGACACTACTTTGCTCTTATCATTTCTGACCTGTGGATCTTATAATTTTTCTACCCCATCTTCCATGGTTATGCCTAAGACCTGAGGAGGAGGTATGATAGAGGTGTCACAGTTGTGGTCGAAAATCCCAGTTTATTAATCCTATGTGTTGAGCAGTTGTGAGTTTCCCAATTAACAATTACAATGGTTTGAGTGAAAAACATGCCCATAGGATCTTGCATTTGAACTCGTAGTTGCCAGTTGGTGGTACTATTTGGGAAGGGCTAGGAGTTACATTCTTGCCATTTGAGACCAGTTTGCTTATTAGTCCCTTCTCCCACCCCTGGGTGGGTGGCCTTGAACTCACAGAGATTTTTTTGTTTGTTTGTTTGATTTTTCAAGACATGGTTCCTTTGTATTGTTTTGGAACCTGTAGTGGAACTACAGGCTGGCCTTAACATCACAGAGATCTGCCTGCCTCTGCCTCCCAAGTGCTGGGATTAAAGGAGTGTGCCACCAACGATTTCTTAATCCTGTGTCCTAGGATTAAAGATGTGTACCACCACTTTCTTGGTTCTGGCTGCTGGGATTAAAGGTATGTATCACCACTGCCTGATTTCTATAGCTTGAAGCTGACTTTGCTTTTCTGAAAACTTCTTCAAGCTTTAATAAATAATAAATAATATATCACTATAGATATTGAAAGCAACAAAGCACAAGAAATAAACTGTGCATGATAATAAATAAAAACAAATATTTCAAATCCATTCAAATTATATGCAAAAGAGAATATATTATGCTGTGACTGACTTTATAATGTTGAGGAAGAAATACATTGAAGAATGAAGTAGGCTTTCTGTTACCATGTCTTATACCATGCTAGTGTCCCACCCCTAAAATATGTATATCCCAATGACATTCTCTCATCCCATTTTGAGCCTGTGAATTTTTTTTTCAATTCTATGAAAATGAATGCAATCCTTATTTTTTAAAAATTAAAAACAATATTATTTTATATATCAATTCCAGTTCCCTCTTCCTACAGTCCTCCCTTTATTTCACTGACCCCCTATCCCACCCCCATCCGCCCATGTTCAAGGAGCCTGGTTTGGTCTTATGCTGGTTCCCCAGCAGTCAGTCTGGGGTCTGTGAGCTCCCACAAGCTCAGATCTGCTGTTTCTGTGGATTTCCCCATCTTAGGAAAAAACTAAGATGGTTTTGTAGCACTAGACAATTAGTCATAATTGATCTGATCTAGATCAGATTTCTGATATACCAGAGCTGCTTGTTTCTCCTTGAGTATTTCAGCTATTCACTAGAATATCTGAGACTGTCCACAATAAGCTGTGAGATGAAGGGCTGCTAGATTCTATCTAATATAGACTTTCATCAACTCAGCACGGAATTCTTTAGCAATGTTGTATACTTGATACTATGTTGCCCAAGTTTAGGAAGTAATAAGAAAAGTAATCTTCTTTCTATCTGCCATAATCCTAAAAGCTGGGTTATGCATAAATATTTCAGATCAAAGAGTCTGCAAAATTTTATTGGTTATACTAAGTTCATACAATAATAATGCCAGTGGGGGGGCACTAATGGACATACTGTGGCAAAGGTCTCTCTTTTGGTGCTGTAGAAGTTCTTCAGCCCTTTCTATGTAAACTGGCTTGGCAATGACTGTACTGCTAGAGATTGGTTGGTCAGTTGTGTGACAATTACTTGGCCACCAAAGATAGTGCTAAGCTGGATCACAATAGAGTTGCACATCAGAAAACAAGTGGACACTACCTACTCCAGGCCCACAGAAAGCTGAAATTGATATGGCTGAAAGGAATATGACCTGAAAGAGTGTGATCTTTATGTTAAAAGTAGTATAGAAATATTACAAATCATTGCTTATATGGAACCCTCAGTGTCTTCTTCTCACCACAGTAATCCAGAAACTAGATTCTGAGGCATATGCTATCTTCCATGCTGTACTGTACAATACTCTTCTAACTGAGAATAGAAGAAGGCTTTTATAAGTTTTGTCACCTAACAACCCAATAAGGCACAATAAGGTACAATCATAGGCTTTTGTTAGTTGTCAGATGTTTCAGAAGCAAACATTGGAGGAAGTGCAATGGACTAAATACTGGGTCTTGTACATCCTAGACAAGGATTTTGGTAATAAATTACACCAACAGTTAAAACTAAGATGTTTGAATTACACAAGGTATCTTTGAAAATTTATTCTCTAATTCAGAAAAAAGCTTCTAAAATAACAATTTTAATCACATACTGTTACATGAAAACATTATTAAGCAAAGTTGTTTTGCTAACTCTTAAACCAACAACATTATTAGGCATAATTGTTTTGTGACCATTTAAACCTTAAACCAACAAAAACCACAAATAAATCTCACCATGTGACACATTCCATTATTGTAAACCTATTAATTTCATTACAGTGTATTACCAGGATTTATTGTAATGAATTGTTTTTGCCTGTGGGGAAATTTTTCCTATTTATTTCTCATGTTATTCAGAAGTGATGACTTTTCTAGTCTTTAATCATTGGTGGAGTCTTACAAAATTACAACTACCACTGCTGAAAGAAAGAAAAAAGTAATAACTCTTAATATGCCTTATTATCTAACAATTTAAAACTAAGATTTGCTTTTTAATCATCTTGGCTGTTACAAAAATAATACTAAATTTTTATGGTGCTATTTCTAGTCATAATAATAAAGGTTCATCGTAATTATAAATATGTAAAATTGAATTACATACTATATATATATATATGTCAGAAAAATATTTACTATATATGAAAACATAAATAAATCATCTGGCTATATATTTCTATTCATATTACTTCATATATTTATTGTTATACTATTCATATTACTTCATTTTATCCATTGTGTTTTGTGAAAAATCTCACTACATTCCAGACTTCTATTCAACAGAGTCAAGTTAAGAAAACCAAGTAATGATTTTCATTCATTCCTCAAGCCTTTTCATATTTAAAAATGTCATATTTATTTATTCAATGAAATGTGTACATATTTTTCATGTACAGTTTGATGTTTGAAAATATTATATATTTGGGTCTCTGTATCCATCAATTCTTATTCCTTATAATTAGCCATCCATAAATTAAAAATAATTTTCAAAAATTGCATCTAAATTGATCCTGTATACCCTTTCAGTTTTGTCATTATACTCTAAATGATGCATTGTAATAGTTATTATATCTAATGAATAGATTAGCAAACATATATGTGTTTAGGTTAAATACAAGTACCATATCATTCTACATAAGGAATGTCAAACTTTGTAAATATTATTTTCTATAATACACCCTAGAATCAATCAATCAATGTAGAAACAGAAAGATGATTGCCTATTCTGTGATACCTAAACTATGTTAATTAATATATAGCTTACTTCATATTCATTTCTTGATTAAAACCAAGTCATCTATCTTAATTTAGGAGACTTTAAATTTGCCAACTTCTCGTATTTGCTCTTCTAAATTCAACTACAAAGCTAACTTCTTTCTGGATGTTTATCAACTTTGCTGATATAAATTGTTGTGGTATATGGTCTAACCATATAAAGTACAACTTTCAAACTTATCCTGTAACAGAGATTGACATTGTACTTACTTCTCCAGCTTCACTTTGATACCTCTGTGGTGATAAGATCTGCTGATATTATCCAAACCTACTGTATCTTCAATGCATGTTTCAAAGAAGCTCAGAGAAAAATTCCCATGAGTTTTCATTCATCCTTAGACTTAGAGTTTCAGTCAGCTCTTAACAAAAACAAATAGTTTCTAACTGAGACCCAAGTTCTGGAGTCCACGAGCTCCCCTTTGTTCAGGTCAGCTGTCTCTGTGGGTTTCTGTAGCCTGGTCTTGACCCCTTTTCTTATCACTTCTCCCTCTCCACAACTGGATTCCTGGGCAGGCTAAGGGACCTCTGACAAGGGAACCAGGATGTATCCCTGTTGCACAAAAGGACATTGGGAGCACATTCCCCATGGAGGGATACTCCCTTAGCCTAGAGGTAGGGGAGTGGGCCTAGCCCCTACTCCAAATGACAGATTTTGATGATCCTTCCTGGAAGGCATCACCCTCCCTGTGCAGTCGGGTGGAGTGAATGGTATGGGAGAAGGTTGGGGGCATGGGAGGGAGGGAGAGGGAACTGGGATCAATATGTAAAATAAGAAGAAATAATAAAAAAAATTTAAATAACCCAAAACCAATAGTTTAATAACTATGTATTGTGTTATCTGCACCAGTGATATTTTTGATTGGGTTGAAAGATAGTAGGTTTCCATATTCCTGTTTTATACATCCTTATACTAGATTTATTCTCCTTTCCCTTGGATTTCTCCTATCTTGTCATACCTCTTGCTTCCTAATTCTTTTCACTCCAAGTATGTTATATCATTACTTTTTAAAACTTTTAACCTACAATTTACTATATTTCTCTTAAGACCCTACTCCCAATGACTCTTTTATATGTTTCTGTCTCCCAATTTAAACACAAAAATGAAAAGATCCTCACATGCAGTCCTTGCCTTTCTGAGTCTTAGTTACCTCACTTGATATAATTTTATCCAGTTCTATTCATTTTTCTTGTTTTTGTGATTTCATGGTTTTTAATCAGCTCAACAATATTTCATTGTGTGCAAGTATCAGCTTTTCTTTATCTGCTTCATCTGTTTGTGGGTATTGAGATTGATTCCATTTCCTAGCTCTCGTGGACAGGGCATTATTAAACAGATGTTCAAGAATCTCTATAGCAGTAGATAAAACCCTTTATGTATATGCCTAGGAGTAGTATAACTGATTCATATGATAAATAGATGATAGATTTGATAGACTGATGTCCAAAGTGGCTGCACTTGTTTAGGCTTTCATGGACATTATACAATACCCAAATTCCAGGCAAGATGACTGCTTTGAAGTAACCAACTGCTTTCTAATTGAATTTGAGGCCTGATATATAATACAGACTTCATACCTGGCAGTTTAAACTTAGTCAAAAACTCATGCTCAGAGAGATGCCAAACTATTTGCTCTCATGAGCTCAAACAAATTTTTTATATCTGTGGAAGACATGCCCAAGATCAAGCCAACACAATTTTCAGCATAGACAAACTCTACATATTCCATTAGAAAAGTTTTAGTGGCTCCCTCATTTATGGTATCTCTCTCTCTTCCTCTGTCTCTCTCTCTGTCTCTCTCTGTCTCTCTTCTGTCTCTCTCTGTCTCTCTTTCTCTGTCTGTCTGTCTCTTCCTCTATTCCTCTCTTGACTCAATCTTCCTAGTACCACATATTTTCCAATCCTCCCCTTCTATTTCTCCTAGCTCTGTCACCACTCACTGCACCCCCTCTCCCACTGTGCTTAGAAGATCTTGATCCTTTCCCCTTCTGTGAGGGACCTTGTATGAATCTCTTAGGTGCCTCCTCGTATCCTAGTTTCTCTGGCAGTGTGAATTATAGGCTGGTGATCCTTTGCTCTATGTCTAAAATCCATATATGAGTGAACTATCTACCATCATAAAGCCCTCATCTAGTAGCTGATGGAAATAGAAGCAGACACCCACAGCTAAACACTGAGATGAACTGGAATCCAGATGCAGAGAGGGTGGACAAGACCAGGCTACAGAAACTCACAGCGACAGCTGACCTGAACAAGGGGGAGCAAATGAACCCCCCAGACTGATAGCTGGGAAATGAGCATTGGACTGACTCCGACCACCTGAACATGGGTGTCAGTTAGAAAGCCTGGGCAGTCTAAGGGACCCCTGACAGTGGAACCAGGATGTTTTTCCATATAAGGTTGATTATTATCCTTTCAAGGTCAGTGAAAAATTGTGCTGGGATTTTAATGGGGATTGCATTGGTTATGCTTGCATCTGTAGTTCCCAATCATTTGCCCAGTTTTTCTATGTCCAGCATTCCTTCGGTTTGTGTGTGTGTGTGTGTGTGTGTGTGTGTGTGTGTGTGTGTGTGTGTGTGTGTGTGTGTGTTTTATTGTCTCTACTTGAGTTTTCAAGTCTTGAACCATTTCCTTCATCTGTTTAATTGTTTTTTCTTGGCTTTCTGTACTTTCTTTAAGAAATTTGTTGATTTCTTCCGATTTTTTGTTTGTTTTTTCTTCCATTTCTTTAAGGGATTTTCTCACATTGTCTTTGAAGGCCTCTATCATTTTTATGATGATAATGTTTAAGTCTTTCTCTTCTGCTTTATCTGCTTTGTGGTGTTCTGGTCTAGTTGGTGTAGATTCCCTAGATTCTGGTGGTGTTATGCTGTCTTTCTGTTGTTAGGTGTTTTGTTGTATTGCTATCTTCCCATAGCTTCTTCCAGTAGGTGTTGGTGGGGTCTCTCCCTCTCTCTGTGGGCTTAGGTGGGACAGAGGTTCAATGTCTGTAGCTCTGGGTGGTCCAAGGTCTCTAGGAGGTCTCTTCACAGGCAGGGGTCTGGCGATGGGGGTCAAAGATCAGGCTCCAGCAGAGGACAGCTGAGGCATCTTTGGCAGAGGCCAGCCTGCAGGATGTTTCCTTACCAATAGGCGGGTCTAGGTGGGACCTGGAACTCTCCAATTGAGGCCTCTTCAGCAAAGGCCCTGCGATGGGGGTCAAGGATCCAGCCTGCAGGAACTCAGAGTGATCCTGCAGAGATAGGCAGATCTCTGGGAGGGGCCCAGAACTCCAGTAGAAGACCAGCATTATTTTACAGCAAGTTGTTCCCGCCGGCTGCAGCAGGTCCTGCTGCCGTGGTCCCGCCACCATGTGAGCCACAAATAACACTCAGAGACTCTGTATTTGATACAATCCTGTTGGCCAGTTACCATTATTGTTTATGGGCTAGCTCTGTCTTAATTATTAACCCATTTCTACTTATCTAAGTATTTCCATATGGTTATCTTATCCAGGAGCCGCAGCCGGCATCTTCTTTCTTTCAGGTCTACATCTCGACCCCTCCCTCCTACTTCCTCTTTCCTCCTTGTCTCCTAGCCCCTCCTATCTTGCTATCTCATTGACCACAGTGCTTTATTAACCAGTATGAGAAACATATATGTAGAATAACATTTTCCATCATCTCCTCTTTTCTGTCTAAAGTAAAGGAAAGGTTTAAACCTTAACATAGTAAAATATACCATACAACAGTTATCAAATAAGAATCACAGTTAACAATATTTAGTCCATTAACATTTTGTAAGACTTAAAGAAAATATCATCTATCCTATCTTTGTGAGTCTAAAGTCCTATATGTAACTTATCTTTAATCCTAACTAAGGAAAACTATAACCATAACTATCTGTCTTCAATTCCTTCAAAGACCACAGAAGGATAATATATAAACTCTAGAAATGACAGAGACAACTCATTGCCTGGTCAGTCACCTCAAGTTCTTTTGTAATGTTCCATCTTCAGCCCATAGGCCATAGTGTGTGTCCAGACTTTGAGCAAAGCAGGAAACTTTAAACTGTCCACCTCTATTGACAGTTTGTCAGTCATTTTTCTCTGTGTCCTGCAGAATGTCTGGCTACCTTTTCCATGAAGCAGGAATCCTGTAGCAATGTCCATCTTGCATCAGAAGTCACTTTTATGTGGGTGAAAGACCAGGCATGTGGAAACTACTGGTGGTCCCGCGTGGATAGGCAGGTCTATTTTGCTCAGATCAGCTCCAGGAATTTTCCCAATGTGGCTGGATTGTTGGCTCCACCCTCTGTCTTAGTGCTCAACCAGAGGGGTGGGACAGTGGGCAGGGTAGGGCAGAGGATAAGGGGAGGGCAGGCTCTTGGTGGGGGTGGGTGGGGGTGTATCAAGGCTCCAAGACCACTCTCAATGAGGACAGGACACAGGGGCAGCGAGATCCAGGACCCACCCAGGGATTTCCCAGGGAAGGGTGTAGGGTAGAATCCACCAGAATTAGACCCAGACTCACCTCTAGCCAAGGCCTGGCGATGGGAGACAAAGGCTGGGCTGATGATCAGGATGTTTCCACACCCATAGGCGGGTATAGGTGGGACCTGGCACTCTCCAGCTCTATTGCTTAGATTGTTAGTTAGATTCATCCTTGTAGATCTCTGGACATTTTCCTTGTGCCAGTTTTTTTTGTTTTGTTTTATTTTTTTAATCTATAATGGCTCTCTCTGTTATGGTATCTCTTTTCTTGCTCTCCTGTATTCTCCCCATGACTCAATCTTCCTGCTCCCTCATGTTTATCTCTCCCCTCTTCTTCTCACCTTCTCTTTCTCATAATTACTTCTCCCATCCCCCCATGCTTCCACTTTTCTCAGGAAATCTTGTTCCTTTCCCCCTCACCAGGTGACCATGTATATCTCTCTCAGGGTCCTCCTTATTTCCTTGCTTTTCTTGCAATGTGGACTGTAGGCTAGCAATCCTGTGCTATATGTCTAAAATCCATATATGAGTGAGTATATAGCATTTTTGTCTTTTTGTGACTGGGTTACCTTACTAGGGATGGTTTCTACAAGTTCCATCCATTTGGGAACTGGCAAATATTTTCTTACATAGATTTATATATTCAAAATATTGAACCACTTAGTATAACTATTTAGCCAGAATTTTACACTAATCAAACAGAACAAATGTGAGCTTAATATAGAGGATGTCTTGACTCAACTCACGCAAAAAAAAAATTTCCCCAAGTTATAGAAATTCACATTCTGATTTTCAATTCAAATTATACTGAAAACCAACTCAATTTTTAAAATGACCCTCTGGTGAAATAGTTGAAAATCATTCACAGTGAAATAGTATCTTCAATGAAATTTAGTATTATAATTATATAAAATATACATTTCATGCATGAAAGAATATTATAAAGTTGAAATGGCAGGAAGATAAACTTTTCTTATTTTACATATTGATCCATTTCCCTCTCCCTCCCTCCCTTGCTCCCTCACTCTCTCCCACACTCCCATGCCCCCCACCCCACCCTCGACAACCCTCCGGTCCCATTCCTCCCACACTCCACATATAGGGTAATACCTTCCAGGAGGAGTCATCTAAATCAGTGAAGGCATTTGGAGTAGGGACTAGGCCTTCCCTCCTCCCTCTAGGTTAAGGGAATAGGCCTCCATGGAGAATGTGCTCCAAAAGTCCTTTTGTGCACCAGGGAGACAACATGGTTTCGCTGACAGAGGTCCCTTAGGCTGCCCAGGCCTTCTAACTGAGACCCATGTTCAGGTGGTCTGAGTCGGTCTGATCCAATGCTGGAATCCCAGATATTCCTCTGGGGACCCATTATCTTCTCCTCATTCAGGCTAGCTCTCTCTGTGGGATTCTGTAGCCTGGTCTTGTCTTCCCTCTCTTCATCTGGGTTCCAGTTCAGCTGAGTGTTTACTTATGGGTGTCTGCTTCTGTTTTCATCAACTTCTAGATGACAGCTCTATGATGGTGAATAAGTTAGACATCAATCTCATTATCAGGGAAAAGCATTTAAGGTAGCCTTTCCACTGTTGCTCAAATTGTTAGTTGAGGTCAGTCTTGTAGGTCGCTGGACATTTCACTAGAGGCAGTTTTCTCTTCAAATCTATAATGGGTCCCTCTTTTATGCTCTCTCTCTCTCTCTGTCTCTCTGTCTGTCTCTCTCTCTCTCTCTCTCTCTCTCTCTCTCTCTCTCTCTCTCTCTCTCTCTCTCTCTCTCTCTTCTCTTCTCTCTAACTCCAAATTTTTAAGACAAATGCTCTCTCTTTCTCACTCACTCACTTCCCTCATCTATCCCTCTCCTGACTCAATCTTCCTAGTCCCACATGCTTTCCTCTCCTCCACTTCTCTTTCTCCTAGCTCCTTCTTCACTCACTGCTCCCATCCCAATATGCTCAGGAGAACTTGTCCCTTTCAAGTTCTGTTAGGGACCTTGTATGAATCTGTTAGAATCCTCCTTGTATCCTAGTTTCTATGGCAGTGTGAATTATGGGCTGGTGATCCTTTGCTCTATGTCTAAAATCCATGTATGAGTGACTACACACCATGTTCATCTTTTTTTGCCTGGGTTACCTCTTTAAGTTCCATCCATCTGCCTTTGAATTTCAAGATTCCATTGTGTGTTTTTGTTTGTTTGTTTGTTTGTTGGGTTTTATTTTTGTTTTTCCCAATGAGTAGTATTCTATTGAGTAAATGTACCACATCTTCTTTATCCTTTCCTCGGTCAGTGAAGAGTTGTGCTGGGTTTTTAATGGGGATTGCATTGAATCTGTAAATTGTTTTGTCAAGATTGCTATTTTTAGTATGTTTATCCTACCTATCCAAGAGCATGGGAGATCTTTCCATTTTCTGGTATCTTCTTTAATTTATTTCCTTAAAGACACAAAGTTTTTGCTATATAGGTCTTTCACATATTTGGTAACAGTTATCCCAAAATACTTCATGTTGCTTGTGGATATTGTAAAGGGTGAAGGTTCTCTAATTTCCTTCTCAGCCCCTTTGCTGTATTAGGGCTACTATTTTTTTTTCTTTTTGAGTTTATCTTGTATCCTGCTAGTTGCTGAATGTATTTATCAGCTGTAGAAGTTCCCTGGTAGTTTTTTGGGTCACTTATATAAACTATCATAAAATCTGCAAATATAGTTTGGCTTCTTTCTTTCCAATTTGTATTCCTTCATCTCCTTTTGTTGTCGTATTGCTTTAGTTAGAGCTTCAAGTACAATATTGAAGAGATACGGAGAGGGAAGGCAGCCTTGTCTTGTTCCTGATTTTAGAGGAAGGGCTTGAAGCTTCTCTCCATTCATTTTGTTGTTGGCTGTTGGTTTATTGTATATTGCTTTTATTATGTTAAGTATGTTCCTGTTATTCCTGATCTTTCCAAGACCTTTATCATGAAAGGGTGCTGAATTTTGTCACAGGATTTTTCAGCAGCTAATGAGATGATCATGTGGTTTTTCTTTTTCAGTTTGTTTATATGATGGATCACATTGATAGATTTTTGTATGTTGAACCATCTCTACAACCCAAGGATGAATCCTACTTGGTCATGGTGGATGATTTCTCTGATGTATTCTTAGATTTGGTTTGCCAGCATTTTTTTTTTTTTGAGTATTTTTGCATCAATGTTTATGAGAGATACTGGTCTGTAGTTTTCTTTCTTGGTTGAGTCTTTTGGTGGCTTGGGTACCAAGGAGATTGTGGGCTCATAAAAAGTTTGGTAATGAAGTTTCTGTTTTTATTTTGTGGTATAATTTGAGGAATATTGGTATTAGCTCTTTCTTGAATTTCTGGTAGAATTTTGCACTGAAGCCATCTGGCCCTATGCTTTTGTTTGTCTGTATGCTTGTTTTTTGTTTTTTGTGGGTTTTTTTTTTTTTTTTTTGGTTGGGAGGCTTTTGATGACTGTTTCTGTTTCATTAGGGGTTATACGTGTATTTAAGTTGCTTATCTGTTCTTGATTCAATTTTGGTAAGTGATAGTTATCCATAAATTTGTCCATTTCCTTTGAATTTTCAAATTTTGTGAAATACAGGTTTTCAAAGTATGACCTGAAAATTGTCTGTATTTCCTCAGTATCCATTGTCGTGTCCCTCTTTTCATATTTGGTTTTGTTAATTTGCATGTTCTCTCTCTTCTTTTTGTTAATTGGGTTAAAGGTTTGTCTGTCTTGTTGATTTTCTCGAAAACCAGCTCATTGTTACATTGATTTTTTGTATTGTTTTTCTGGTATTTATTTTATTGATTTCAGCCCTCAAATTGATTATTTCCTGGCATCAACTCATCCAGGGTGAGTTTGCTTCTTTTTGTTATAAGGCTTTCAGTTGTGCTATTAATTCTCTAATATAACTGTTCTCTGTTTTCTCCATATGGGTACTTAGTACAATGAACTTCTCTCTTAGGACTGCTATCAAGGTGTCCCATAAGTTGGGGTATGTTGTGTCCTTTTTGTTGTTGAATTCTGGGAAGTTCTTAATTTCTTTCTTTATTTCTTCTTTGACCCAGGTATGGAGCAATTGCATATTGTTCAATTTTCATGAATTTGTAGCGTTTCTGAGATTAGTGTTGTTGTATTCCAACTTTTAAGCATGGTGGTCTGACAATAATAGGGCACTATTCCATTTTTTTTTTTTTTTATCTGTTGAGGTTTGTTGTGTCACCTAGTATGGGGATCTCCTTTTGAGAAGGTTCCATGTGAAGCAGAGAAGACGAAGGTGTATTCTTTTATGTGTTTAGATGGAATGTTCTCTAGTTATCTGTTAAACCTAACTGAGACATTACTTCTGTTTGTTATTTTGTTTCTTTGTTAAGTTTCCATCTAGTGGTCCTGTCTATTGGTGAGAGTGGGGTGTTGAAGTCTCCCACTATGAGTGCTTGAGGTTTTATGTGAGCTTTGAGTTTTAGTAGTGTTTTTTTTTACTAATGTGGTTCCCTTTGTATTTGGGGCATAGATGTCCAGAATTGAGAAATTTTGCTGGTGGATTTCTCCTGTGAAGAACACCAAATGACCATCTTCATCTCTTTTGATTGATTTTGGTTTGAAGTCAAACTTTTAGATATTAGGATAGCCACACCTGCTTGCCTCTTGGGTCCGTTTAATTAGAAGATATTTTCTCAACCCCTTATCCTGAGAAAATGACTGTCTTTGAAGCTTATATGTGTTTCTTTCATGCAGCAGAAAGATGGATTCTGTTTTTGTATCCATTCTGTTAGCCTGTGTCTTTTTATAGGCAATTTATAACCATTAATTTTAAGGACCATTGATTGTTAAAGCTTATTTGTTTTAGATTTGTTGTTGTTGGTGGTATTGTGAACATATTTGCCCTGCATATTACCCTTGGATTCTTGTGCAGTGGGATTATCTATTGCCTATGCCTTTGTGAGTGTAGATAACTCCCTTGGGTTGGAGTATTCCTTCTAGAACTTTTTGTATGGCCGGATTTGTGGATACCTATTGTGAAAATACGGCGTTTTCATTAAATATCTTGTTTTATCCATCTATAATGATTAAGAGTTTTGCTGGGTATAGTAGTCTGGGCTGCCATCCGTGGATTCTTAGTAGTTGTAGATCATCTATCCAGGACCTTCTGCCTTTAGAGTTTCCATGGAGAAGTCAGGTGTAATTTTGACAGGTGTGCCTTTATGTTACCTGGCTTTTTCCTTCACTGTTCTTAATATTCTTTCTTCATTCTGTATGTTAGGTGTTTTGATTATTATGTGTTGAGGGTTTTTTCCCTTGGTCCAGTCTATTTGGTGTTCAGTATGCCTCTTGTACTTTCATGGGCATGTCTTTCTCAAATTGTGAAAGTTTTCTTCAAAGATTTTGTTAAATATGTTTTCTGAACCATTGAGTGGTCTTCCTCACCTTCTTCTATGCCTATTATTTTTAGGTTTGGCCTTTTCACAGTGCCCCATATTTCCTGGATATTTTTTGTTTGTTTGTTTGTTTGTTTGTTTTTTGTTAAGAATTTTTTGGATTTAGGATTTGATTTTTGGTCAATGAATCTATTTTCTCTAGTTCATCTTCAACGCCTGAGATTCTATCTTCCATCTCTTGTATTCTGTTGTTTATGCTTGTATCTGTAGTTCCTGATAGTTATCCCAGTTTTTCTATTTCCAGCAATCCCTCAGTGTGTGTGTGTGTGTGTGTGTGTGTGTGTGTGTGTGTGTGTGTGTGTGTGTTTGGTTTGTTTGTTTGTTTGTTTGTTTTGTCTCTATTTCAGGTTTCAAGTTTGAACTGTTTAAGTTGTTTTCTTCAACTGTTTGATTGTTTTTTCTTGGCTTTCCTTACTTTCTTTAAGAGATTTGTTCATTTCTTCCATTTTTTAATTTTTTCTTCCATTTCTTTAATGGGTTTTCTCACATCATCTTTGAAAGCCTCTAATATTTTTATGAAGATATTTTTTAAAGTCTTCCATGTGGAATAATCAAAACCTGTCACATCATTTGGGGCAAGACTGAAGCCCTAGCCCTTGTATCCAGGCTGAGCAAGGTGTCCCTCCATAGGGAGTGGGTTCCAAAAAGCCAGTTCGTGTGCTAGGAACAAATAATGACTCCATTGCTAGCAACCCCATAGACTACCCAAGCCCCCAACTGAAAGCCACGTTCAGGGGGCCTATTAGATCTTAGGCAGATTCCCCAGCTGTCAGTCGGAAGTCAGCAAGCTCCCACTTGCTCACACAGCTCCCCCAGCTGTTTCTGTGGGTTTCCCCAATGTGGTCCTGACCCCATTACCAGGGAACTGTCCATAACTGGACTCCAGTGCTTAGCTGTGAGTTTCTGCTTCTCCTTCCATCAGCTCGGGATGAAGGCTCTAGGATGGCATATAAGGTAGTCATCAATCTCATTATGGAGGAAAAGCATTTAAGGTAGGCTCTCCACTATTGCTTAGAATCTTAGTTGGCACCTTGAACACATTGGCACAGGAGACCACTTCCTGAACACAATAGTAGCACAGACACTGAGATCAACAATTAATAAATGGGACCTCCTAAAACTGAGAAGCTTTGGTAAGGCAAAAAACATTGTCCACAAGACAAATACTTCCATGTATTTTTAAAAACATTTTTAGCTTTTGCTCATACATGAATTTAAAAATACACATAATTTGAGATTCCAGGCCAGAACTGAAAGATTTGCCAATGATCTTGATTATGCCACATTCTTTATACAAACAAGGAATGAAAATGGAGAGAAAGTATTTTCATCATTAACCATGTAAGAGACAAAGAATGTATGTTGCCCTGAAGAGCTATGAAAAATATCAAAGAGTTATGTTTTCCTGGTGGAAGGCAAAGGCAGGATGAAAAGAGGTAGGAATGATAGAGAATCCAGTGGCAGAAGTTGGATAAGCTACTCAGTTTTGGATCCAGTAGTATAATGGACCTAATACTGTAACTTCTGTTTTTGTGCATACTTTGTGAAATGGAAAGCTAAAATGGAAAATTCCATATGCATATCATTTCCCATTTAATTCTTTCCTTATGATGACAAATTCCACATGAGCATATAGCTCTGCGTCAGTCACATCTTATTGATAACGATATAATTGTTAACTGAGCTTTCATATAATACTTTCCCATATATGCAACTTCCAGAATTACAAAATGTTTTCTATTCTATCTACCATGTAAACTTGGATCATCCTGTATTCACACTCCAGATGTGATACTTATATGAGTTTGCATCACTGCACATGACAAGGAGTAATGATATCACTTCTAGATTTCCCCTGTGGATGGCCTTCACTCATTCATGTTTAGGCATATTAAGTTCCTCTTTGAGAAGCAACTGTTGTTTGTGAAATTAATATTTGTCCTATATTATGCTGGTGTAGCAAACACTATCCAGCCATAGTAAAGAGAGTTTGTCTTACAGAAAAATAAATATTCCAATCTGAAGACAGAGGATCATGGTTATATAAAAGAAATGTCAGACCAAATCAGGACAAATACACATCATTTGTGGTTCATGATGAAATCATCTAGACTCTGACAGTTTTGGTAAATCACATACCTCCAATTGTGCTGTGTGTGGCATGTACAGCATTTATTTTGAGGTGTCTACATTTGATGCCTTCATCTTTACTTTCTAGCTTCTCTACCATTCTAGATTCATTATATTAACTTTGGGTGCACTTACCCAGATTCATTCAACAGCCTCTCTTGGAAACACCTCACCAGAAATGTCTATTCATCTCTGCCTACATTTTTTTGTAGAGATTTCCTAGCTTTAATCTATAAATTCTTCTATATTTCTTCCACAAATGGATTTCAAAAATTTATTTAGTACCATATGATTAGGTATATCACAACAATGGCACTACTCAGGGTTCCAATATTCTGTATTATGTATTACACATGACAAAGGCAAATCAATGAAAGGTTATGAGTTTGAGGCTACAGTCCATTATAACGGCAGCAAAATAGGAAAACAATTAGTTACATTCCATCCATAGCCAGGAAGCAGAAAAAAATGCATGCTAGCACTCAGATGATTTTCTTATTTTTATACCATCTGGGACACAAGCCTATGTGATGGTGCAATACATTCAGGATAAATCTCCTTTCCTCAGTTAAGCCATTTTGGAAACACCCTAATATACATACACATAACTATGTCTCTATCATGTTGCTAACTTCAGTCAAGTTCAAATAAAGGTTAACTGTCACAGTTGTCATACAAAGAAAAACATTCAGATACTAAAAATAATTTCAAAGATGAGAAACATGGTTAAAGTTTAATAAATACTTCAATTGATAATTTCTTGCATTTTTAAAGTGCTAGAGTATCAATGGCAAAACATTTGAATGATTGGTATTTTACTGGTGTTAATCATATAAAGTTATCCATTTTAGAGAAGATTAATTTAGAAAAGAGACTCGCTAAGTATGAACTATATAAAACCAACTCTATTAACGATTAAAATATTCAGTGTGCTTTTGGAGAAGTTATTCAACTTTCATCAGTTATGATAGACCTAATTCATTCTAGATCAAGTCTTGAGGAATGAAAGTATGCCCTCTATGGAAAAAAATGAAACTCAAAATTAAGTCTTACAATTAATATGTAAGTTAATGGGATTTCTCACAGTTTTTCAGTACTATTTTTTAACAAAGTCTCCATCCAGTAACTGATAGAAACAGATACACAACCAAACATTAGATCAAGTTTTGGGAATCTGGCTGAAGAGAGTGAAGCATAGTAGGAACCACAGGGGTTAAGAACATCACACACACACACACACACACACACACACACACACACACACACACACACACACACACACACACACACACACACACACACACACACACACACACACACACACACACACACACAAAACCTCACAGACTCAACTAGACTGGGATCATCAAAGAAACCCCCACAATTCAACTAACTAGCAACTCACAGAGACTCAACCAACATCCAAAGAGTCAGCAAAGTAGACCTCTGCATATATGTGACAGTTGTGTAGCTTGGTCTTTTTATAGGACTCCTAAAATTAGGAGAAGGGGCTATCTTTGACTCCTTTGCTGGTTTTTAGGTTTAAGCCTCATACTGGGATGAGTTACCCAGTCTTAGTACAAGGCAAATAACTTAGTCTTAATGCAACTTGTTATGCCATGGTTTGTGGATATTCATGAGAGGCCTTCCCTTTTAGGAACAGACACAGGGGAGGAGTATGAGGCATGTGAGAAACCAACACAGCAGAGCAGGCACTACTAAAAGTCCCTAAAGAAATCAATAAGAAAATTCTACAACTTGTACTCTACTAAACCAGCACAATCCCTAGCTGTTTTCTAAATATTTCTCCTTACACACACAGAAAAGTATAGTCCTTATTTTTTATCAAAGTGTCCCTTATTAGTAGACAGAAATCTACAACTAATCAAAATTCAGAGTTGTGGATCCCAGTAACAATGGATATATCTACAGTACAACTACTGAACCTAAGCTTCAGGAATTCTTGTGGAAGAAGAGATAGGAAGAGCCAAAGGAACAGGGAATTTCATTACAGGGAGCCTCTCTCTGTAATGTCAGATGGTACACATATGAAGTCTCACCATCATCAATACCTAAATACAAGCTAATGAAAGACAATAGTTATGCCAAAATGGACAGAAGCAAGTAGCCCAAATTGAATGTTTTTCTTTATAAGAGTTACTGTGGTCATGGTGTCTCTTCACAACAATAGAAACCCTAACTAAGAAAATGAAAGTAAAAGTTAGACATTAATAATATTAATTGAATATTAATTGAAAATTAAAAGAACAATTAGGCACCATTGTTGATATCCTGGATAATATTCTTTATAATTTTTCTAATAATAGGTTTTCTAGCATAATTGATATTATATATTTGTTATAGTATGGAATTCATGTGTTGAGAGACTGCTTTACAAAATGATGGATGGAGATGGAGTGATTTGGAATTAAGTGTTCTATATGGGTTCTGATTTCATAATTTGATGCTATACATGATAGGTCATAGAAAGTGGAAGATTAAGCAGGTTAAAGAAAGAAGATCACTGTGGATTTATTTTTGAAGAATATATATTGTTCTGGCCCAATCTCCTTTTTTCTACTTCCTGGAGTTTATAAGGTGAACAACTTTCATCCATTATGGTATTCTACCATAAGTCTTCTGCCTTTTCACAGGCCTACAAACAATGTAGACAGCAGAATGTTGAATAAAACTCATGAAAACATGAGTGAAAGTAAATTTTCTGTACTCCTTTAATGCATTTTAACATGTACTTTACCATAGCAAAAAAATTAAGATAATAATATATGTGCATACAACATACCTAAACTTGTGGGAGTCAATGAAAATGTTTCTAAAGGCAACTTCAGAGCACAAGGTGCCTACAATAAAAAAGGACAGAACTTATACTATCAACTTAACAACACAACTGAAATCTCTAGAACAGTGTTACTCAACCTATTTATTTTGATCCCTTTGTGGGTCAAATGACCCTATAACAGGGACACATGCCAGATAGCCTGAATGTTAGATGGTTATATTGCAATAAATAACAGTAGCAAAATTAAAGTTATGATGTAGGAAAGAATATAAATTTATGGTATGAGGCAGTCATCACAACATGAGGAGTTACATTAAAGGGTCAAAACATTAGGAAAGTTGAGAACCACTACTCTAGAAAAACAAATACAAAAATGAACAAACAAACAAAAAGTAATCATATCTAAGAGGAGTAGATAGTCAGAAACAAATTCAGGGTTAAAGTCAATGAAATAGGAACAGAGAGCAGCACAAAGAATCAATGATACAAAGAGTTGGTTCTCCAACAAAATCAATAATATAGACAAACGCTTATGCAAATTAACTGAAAGACAGAAAGGGAATATCCAATTAATAAAATCAGAAACCAAATGGAACATAACAACAAACACCAAGGAAATCCAGATAATTATAAGAACATAGATTAAAAATCTGTACTCCCAATTTTGAAATTGTAAAAGAAATTGACTTTCTCAATAGTTACCATTCACCAAAATTAAATCAGGATAAAATAAGCAATTTCAATATACTATAGCCCAACAACATTCCAACAGCAAAAACAACAAAAAAGAGCCCAGGGCCATGTGATTTTTAGCACAGAATTCTACCAGACATTCAAAAAACAGTTAACTACAATAATCTCAAGTTAATTATTTCACAAAATAGAAACAGAAGGAAATCTGCCAAATTTATTTTGTCAGGCCACAGTTACTCTGATAACCCAAACACATAAAGACACAAAAAAAGAGAACTACAAACCAATTTATCTTATGATAAGTGAAAAAAATACTTAAAATATGTGCAAACCAAATCTAAGAACAGACCAAAAGATCATCCACTATTATCAGCTAGGCTTTATCCCAGAGATATAGGGATGGCTCAATACAAAAAAGCAGTATTGTAATCCACCATATAAATAAACTGAAAGAAAAAACTCATATGCTCTCATCAGATGCTGAAAAAACCTTTGACAATAACTAGCACCACTTCATGATAAAATTCCTGGAAAGATTAGAAATACAAGAAGCATACCTAAACACAATAAAGGTTAGTTTATAGCAAGTTCATAGTCAACATCAACTTAAACATGCAGAAATGCCAACCAATTCCTTTATAATCAGGAGTACATCAAGGTTGTCCACTCTCTCCATACCTATTCAGTATAGTACTTGAAGTCTTAACTAAAGCATTAAGGCAATGAAGGAGTTCAAGGGAATACAAATTGGACAGGAAGAAATCAGACTATCTTTATTTGCATATGATATGATAATATACATATGTTCCTAATAATTCAATAAGGGAACTTCTATAGCTGATAAACAATTTCAGCAAAGTAGCTTTATACAACTGCAACTTGTAGAAATGAGTACCCTTCCTATATACAAATGACAAAAGTATTAAGAAAAAATGAGGAAAACAACACCCTTTACAATATCCTCAAATTATATAAAATATTTTGGTATAACTGTATCCAAGCAAGTGAAAGACTTACATGATAAAAACTTCAAGTCATTGAAGATCAGAAAATGGGAAGATCTCCTATGCTCATAGATCAATAGGATTAACATAATAAAAATGGTCATCCTACAAAAAGCAATCTAATATAATTCAATATAATTGTCATCAAAATTCAAACACAATACTTTGCAAATCTTGAAAGAACAATTATCAACTTCGTATAGAAATAAAAAACAGAATAGCTAAAACAATCCTGAACAATAAAAGGAGTGCTGGAAGTATCACAACTCCATATTTTAACTTATACTGAATAATTATAGTGAAAAAAACCTCATGGTATTGGCATACAAAATAGATACATTGATCAAAAGAATTAAATTGAAGACCCAGCCATAAGTCCACACAACATGGCCAGCTGATTTTTTTAATATAGAAGCAATAAATATACACCAGAAAGAGATAACATCTTCACCAAATTATACTGGTCAAACTAAATATCTGTACACTAATATATGTATATTTATCCCCCTGAATAAAATTAAGTTCTACATGGACCAACTATATCAACAAAACCTAGGAACACTGAACTGAATAGAAGAGAAAGTAGGGAATAGCTTTGAAGTCGTTGAACAGAACATCGATTGCACAGGCCATAATATCAAGAATTAATGAATGGAACCTTGTGAAACTGAGAAGACGTCTATGAGGCAAAGGATACCATCATCTGGTCAAAGTGGCAGTCTATTGAATGAGAAAAGATTTTTTTTCACAACTCCATATTTGATAGAGAACTTATATCCACAAAATAAAGAACTCAAGAAACCAGACACAAAAATAACCCCCAAGTAATTGAATTAAAAATGGGGTTCAGATCTAAACAGACAATTTTCAATAAAGGAAACTTAAATGGCTTTGAAACAAATAAATGTTCAAAATTCTTAGCTGTCAGGGAAATTCACTTCAAAACCACTTTGAAGTTTCATCTTACACCTGTCAGAAAGGATGAAATCAATAGCACAAATGACAGTTTATGATAGTGAGGATGTGGGATAAGGAAACACTCATTCACAGTAGTTGTGAGTACAAACTTGTACAGGCACTATGAAAATCAATATGACAGTCCCTCAGAAAGTTGGGAATTGATTTATCTCAAGATTCAGCTCTACCACTTTTGGGCTTATAACCAAGGAATTCTTCATTGTACCACCAAGACACTTGCCCAAGCATGTTCAATGCTGTTCTATTCATAGCAGCCATGGATTAGAAACAACCTATATGTTCTTCAATAGAATGGATAAAGAAAATATTGTAAATTAACACAGTGGACCATTACTCAAATCTGGAGTTGTGATACATCCAGCACTCCTTTTATTGTTCAGGATTGTTTTAGCTATTCTGTGTAGCATGTAAGTTTCCGCCAGCCCGCCTGCCGCTGGTCTGGCGTCCTGGCCCCCAATAACACGCAGGAGACTCTATATTTGATACAATCCTGTTGGCCAGTTACCATTATTGTTAATGGGCTAGCTCTGCCTTAATAATTAACCCATTTCTACTTATCTAAGTATTTCCACGTGGTCGTCTTATGGGGAGCCGCGCGGCAGGCTTCCTGCTCCTTCCCTGGCTACATCTCGACTCCAACTACTTCCTCTCTCCTCCTCCTGGTCTCCTAGCCCCGCCTATCTTGTTATCTCATTGGCCACAGTGCTTTATTAACCAGTATGAGAAACATATATACAGAATCACATCTCCCATCATCTCCTCTTTTCTGTCTAAAGTAAAAGAAGGGGTTCAACCTTAACATAGCAAAATATAACATACAACAGTTATCAAATAAGAATCACAGTTAACAATATTTAGTCTATTAACATTTTGTAAGACTTAAAGAAAATATCATCTATCCTATCTTTGTGAGTCTAAAGTCCTATATGTAACTTATCTTTAATCCTAACTACGGAAAACTATAATCATAACTACCTGTCTTCAACTCCATCAAAGACCACAGAAGGATAATATATAAACTCTAGAAATGACAGAGACAACTCATTGCCTGGTCGGTCACCCAAAGTTCTTCTGTAATGTTCCATCTTCAGCCCATAGGCCATAGTGTGTCTCCAGACTCCTCAGCAAAGCAGGAAACTTTAAACTGTCCACCTGTATTGACAGTGTGTCAGTCATTTTGCTCTGTGTCCTGTAGACTGTCTGGCTGTCTGGCAGCCTCTTCCATGAAGCAGGAATCCTGTAGCAATGTCCATCTTGCATCAGCAGTCACCTTTTTTGTGGGTCCTGCATGTCCAGTTTCTACAACATAAAGTCAAACAGTCTAGACAAGAGAAGTACCTTGCTCAAATGGTTATCTTGCCATATTAGAAGCAAACTTCATAACGAGTTTCTTCAATGTCCATCTTCCTTTTTGATGCAGGTGGTGTTACCAGGAGCAGTTGTGCCTCCCTGTCAAGAAAATCCCTAAATCATTTTAAATGCCATATTCTGTAGGTCTTTGAAAGGTTTGAAGAATGCCTATTCATCTCAAATACATCTCTGCATATCTAGAAATCCTAATTAACTTAACTCCAAGTTTTGACTCTCATAGGTAACTCTCTATAATCTGTACTAAATTATACATTACATTTCTAAATGAGCTATATAAACACAATACCTAAACAAGAGGAGAAATATACATATCACAAAATTGACCTTAAATTGTATCAATAAAAGAAAATCCACTTCAAAGCAAAGTATTCATATCTATACCATAATTCCCTTTTTACCTTTAAAAAGATTGGTTGTGGTAATTAACCATTTATAACCAAGCCCATTTAAATGAAAACAAACATTTATAAACAATATTTGGGAATTTGGGCTGCGTTCTTTCCAAACTACTTCCTGCTGGTAGAGGGCCCTGTCATGGGGGTCCAAAGAAGACACAGAAATCTTGGCTGTAGTCTGCAAGGCTTTGTCTCAACTGCTTTGAATGTTGGATCACCTGGGGAGTTGTTTCAGGGGGTCTGGCTTGATCAAACCACATAAGTCTGGAAAGAATCCATAGCCTTCCATTTTCTGTGGAAACAAAAATAGAAATCCTTTTCCCCAGTAACTTGTCCTTAGGCTCAAATTTTGGAGTCAAAGCATTTTTGAAATGTATAAATTGAATTAATCCAGCAGCATTTCTTTTATCAGTAGTTGTTATTTTCTCAGCAATCAAATACTTTAAAGACAACAGAATCACGTATAGTATCCAAAATTTCTCTGTGCTTTCCATTTTTACGTGGATTTTTTATTACTCTATTCTACTTCTATTTTTACTATTTTGAGACAGGGTTTCTCTGTGTAACTTTTATCTGTCCTGGAATTCATTGCATACCAGGTTTACTTTGAAATCACAGAGATCTGCTTGCCTCTGTGTGCCGAGTGCTGGGATTAATGGAGTGTGCCACTACCCATTCATTCTACTTCCTTTTTTCTTTTTTAAACCATTGTATCCTGTTTCTTTTTCTCTCCCAAGCCAGCGTATTTTTTAAAGCATAGTGTAAACCTTCATTGCAGCTCTGTACACACCACTGAATTGTTAGCAGAGCTCTTTAAAAGCAAGGCGGTTTTGGCCGCTTATGCTAATTTTGGAAACCTCCCTTAAAGGAGCAGTGCAAATCTCTGTCTACAACAAAACAAATCCAACCGAGAAAATGCTGCTACCAAGAAGTCTTGCTAGTCTCTGTTCCCTTGTTTCTAAAAACTATTTTTTAAGCTTTTGTTAAGTTTTAAGTGAAAGTTCTTAGCCATGTTGGGCGCCATTTGTAGCATGTAAGTTTCCGCCAGCCCACCCGCCGCTGGTCTGGCGTCCTGGCCCCCAATAACACGCAGGAGACTCTATATTTGATATAATCCTGTCGGCCAGTTACCATTACTGTTTATGGGCTAGCTCTGTCTTAATTATTAACCCATTTCTACTTATCTAAGTATTTCCACGTGGTCGTCTTATCGGGGAGCTGCGCGGGCAGGCGTCCTGCTCCTTCCCCGGCTACATCTTGACTCCCACTACTTCCTCTTCCTCCTCCTAGTCTCCTAGCCCCACCTATCTAGTTTTCTATTGGCCACAGGGCTTTATTAACAGTATGAGAAACATATATACAGAATCACATCTCCCATCAATTCTGACTGTTTTGTATTTTTTTGACCATAGATAAAAATAACTTGTCTGCCATGAAGAGACATTGAAACAAACCCTCTCAAACATTGGGATGGGTTAGATGGAAAGACATTACAGGACAATGGCAACCGCCCACCCCCCTATTAGCTAGGGTCGGAGGGGCTGTTTGGTTTTGCCCCCAGGAACAGAAAAACTTATTTGGATACCAGAAAGACATATTCGCCCTGTGGATCCAGATAAGGAACTTGTCCTGCTTTACTGGAATCCCTGGTCCACAGAGTAACAAATGGTTTAGGCCTTGGTAAGGAACCCCCCAAATCCTGATGCCAGGTAATCAGGAGAGAACTGCCAATGTGCTGCTGGAAACTTCATTACTGAGTAATTTGACCTTCCTGATACAGGGAAGCCTTTTGCTTCCAGAGAGTGCTTAATGTTTCTCAATTGCCCAATGGGTCATTCTCGGTGTCATGCATACTTTTGAGTAATGCTTCCACTGCTGATCTTCACCCCAATGCCAGCATGAGCAATTGCTTGGGACTTAGAGAGGTCCTATACCATAAACTTCCAGCTGGAACAGGAAAATGCTACTTTGTGGCCCTTATGCTGGAAGCTCCCCAGAAAATTATGTCTTGCATAGGCCCTTGCCTAGGGGACACTGTGCTCCACCCCTAATGGGTCCTTGGGGGAGGGAAAAATCTTTCAATTGTTCTTCCAGAACCTGCTTCCTGAGTAACTGCTTGCCCTGGTAGTTCGAGTTCCTGTCCTCGCACCCATAGTGATGGAAGACCGACATGGAGGAGAAGAAATTATCCTCTACCACCAAGAAGGGACTTTAATATTACTGCGGCCATCATCCCTGCCATTGATGTGTCAATGACTGCTGCTACCCTTGCAGGGATTGCTGTTGCTCAGACTGCCGCCAAAGCAGAGACTGTTAACCAGCTGGTGGGCAGAATCAGCGAAGCTCTAGCTACTCAGAAAGCCCTGCCTAGACACTCAAATTCAGTTTGGACTCCTCAACTTAAATCAACGAACTGCCATACTTCAGGAACAATTTGGGATTTTGGGTTGGTGTAGCAGGCCTCCTGCTCATGCTTTGTCATTTCTCTTGTGTCACCTTGATTGGAATGCAAATGTCTCTATAGGGGTCAACCGCCTCAATGCATACCTGGTGGGGCCTTGTCTTTTGTAAACGTTACCAATGTTTTGACTCACCAGATAGCAGAGGTTAATAAGAACTGAATTATTCCTATTTCAGCAGTGGACTGGTAGAATGCCATGGTCTAGATCGGAGGTTGGATAGAGCTTTGGGGTGGTGCATTGTCTCTAGGGGACTTGGAGCTGGTAGTGGCCGGTATTCTTGTGCTATGCAAGATCTGACAGTTCTTTTCACAAAAGAAACTCAGTCTGGCCCTTGGCTCTCCTGACAGTCATGAGGTCTGGTTACTGATGCCGCAGAAATGAGGGTCCCCCATGACAGGTAACTTGCAGTAAAGCCCCTCCGCCTAAGACATGGGGTCACCAGGTCCTTCTAGGACAGGTAAGGGGTGGCACACCCTGCACAACCTAAGCCAGGGGTCTCTCATAGAAAATAAAAAAGGGGGAATTGTAGGAATCAAGACCTTGGCTAAGAATTCACTTCCCCCTGCTGCCCTCTGGGCAGGCAGCTGTAACTGCAGGAAAATGAGAGACATGTTTTCTAATGCAAAGTGCTAATGCTCTTTTGGCTTCCTCAGCCCTGAAAGTGCCCTAACTGGTGCTTGGAACCTGAGATGACTAAATGTCCTTTTTGCTTCCTGCTCCTCCATCTGGTGCAGGGGTATATTAGCCAGCCCCCGGAGTAAAGGAAAAGGAAAAAGGAAGATGATTAATAAAGAGCCTTCTTAATATAAACAAAAAGATTATTATCTCCCCTCCCCCCGCCCCAGACCGATAGCTGGGAAAACAGCATTGGACCGACTCAGACCCTCTGAACATGGGTCTCAGTTAGAAAGCCTGGGCTGTCTAAGGAACCTCTGACAGTGGAACCAGGATGTATCCCTGGTGCATGAAAGGATTTTGCGAGCACATTTCCCATGGAGGGATAATCCCCTAACCTAGAGGCAGGAGGGAGGACCTAGAAACTACTTCAAATGACTTTACAGATTTTGATGACCCCTCCTGGAAGCAACACCCTCCCTATGGAGTGGGTGAGGAATGGGATGGGAGGGGGGTCAGGGGGCATGGGAGGGAGAGGGAACTTGGATTGATATGTAAAATGAGAAAAAATAATAAATATTCTCCAAATTAAAAAAAATTACATCACTAATTTACAATCAAATGGATGGAACTAGAAAAACAATCATCTTCAGTATGGTAAACAAGACCCACAAATGGTATGTATTTACTTATATATGGAAATTAGCCCTTAAATAAATGGTAACCAAACTTTAATCTGTAGACCCAAAGAGATTAGATATAGAGGAAGGGATTAAGGGAGACACTTGGATCTCCTTGGGAAGAGGAAATAGAATACATTTTCTGTGTGGGCTGGGCACAGGGCAGGACCCAAATCTGAGGATCAGTTGGAATGGGGGGGGATAGCTGTTTATAAAGGGAATGCAGGGAGAGGCAACTAGAATTGAGATGCATTTGAGGGAAACCTAGTACAGTGGAAAATCTCCAAAATGTATGCAGGTGATCCTAATGAGAACTAATTAATATTGGCATTGACTGAGTTCCACCTGCCTTTGTCTTGTCAATAAATGAGTCTTTCATTGGTGTAACTGGGTTGCATTCAATTGAGTTGTTGACCAAGGAGTCCCCATTGAAATCCTCAAACAACCCAGGCTATTAAATATAACAATGGGTTGATATCCACATACTGAATGTGAGACCTCATTGCTGAAGACAATACTCACAACTCGCTTCATGCCTACATTCTAGAGTCTTTGGTGCAGGAAGGTATGCTACAGGCTACCAAAAAAAATCAGAAACACCAATCAAACTACAAAATATTTGATGTAAAATTTGTGCTACCCATGAGATATGCTAGGGCAATAGTGACTTTGAACTTGTAGAAATAGTCAATTAATGTCTGATTTGACTCAAGGTCAACCCTACAAGATGGAACCAATACCTAACACTGCTATGGTGACCATGAACCAGAGACTATATTGCCTAGAGTCCTAGGGTAAATCCAAATACTACTGGTCTAAAAAAGAAAAAGTAACAGTAAAATGACTCCTTAATTATAGTTTGTAACAAGCACTTTCATGCCAGCCTGGTCCCAGAGCCACATCAGGCCCAAACAACACACAGAGATGCTGTATAAGATATAAAGCTGTTGACCAGTTACTATCATTTTTTATTGGCTAGCTCTGTCTTAAATACTTATCCATAATTACTAATATACATATTTGTACATGTTGTCATCTTACCAAGAATGCCAGACTCACATCCTTTCCTCCCAAGATCACATTGCAACTCTGTCCTATATTTCCTAGAATCCTCTACCTCTCCTAGTCCCAACTATCTTGCTTCTCTATTGGTCAATTGTGATTTATTCATTAATCAATAAGAGAAACATTTACAAAATGACATCTCCCATTAATAATATGACATATGCATAGATTTGAGCCTTAGTCAGTCATCAGCAGAGAGGATTCCTCCAGTAGAAGATGGAAACAAATACAGAGACCCACATCCAGATATTATGCAGAGACACCTTGGAACACATAGCTCTTAATGGGATGTCCCCATCAAATCCATCCTCCCAAAGCTCAGGGAACCTCAGAGAATATGAGGCTTCTTAAAAGAGTATAAATCAAAAAAAAAATGTAAAGTAAGATACAAACATTTCTAATTGTAGATAATGAATAATATATAGTTATATTTTTAAATGGAAATATACTGAAATTAAAAACATAATACACTAGGAGAGTGAAAAGCTCTTGTTTGTGAGCAGGTGTTTTCAAGAAATAATCTGATAAAGGAATAAATTTATTGCAAGGGGCAGATTACTAATAAGTCTGCTGTGAGACAGTCTCTTCTAGAAATGGCTGCATAAACAAGACCAGAACAATGGCAATTCCAAAGGATGTTTTAAAGTAGAAGGGGAAATTTTGTGTGGTCCTCCTCCTATACAAAGAATTACAGGCTAATAATGACTGCTCAGAGGAGAGGTAGCCTCTCCTATGGATGAGATCCCTTACTGCTTATCCAAAGCAGAGTCCTGAAACCATATGAATGCACACACAAAAAGGACTCAGCAGTTGAATGTATATATTTATGCATGCACCTGTGTATGTATTTGTGTACATATGTAATTATAATAACCAAAGAAAAAGCAGGCCATTACATTGAGTATGGTGGAGGAGACATGGGAGATGCTGGAGGGAGGGTAGCTTGGAGGAGCTGGAGGGAGGAAAGGGATGGTAGAAAGTGATATAACTCTATTTCAGTTAAAAAATATACTCAAAAAACAAATAAATAAAAATTAAAGTTATAATAGCAAAATAATCTTTACAAAATCAGTAGAAAAAGACAACTAAATGAAAATGCCTAAAACTTTATAATAATCGGTTCCCAGGACAGGATATTAACAGATGAAAAACATGTAAAGATATTTGGCATCATTCATCAAAAGGGTAATGAAAAACTCACAACAATATAGACTGGGCCAAATAGCACATGCTTTTAATAGGAGCACAGGAGAGATTGAGACAGGAATTTTATAAGCTTGAAGCCAACAAGAGCTAAACTGCAAGATGCTGTGCCAAAAGTAACAAATAAACAAATAAGCAAGAAAGCGAAGCAGTAATTTTACTACATGTTGACAGAAGTAGATAAAATTCTGTGTTTTGAAATGATGTCATGTTATTAGAAATATCTACTGTTAATAGGGAATTCATAAATTTGTATCTTTAGATACTTTCCATTCATATGCACGAAAGGCAACAAAATTGCAATCAGATCACATTTACGCTCACATTAGAATAGCATAATCCTTCTCAATAAAAAGGATTCTTAATGTATGTATAAACCTAAGAACAAGAAATCCATTTATTCTAACAAATTAGTTTTGTTGTATTGGTTTCTTTGCAAAGCTTACACATAAAGGAAAAAGGAAATAAATAATACTAGAATTGAAGATAGCAATGACCTGTGGATTCAAAAAGGGGAGTTTCAAGTGCCATAGATATGTAGTATATTGTTCCATGTTCTGATTACTATGAGGTATTGATTTTGTCAAGATCTATGATCTATATACTCATATTTATTATATTTGCATATAGTATATATCATTTTGTATTTTATTAATGAAAGTTTTAAATGAAAATAATGACATGGTGCTTTCTGTTTATCAGACATTATTCCAAGTAATTTACTTGAAGGAAGTTCATTAGCATTTTGAATGAGGGAACTGAGATTTAGTCTTTACCTAGATTGCCTAAGGTTATGTAGCTAATGAGTTGTAAAGTAGAATGTGAAATCACTACAGCTTGCCTGTAAAGTCTAAGCTCATAACTACTGTATCATAATATCTTAAATGTCATTCCATCCTCTTTGCTGTGTAACTTTTAAGATTTTAAAATATGATTTAATCATTATTTATGCAGAAATTAATTATCCCATCTAGCACTTTTTGTTTTTGCTGGTGTTGCTTTTCTACATTTCAATTACACAAAATTGGATATTAATCTTAATCTTAGATTCATATCTAGGGAAATCTCCTGTCATGAAATTGAACTAGATTAATGGAATATTCTTTATCTATTTTTACTCTTAGGTGTTATGTTTAATAAGGGCATTTCCTGACCATATAGGCCATATTTAATCAGTTTGTTTGCCTTTTTCCATGAATTTGATTCCATTGTTTTGAATTTCCTTAAGGCTTTTGTTCCACATGAAGTAGTACATCAAAAGCCTATCATTTATTTTTCATTTATGTACACACTCTAAATGATAACAAGCTACAAGGAATAACAAAGTAACTTATTTATAGCAAATTAAATATATTTTTTTTACTTTAAAAAATAGGTATGGATCAGATTCTTTGAAAAGTGTCTCATGTAGAATTTCTCAAAGTATTAACTTATGTTCATGACACAGAAAAATAAATATACAATCTGTGCCCTTCATTAAAACAAATAAGCAGTGTCTTCTAATCATTGTGTATATCAAATATTTTATCACTATTTATGGCCCATTACCACATAAGCTTTCTACTTTTAATCATTTTGTTAGGCTCAGTATCATTATGTTATCCTGGCTTGCCTGTTACCCACTATGTAGACTAGCATAGTATATCACAGAGCCCACAGATATCTACCTGCCACTGTCTCCTGCATGCTGACATCAAAGGTATATTCCACCACACTTTGTGTATAGACCTTTTCGTAATGCAATGAAATGCATGTAGAATTAAATTTATAATAAATATTTTAAAGTCTATGATGAAGTGACATGAGTATATTTAAAAGGTTGTAAGACAGTTACCACTATATATCTTCAGAAGTAAATGAACTTAAACAAGTTCTTGAACCCATTAAACCATAGCTATTCTCCACTTTTTCTTGAAACTCATAACTATAACTATATTTTCTCTCTCTCTCTGAGTCATACTATTGTATATGGTGCATGTAAGTAGTACATTGTCTAGATAGCTTTAGGTCAACTTGACACAAACTTGGGTTTTTTGGGGGGAGGGGGGGTGGGAGGTAACCTCCATTGATGTACCCAAAGGTTATCCTGTGGGAAAGTGGTATTTTTTGAATGGTAATCAATGGTGGAGTACTAAGCTCCCTGTCAGTGGTGATACTCCTAGGTTGCTGGTGGTACTGGTTGCTAAAGAGGGCAGGTGGTATTTTTTGAATGGTAACCAATGGTGGAGTACTAAGCTCCCTGTCAGTGGTGATACTCCTAGGTTGCTGGTGGTACTGGTTGCTAAAGAAGGCAGGTTGAACAAATCATGAGGCACAAGTCATTAGGCAACAGTCTTCCATGGTTTCTGCTTCAGTTCCTGTTTATAGATTCCTGCCTTGATTTCCTGCCCTGACTTACTTCTATGAAAGATTATGATGTGGAACTTAAATTGAGATAAAACCTTTCCTTTCAAAGTTCTTTGGGTTATGGTGTTTTATCACAGCAGTGGAAGACCTAAGACAAGGTAGTATAAATTGTGTATATATCTGACATTACATCATAACAAATGATAGAAAACAGCCATAGTTTTGCCTAAATATTACAAGAACAATATCTAGTATCTAGCTCAGTTTCTCATCTTCTTCCTCCTTGAAATCTGTTGATCTGGGCCTCCATAGTCGGTTGCTCTTAACATTATCTTCTCAGTGCTACTATGATGGTTCATTAAGTTCCACTTAAAATGTTCAACTCTTTTCCTAATGCAAAATGCCAAGGCTTCCCATATCCCTCTAAAATACATTATGGTCAGGTCTATTGCAGTAGTAGCTCACTACCAACATCAGTCCCAGTTACTTTTCTATTGCTGTTACAAAGCACTGTGCTTTGTAGGCTCTCCTGGAATTGTAAGTCAAAATAAACCCTTTCTTCCTCCATCGATTATTTATTCTAATGGGGTATTATCATGACAACAAAATTGTATTGCTATACTATCTATCCATTAAATAACTCATTATTATGTATATTTACTGGTGATATGTTGGATGATAATGGTGTCCTACAAAGTGTTTCATTACTGTATAAAATTGTTGTTAACCATGTTTTATTTTTGTAAGAAATGTTATTTTACCTATTGTATTCTTGATTTATTCCTTTTTACCAATTTCATCATCAAAAACATGAATATATGAGAGTACCTGGTTATATTCTCAGCCTTGGTAGCAGGTTCTGACAATAGTTCCCAGCAATCTAATTTTAAACAAGCCTCTGAAATTATAATGCAGGTGTTCCAAAAGTTCAAAGGAAAATTGTATGTAATAGTGTCTGTAATTTCAGTGAGTAATTTCAGTGAGTACAGATAGCAATGATGGGAAGTGTTATAAGCTGTGGGAGGCCAAATATTGGCTAACATGGTAGTAAGAATATATTTGCCATTTTAATAAAATCAAAAATTCATTGTGCACTATCTCCAAAACATTTGAAGGAGTTAAGGATGGCATCCAAGTGAAAGGGGGCATATTTAAAAAGTCACTGTAGACAAATGTGACATTATGTTCTCACAGGACTCCAATTAATACCATCAGAACATATATCTTTCCTCCCAGATAAACCCTATGTATATTATCTGAGTAAAGAAAAAATTTCAACTCACTTATCTCATGACTTAATTATCTCTAGTTCTATATCCATGTTATAAGGACTAATTGCACTTATTATAAAAATACATAATGCAAATATGGTTAATAATCTGGGTGAAATGGTATGACATAATTGATCTGTAGACATTTTGGAAGAGCTACTGTGAGGATAGGAATTCATTTATTTTATTGATTAGCATTTGAATTTTATCTTTTGCTTTTTAATGTAGATCAATTCTACATCTTACAGGATTTATAATAACATAGGGTATTTATTTTCCGCAATCAAGTAATTTAAATAGTGCTCAGGTACTTGACGTGATTTTTGCTGTGTTTTTTGTTTTGTTTTGTATTTTTTGAGACAGACTTTCTCTACATAACCTTGGCTGTTCTGGAACTTACTATGTAGAACAGGTTGGTCTCCAACTCACAGAGATCCACCTGACTCTGACTCACTCCAGTTGTGGGATTAAAGACATGTACCATCATGGCTGGATTACTGTGTTTCTTTTAATTGTATATATTTATATGTAAGCGATTTAATGTACTAACAGAATTTGAAGCTCAAAAAATAACTATCAGTATTGTGCTTTCTGTAATACACTGCCCTGTCTCCTCCTCCATTTTCTTTGTTAAATTATACTCTTTTAACAAGTTTTCATGCAAAGTGGGTTAAAGTTAGAAACACCAAAATTAGGCTTCAGATCTGCTTCCATATGTGATATCAGGTTTATTCCAAAAGTTATATTGATAAAGAATAACAGTTCTAAAAAATTGGAACTGTGATCCTAGCCAAACTAATATGGAAACTTATTATCTGGTAAAATGCTATTTTTTGAACTATCAATTTCCTTACCCTACCACTCAGCTGTTTGGACATCCATTTTCTGTTTAGTCAAACATAGAGGCAGGCAGAGAATGACTATTTAGATAAGTTTAACAAGATTCTCTATCTGCAGCGTTCTAACCTGTCCATAGTCACTGAAAGTCAGTTACACAACCTTTGTATAATGTCCAGTGTACAGTGCAGCTTCTTTCCAGAAACTTCTCTCATAGTCACTTTCTAGGAACTATTTTGTGAAATTACTTAAGTATGGAGCAAGGTCCTCTCCTTTCCACAATCAGAGACAAGGCTTAAACTTACAGCCATGGAAGGATAGAAACTTAGGAAGGGCTCAAATACATGATCTGAGAACAACTTGTTAAGTGTTGCAGAAAAGCTATGATGTGGCAACTACTTCATTGCTTTTTTTTGCATAAAAGTAATTATCATATGCTCTTAAAACAAAAATTAGCATATAAAGATAAATGTAATGGTACCACAAAGAGTTATAAATGTCTTTTAGATATCTCAAAATGAAGGCTTTCCTTAGTATTTTGGATGGCATACAAAAAAAATAGAAATTTGATAATCAAATGATTACTTGAGATCAAATTTGCAAAATATTTTGAGCATAAATTTACTAACCATTAGATTATACCACATCAATAAATAATTTTATTTATTCATATTTTATAAATGCAATCAATAGTTTCCTTTTTCAACCTATAAATGTGAAGTTTCATTTTCATGGTAAAATATTAGATTAATTGTGTGTTAAGTTATGAAAGTTAATTTTCTTTCACCATTAATTTCATTTTTTCTTTAATGCAGAATACCAATTACAAATAACATCATTTGAAGGGTTTCTCATTAATCAGTGAGTATGCTATAGCATGCTTTCAGATTTATATTATATTGAAGAAAATTTCTGTTTATTTCCCACATTTCCTACTGAAGTGAGGGGGATAAAGGACAACTCATGTCAGAACGTAGGGCATTAATTTGATATGCTATAAATATAACAACATTTTCTAGGTAACTCATTACTTAATAAATTCAATAAAATATCTGAAAGCCTCTTTCAAAGAAAATTGCACTGGAGTAAGTCTTTAAAATATCTTATTAAAAATATGAGCAAGTATGTAACATAAAATTATATAAGTATTTCTTTGTACAGACATATGTATATCATATGAATTTTCTAGTGTATCCTTAAAAATTTTTCATAATTTAAAAAAAGAATGTAGTTGTTAAAACAAATGTTATTTTCTCCATCATCCATTTGGATTTTCTATATATATTTATAGTATACCTAACTTAGCTATTATAAAAGTAACAATATATCAAAAGTATTATAGCTGTATTAGAGTTATTCAAAACTCCTCATAAAAGATATAAATAATTTAAAAAGAGATTACTTTAAAATATTTATCTACATTGTTTCCTTGCTTTAACTAAAAATTTCAGCTATATTTCAGGAATCCAGGAAGCTACTGCTAATTAGTTAAACTGATGAGAACATCTGACTATGCTAAAGGCTTTGTCTCTACAATCAGGCATGCCAAATAATCATCAGCTCAATTTAAAGCAGGAGAAATAATTATAGAGTGAAAACAGTCACCAACAGAGGAGAAAATAAGGAGGTATATGTTAGAGTATTATTAGAATTCTTATGCAGAAAAAAAAACATATAGTTGAATAGCATAACAGGTTTTAAATAATTTTTTAAAAAATATTAAGCAGATTGTTCAAGACATGAAATTATTTTGGATAGCAATTATTGAAAAGGGAACCTTTCCCATTGTACTGAATGGCTACAAATAGAAAAGAGCACAGTTGATGGTATTTCCTTCATTGTTAACATCACAAGCTGTTAGCAATTTTTTTGCTGTTTTATTGTAAAATTGGGCTTTAATGCTGTGCTGAAAATTATAGAGCTTTCTATAGAAATACAAAACTGTTCTCTGGAACTCTAGACTATATTTTCTGAGATTAATCATTTTATATAATGTTTATCATGAACAACAGAGGCAATTTGTGCAGCATTAGTTCTTTTATCAAGTGGTCAATGTGAGTTGCAACTCTCCTCTGTGGTTCCCTTATGAGCAAAATGCAAACTTGTATGTGGCATCTGACCAATGTTAAAGCACTCTACTTCAATAATACACAAATAATGTAATTGTTATATGCAAAGCACTCTATTTCAATAATACACAAATAATGTAATTGTTATATGGAGTCTCAAAAACATAGGGATCTGATAGTTACTTTCCTATTTTGTATCACAGATTTGATCCTAGATCCCAGTTACTTAGATGCACTGGATTTCTTGGTATTTTAGGTTTTTTTTTTTGTTTGTTTGTTTTTTTGTTTTTTTTTTTTTTTTTTTTTTTTTTTTACAGGGGAATCTATTAAAAATAGATAGGTATTCCCTATGTACATCATATGTTGGGGCTTGGCAGTCTGTGGGCCCTGCCTCTGGGCGGGACGCCTATGGCCACGTAATCACTATGTCAGGCCTTACCTAGCTGCTCAAGCTACCTGGCTTCACAGAGATTGGGTTCAGCATGCGCAAGCTCCCCTTTTAAAGCAAGCACACCAAGCGCACCTCTCTTGCTTGCTTCTCTCTTGCCTCCCTCTCTCTTGTTTCTTGCTCTTGCCTCTCTCTCTTGTTTCTTGCCCCTTCTCTCTCTCCCTGCTTTTGGTTGGCCACCAGCTACCCCCCCTTCCTCTCCCCTCTCTCAATAAACTCCGCGTGGGCACTGAATCTCGTGTTTGTGTTTCTTAGGCCATAGAAGCTGCAAAAAAGAACAACACCATACATATTCCCTTATCCCTAGTTCAGTATCTGAAAGTGCCAAACAAAACACTACTGTGTCATTTGCATATAATTTTTAGCTTTACAGAAAGAATGTTAATTTCCTGCTACTAGCAAAGGTAGTACATGCGTTTGCTCAGTTACACAGGTATATTACTTGCTCTCTCTCCCTCTCTCTCTTTCTGAGTGTGTGTGTGTGTGTGTGTGTGTATACCATTGTCTACTGTAAACAACCAAAACAGCACTCTTAAATTGTTGGCAAATTGTGGCTTCAATATATTCATATTAGAATTGCTAGCCACTCTTTCAGTCATTTTTTTCTAAGTTCCAGAAACCTACACATAAATACAACATATGAAACTAAATAGGACACTTAATACAAAAAAAATCAATGCAGCAAAGAGTTGGTTTTTCGAGAATATCAACAATATAGACAAACGTTTATCTAAACTAACAAAAAAGCAGAGCGAGAACATGCAAATTAACAAAATCAGAAATGAAAAGGGAGACATACAAGAAGACACAGAGGAAATCCAGACAACTTTCAGGTCATACTTTGAAAACCTGTACTCCACAAAATTTGAAAACTCAAATGAAATGGACAAATTTCTAGATAACTATCACTTACCAAAATTACATCCAGAACAAACAACTTAAATAGACTTATAACCACCAATGAAATAGAATCAGTAATCAAAAGCCTTCCAAAAAAAAAAAGCTCAGGGCCAAATGGTTTCAGTGCAGAATTCTACCAGAAATTCAAGGAAGAACTCATTCCAATACTCTTCAAATTGTTCCACACAATAGAAACAGAAAACTCATCACCAAACTCTTTCTATGAGACCACAAGACCACAATCACCTTAGTACCCAAGCCTCACAAAGATACAACTAAGAAAGAAAAGTACAGACCAATATCCCTGATGAACATTGATGCAAAAATACTCAATAAAATACTGGCAAACCAAAACCAAATCCAAAAATACATCAGAGAAATCATCCACCATGACCAAGTAGACATCATCCGTGGGTTGCAGGGATGGTTTAATATACAAAAATCTATCAATGTGATCCACCATATAAACAAACTGGAAAAGAAAAACCATATGGTCATTTCCGTAGATGCTGAAAAAGCCTTTGACAAAATGCAACACCCTTTCATGATAAATGTCTTGAAGAGAGCAGGGATAACAAGAACATACCTAAACATAATAAGAGCAATATACAGTAAACCAACAGCCAACATCAAACTGTATGGAGAGAAGCTTAAGGCAATTCCTCTAAAATCAGGAATAAGACAAGGCTATCCTCTCTCTCCATATCTCTTCAATATTGTACTTCCTAAAGCTGTAAGACAATAAAAGGAAATCAAAGGGACCCAAATTGGAAAATAAGAAGTGAAACTGTCTGTATTTGCAGATGATATGATAGTTTCCATCAGCAACCCAATAAACTCTACCAGGGAACTCCTACATTGACAAACACCTTCAGCAAACTAGCAGGATACAAGATAAACTCAAAAAAATCAGTAGCCCTACTTTATTCAGACAACAAAAAGGCTGAGAAAGAAATCAGAGAAACCTCACCCTATACAATAAACAACATAAAGTATCTTGGGGTAATGCTCACCAAACAAGTGAAAGACCTATACAATAAGAACTTTGTGTCTTTAAAGAAAGAAATAAAAGAAGATACCAAAAAATGGAAAGATCTCCCATGCTCTTGGATAGGTAGGATAAACATAGTAAAAATGGCAACCTTGCCAAAAGCCATCTACAGATTCAATGCAATCCCCATTAAAATCCCAGCACCATTCTTCAGTGACCTTGAAAGGATAATAATCATCTTTATATGGAAAAACAAAAGACCCAGGATAGCCAAAACAACCCTGTACAATAAAAGAATTTCAGGAGGCATCACAATCCCTGACTTTATGCTCTACTAGAAAGCTATAGTTCTGAAAACAGCCTGGTCTTGGCACAAAAATAGACAGGTAAACCAATGAAATCAAAAATCCTGATATTAACCCATACACCTATGAACAACTTATTTTCGACAAAATAGGTAAAAGAATACAATGAGGGGAGGAAAGCATCTTCAACAAATGGTGCTGGTACAATTGGATGATGGTGTGTAGAAAGCTGCAGAAAGACCCACATCTATCACCACACAGAAAACTCAAGTCCAAATGGATTAAAGACCTCAACATAAACCAAGCCACACTGAACCTATTAGAAGAGAAAGTAGGATGTACCCTTGAACAAATTGTATAGGAGACTGCTTCCTGAACATAACTCCAGTAGCACAGACACTGAGATCAACAATTAATAAATGGGACCTCCTCAAACTTAGAAGCTTAGGTAAGGCAAAGGACACAGTGGACAAGACCAAACGGGAAAAGATTTTTACCAACCCTATATCTGAAAAAGGTCTGATCTCCAAAATATACAAAGAAATTAAGAAACTAGTCAACAAAATATCAAATAATGCTATTAAAAATGGGGTACAAAATTGAAGAAAGAATTCTCAATAGAGGAAATCAAAAAGGCTGAAAGACACTTAAGAAAGTGCTCAACATTCTTAGCTATCAGGGAAATGCAAATCAAAACAACTTTTAGATACCATCTTACTCCTGCCAGAATGGCTAAAATTACAAACACCAATGACAACTTATGCTGGAGAGGATGTGGAGAAAGGGGAACAATCCTTCACTGCTTGTGGGAGTGCAAACTCGTACAGCCATTTTGGAGATCAGTAGGGTGGTTCCTCATGAAAATGGGAATTATTTTACCACAGAACCCAGCAATTCCACTCTTAGGTATATACCCAAATGATCCACATCCATGCAACATAGACATGCGCTCAACTATGTTCATTGCAGCATTATTTGTAATAGCAAGAACTTGGAAGCAACCTAGATGCCTCTCAACTGAAGAATGGATAAAGAAGATGTGGCACATCTACATAATGGTATACTACTCTGCAGAAAAAAAAGGAATCTTGAAATTTGTAGGCAAGTGGATGAAACTTGAAGAAACCATCTTGAATGAGGTAACCCAGTCACAAAAAAGAGGAATAGGGTATGTACTCACTCATATATGGATTTTAGACCTAGAGCAAAGTATCACCAGCCTATAATTCTCAGTACCAGAGGAACTAGGATACAAAGTGTATTCTAAGAGATACATATATGGTCCCTCACAAAAGGGGGAAGGGAAACATTCCCCAGAGTAAAGTGGGGGGCAGTGAATGGAGTGAGAACTAGGAGAAAGAGAAGAGGAGAAGAGGAAAGAACACTAGACTAGGAAGATTGAGTTAGTGTAGACATAGAAGACAGAAGAAAGAGAGGGAAAGAGGAGAGAGAGAGAGAGAGAGAGAGAGAGAGAGAGAGAGAGAGAGAGAGAGAGAAGTTATAAAAGAGGGGGCCATTATTGGTTTGAAGAGAAAACTGAACCTAAAAAATGTCTAGAGACCTACAAGACTGACTCCAGCTAACAATTTGAGCAACTGTGGAAAAGCTACTATAAATGCCCTTCCCTGATAGTGAGATCATCAACTAAATTATCCACCATCATGGAGAACTCATCTAGCACCTGTTGGAAACAGAAGCAAACACCCATAACTAAACACTGAGTCGAACTTGAATCCAGATGCAGAGAGAGGACAAGACCAGCTTGCAAAGGACAGCTGACCTGAACAAGGAGAAGCTAATGGTTCCCCCAGACTGATAGCTGGGAATTCAGCATGGGACTGACTCAGACCCCCTGAATATGGGTCTCAGCTAGAAGGACTGTGCTGTGTAAGGGACCTCAGACAGTGGAACCAGGATGTATTCATTGTGCACAAAAGGACTTTGAGGACACATCCCCCATGGAGGGATACTCCCTTAAACTAGAGAGGGGAGAGAAGTCCTAGTCCCTACTTCAAATGACTTGACAGGTTTACATGACCCCACCTGGATAGCATAGCCCTACAAGTGGAATGAGGATGGGGGGATGGGAGGGGAGAGTAGTCAGGATGCATGTGAGGGGGTAAAGAGGGTAAGAGGGAGTGAGGGAAGGAGGAAGGAGGGAGGGAGTGGAAACTGGGATTGGTATGTAAAATTTTTAAATTATATTATATGCATGATACCATGCATATAATGTGTGGGAGAAAAGATAGAAACTGTCTTTCCTAAGACTAGATACTACATGCTACAGTACCCATCTGCCAATCAAGGTGTTGCCAGTGATACAATAGTGACTTGACTTGACTACTATGAAAGTAACCAGTTTATTTCTGACAAAATTTGAATCTTGCCTCATAAGACTAAACTCTTAACTGTAATCCTGGTTCTGTAGAGTCTTGTAAAACCTGTAAAGTCCATGGTCATACACCTTACAAAGGAACCTACTATTGTTTTACTTAAATGGTTACATTATAAAATTGCTTTCCAAATAATAATGTTTGTACACATAATTTTTTGTTTATTTTGTTTTGTTTCTTTCAAAATTGGTCAGAGAAAGTGATTGCAATGGACATCGGTCAAAGAAGACACTAACAAATAATGGTCAAAGTGATAAAAATAAGTGACCAGAGTCCTCAGCCCTAAAGAAGGACATCTCTTTCAACTTTCTACTAGGGTAATACCTTGGAAGGGGGAGAAGAAAGAATGTGAGTGCTGGAAGATGAGGAAGAGAGCTGTGAAATGCTGCCTTCCTTACATGACCTAGATGTTGTATTCATGAACTAACAGCATGTGGTTAACTGAACATGATCAAGACCAATATAATCCCTGAATAGATAGGGGAAATGTACCCCTACCTGAGATGATATTGGCAGTTGGTGGCTACTGAGAAAGGGACACTCATTTTTCTTGGAGATGTGGCCTCTAGCAGGTTGCCTATTCCCTAGTGAATGGAGTGATAAACAATTGTATAGTGCACAAAAGCAGCACTAATTGGATCAGTTGGCTATTTAAAAAATAAAGACATAGTAAAACGATTCCTAATAATATTCCTCTATACTCACAGATTGGTGCCAAGGCTAATCATCATCAGAGAAGCTTGGCTTGGTGTTTTTGTGAGTCTGTTAACAGTGGGAGTGGTTGTGGTATGGTGGGGTCTCTACCTCTTTAGCTTCTATTGTAACCCATTTCCCCTTACTGGGTTTTCTCACCCAAGCTTTATATGAGAATTTGTGCCTAATCTTACTGTAAGTATTTCTGCCATATTCATGAGACCTGTTCTTTTTTGAAAGGAATAGGAAGAAGAGATGTTGGGGGGGGGAAGGGTTGGGGGTATTGGAGGAGTCAATGGAGGAGAAACTGTAGCAGGGAAGAAACCAAGAAGCTTCTTAAGGCAAAGGATGTTGTCAGTAAGACAAAATTGAGCCTACAGAATGGGAATAGATCTTCCCCAACCCCACATCTAACACAGGTCTGATCTCCAAAATATACAAAGAACTCAAGAAACCAAAATAACAAATAATCCAATTAAAAAAATGGGGTACAGATCTAAATAGAGAATTCTCAACAAAAAGAAACTCAAATGGCTGAAAGACAATTAAAAAGGTTCTCAACATCATTAGCCACCAGGGAAATGCAGAACAACTCTGAGATACCATCTTGCTGCTGACAGATCAGCTAAAATCCAAAACACTGATGGCAGCTTATGCAGTATAGGATGTGGAATAAGAGGAATATTTCACCCATTCCTGGTGAGAGTGTGAACTTGTGCAGTCACTTTGTAAATCACTATGGCAGTTTCTCAGAAAATCGGGAATCAATCTACCTCAAGACCCAGCAATACCACTATTGGACATATACCCAATGGATGCACAATAATACCAAGAACATTTTTTCACTTGTGCTCATATCACCAATATTTGTAATAGCCAGAACCTGAAAAACATAGATGTCCATTAACTGAAGAATGAATAAAGAAAATGTGAAATATTTACACAATTGAGTATTACTAAGTGGTGAAAAACAAGTACATCTTGAAAATTGCAGGCAAATGGGTGGAACTAGAAAAACCCATGGTGAGTGAGCTGACCCAGACATGAAAAGACAAACATGGTATGTATTCACTCATAAGTGGATATTAGATATAAAGCAAAGGATAACCAGGCTATAATCTACAACCCCCAGAGAAGCTAGGTTAAAAGGGTGACCCTAAGACGGACACACATGGAAGGCTCCAGGAAGAGAAAATAGTTTAGGAATGTCATATTAAGAATTGTCTCCACATAGTTGAACAGATGTCCTTAAGATATACCATAGTAGAGGGAGCCATTATAGGTTTGGAGAGAAATCTGACACTAGGGAAATGTCCTGACATCTACAATGATGACCCCAACTAACAACCTAAGCAATAGTGGAGTCAAAGTAAAATTCCCTTCCCTGATAAGGAGATTGATGACTACCTTACATGCTGTCTTAGAGCCTTCATCCAGTAGCTGATGGAAGCAGAAGCAGACACTCACAGCTAAACACTGAGCTGAACTCCTGGAACCCAACTGCAGACAAGGAGAAGTGATGAGCAAAGGAGTCAAGATCAGTCTGGAGAAACCCACAGAAACAGCTGACTTGAACAAGAGGAAGTTCATAGACTCCAGTCTGACAGTTTGGAAACCAGTATCGGACCGACCCAGATTCCCTGAATTTGGAATTAGTTGGAAGGACTGGGCAGTCAATGGGGCCTCTAGTAGTGGATCAGTATTTATCTCTAAAATAAGAATGGACTTTGGAAGCCCATTCCAGACAGATGGATACTCCCTCAGCCTAGACACATGGGGGAAGGCTCTAAATGATATGGCAGACTTGGAAGACTCCCCATGGAAGGCCTTGCCTTCCCTGGAAAGCAGAAAGGGGATGGAATGGGGATTGGTGGGGGGAACAGGGGAGTATGGGAGAGTGTGGGAATTGGGATTGACATCTAAAACAAGCTTGTTTCAAATTTAAATTAAAAAGTTGTAAAAAAAAAAAAAAAAAAAAAAAGAAACCAATCTAAGCAATAGTGGAGAGGCTACCTTAAATGCCTTCCCTGATAATGAGATTGATGATGACCTTATATTCCTTCCTAGAGCCTTCATCTAGTAGCTGATAGAAGCAGAAGCAGGTACCTAAAGCTAAAAACTGAGCTGAACTGCTGGAATCCAGTTGCAGAGAGGGTTGCAAAGATGAGCAAAGGGGTCACACCTAGGCTGGGGAATCCCACAGAAACAGCTGACATGAACAAGGGGGAGCTCATACACCCCAGTATAGCTGGGAAACCAGCATAGGACTGACCCAGACTCCCTAAATCTGGGTGTTAGTTAGGAGGATTGGGCATTCTATGGATCCTCTGGTAGTGGATCAGTATTTATCCCTAGTATACAAATAGATTTTCTGAGCACATTCCACATAGAGGGATACTCTCTCAGCCTAGACACTTAGGGGAGGGCCTAGTCCCTGCTCCAAATGATAGACTTCGATGATCCCCCATGGAAAGCCTCACCCTCCCTGGGGAGCAAAAATGGAATGAGAAGGGGATTGGGGGAGCAGGGGAGGAGAGGAGGGAGAGAGACCTGAGATTGACATGTAAAACAAGCTTGTTTTGAATTTAAATAAAAAAAAAAGTAAGAAAATATTTGCCAGTTCCCTAAGGAGGGCATTTGTCAGTGCAAAGGTTGACTAAAAATTAAAAATGGATATAATATTCACTTACTTGCTTTTGGATGTGGCTTTTGTTTGGAGAGCTTGTTACAATGAATATGATTTTTCATTGTTGTTGAAGTGAGCTGATTTAGATGATAAAAGATCACAGGACTTCAAAGATAATTGTTTGGCAGTAGAACAATAATTGGATAGCTCAAATAATTTTTGAATTTGTTTTTACAAACTTGAATAAACAACAAAAAGTAAAGAGTTTTATGTTAATGTACAACTTTTATTGTATGGATAGAAACTGTAAAAGGTAATTGTTTTAAATAAAATTTAGTGTTTTAGGAAATGGAGTATAAATGTCATGTATGATTTTTGTGAGACATATAATCAATTAGCATAAAACTTCCTTGATTTTATAAACCATTCAGTGCAATATGATTTTATTACATAATTAAAATAGCATCATAGGAATTGATATTTGTTCTGTAGAGTTCAACATAGCTATATTCACTACTTTGTACAATATAATGATTTTGAAGCAGCTATATGTAACCTATTTACATAGATAGTTGTACAAATCTCATTCCACATGAAAGTGACACAATGAAGTAGGAAGACATAGAGTTTTAATTCCTAGGCTCTGGAATCAGGTTTGGTGGTATGAATCTTGTATCAACAACTTAATATTATCACTCGAAATAGCTTATATTGATGCTTAGTATGTATCTAATTGCTATGTCACAGCATTGATGTGGTATTTAAATTAAGTAGTATATTTTTAGGTATGCATGGAAAATTTCTGGCTTATAGAAGTCCTATTTGTGTATCAGTTATTTATAAGACTTTTTTTCTCTCAGACGTTGAAATGCATATTTAACCAAAGAGTTTATATATTGTATGTCAACAATTGAAAATGGAAGAAGATATAAAATATAAATAAGGTTATGCAAAATGAACCTGATCATACTGTTCCATTGTTAGTTATCAAAATCACTAGGATTCCCTTCTCTGTCCTATGTTTATAACTGGACCTCAGAGTATAGATCAGTGGTAGAGTATTGCCTATCATGTGAAAGTTCCTAGGTTGTGTTCTTAGTGTTGCAAAAGAAAAGAGGAACAGAATATTAGAGTTGTACTTCAGTGGTGGATCTTAGCAGTTTTGAGGCCCTCAGTGTAATTATGCATAATATGAAAAATCACTTGTACTTTCATTTTTAGCACACCGACTTTTCTTATCACTTCTACAGTACTATTTATTCTCTGTATTATCATTACAGTTTCTTCCTTGTGGTGACTTATTTTATCCGCCATTCTGCCAGTACATTTCTTAGCTTTGGTTACTCATTTATTTGATAATTATATATTCTGATACACAGTTCATTTTAAAAATGAGTTGGTAGTTTTTTCAAACATATGTGAGCAATGTTTGATGATCTTAATAGGTTGCATTTATAAAAGAATGCATGTACGTAACAATTACAATTAAAAATCAGAGGTTGTCTCCCATCCAAGTTCTAACCAGGCCCAACCTGGTTAGAAGCTTAGCTTCCGAGATCAGATGAAATTGGGTGCATTCAGGGTGGTATGGTCGCAGAGGCTGGTAGTCGGGGACTGGTAAGGTATTATTTTTGCCTACAGGCAAACTAAGACAGGTCACATATGACAGAATGTGTGTTCTGATGATGGGTAAGTCTGGAAGGTGGAAGAAGACAACCTGCGACTAACACTGCCATCTGTCCTGTAGCAGAAGCACAGGTATTATTTAATTATATTTAGGAGGGAGAATTTATCGGTGCCCATAAAAATGGCTGCACTCCATCTTGGCTCAAGGGCAGAGAGTTCAAAACTGTCCTCAGTGAGTCATAAGACCTAAAGATCAAAGGTGTGGCTACAGTAGGGTGTTTGTCTGTCTTATTGTAAATAACAACAGAATTGATATTAGGCATGGCAACTCCTGACCCTCAAGACTAGGGAAGTAGAAGTTGAAGCTAAGGTGTGGTTACTGAACCCTTAGAATAAGGAGGAAGAAAAGTCTGTTTGTTCCGTATGCATGAGACCATGATCCTTTTTTTTTCGTTAAAGTATATAAGGGCAGTGAAAAATAGCCGGGCTTTGGTGGCTCATGCCTTTAATCCCAGCACTTGGGAGGCAGGAGCATGTGGATCTCTGTGAGTTTGGGACCAGCCTGATCTACAGAGCTAGTTCTAGGAAAGGTTCCAAAGCAATACAGAGAAACCCTGTCTCAAAAAACCAAAACAAACAAACAAAAAAAAGTGATGAAAAATAAACTCGTGGCAATTCAGTATTAACTGAATCGCCTCTCCTCATTTAAAGAAAAAAAAAAAAAAACAGAGGCTGTGAATTTGAGGAGTGGAAGGGATAAAGGAACAGAATTATGAAAATACAGTACTCACATATTCAATTCAAAAATAGTATAATATATATAAAGTAAAAAATTTTATTTTTAAACACAATTTTCAATAATTGGTTGTTGTAGGTCCCTGCATGGACCCCCGAGGCACCTTGAGCAAGCCTGAAACTGTTGGCTGGAACTCCTTGCCCCAAGGCAAGGGTACTCTTCCCATTTTTTTGATAACACACACCTCATAGAGAGGAGCTAAGCCTGAAATTCCTGTAATTTTTCCACTGTGCGGTAAGTCAGTATTTAAGCCTGTTCCTTCCCCTCAATAAAGGGCATTCGGCATTTGGTGTCCTGACATTGCCATTGCCATTGCCATTGTCTTTATTTATTTCAATCTCTAGGTCTTCGCCTGATTCGTGGAACAGATCATAGCTTGAGCGCTACAGATTGTCATGCTATATACTTACCCATATGACTATACTAAAGCTTTTGAATTGTCTAGCTTAAATTGTGAATTGTATGCTATGTTAGTTATGCCTGGAAAGTGTTAAAAAAATATGTTGAAGTCCATAAATATCCACAAAACTCATTACTAATATTCGCTAATATGCACATAAATTTCTTGAATAAAGCCCAAAGTTGTAAAAGTTGTATGATCACACATAAAAACAAAAAGCATAAACGTGAAAAATATTTGTTTAAAATTAAATCAAGATAACTGAAATAAAATGTGTAAATATTGAGAAAAACAATAAGAAAAATACATTTTGTAAGAACATTTTACTCAATTATTTTACATATCATTTCAATAAATACTTGAAAAAGTAATTGATTAAAACAAAATGTAAAACAACTAATGTTATCAACGTCTATTGTTTTGTTTTTACATAGTATTTTATTATTTGTATATTTCACATTATGAACCTCAAGACACACACTTCCCAGTCCTCCCAGGTCTTCCCCCACCCCATCCCCGCTATAAAGGAAAAAATAGAACTCCAGTTTGTGTTGTCCATATACTCAATGGAACATGATCTAATTCCCAGTGGCCAGCCCCTTATAGGAAACTGAATCTAGAAAGGGAATAGGTTGGGGGTTGGTTGAGGCAGGCGATAGGGGAGAATGGGAGGATGCAGGAACTGGGATTGGCATGTAAAACAAGTTTGTTTCAAATTTAAATAAAAGGAATTACATAAAAAAGAAAACGGAATCCTTTACCACATGCACCCCTGCCAGTAGCCCTGAGTTCTGAAGAGCTACATTTCACTATCCTTATCACAGGTTTTAAGAGTCATTGTCCACGGTTTTATGTATAGGCTGTTAATTTTTAGGGAGGTGGAGAGATGATCGGTAAGGAAGTGGGATGTGAGCGGTTGTCACTCAAGCCTTCTGTGTCAGGCTTTCTCAACTGTGAGTCTGCAGTCACCAATACCATTGCAAAAGTAGCTTCCTTGCCAGTGGGAGATTTTCAAGTGTTAGTTCTTTATCCCAAGTAAGTACTGAGGATCAAATTAAGATAAGAACACTTAGCTACTGAGCCATCTTGCTGTCTCAAGCACAGATTTAGGATATTCTATTTGAGTCAGTGAAATTAAATATAAGGGAAATATATTAAGGATATACAAAATTTTACTAGGACACTAATTATGAAATGAATATATTATTTCAAATACATTAAATGTGTTTAGAGTAATTTGACTATTAGACAATAAAGTGCTCAAATAAATTCAAATCACTGAAACTGTATCTGACTACATTTTTAATAATGATTAAAGATTGAGGTAAATATTAACAGTAGCTAATCTGCAGAGTGCTTCTCTGGCATGCACAAGGTACTACTTTTAATACCCCAACCACATGCTAAAAAGATTCTGGATAAAATACAATTAGACAATACCAATGAATTCTAAAATATAAAACAGGACTGTATTGGCTGAAAATTTTAAATCATTGTAGAAAAGTAAAAGTACCTATAATTAAATGATAAAACTATATACAAAACCTATGAAATAAAAATAATATATGAATGGATATATATATATATATACATATATGTATATATAATGATGATATGTATGTAACTATATGTACATACATATAAGGCTCAGAGAACATCACAGACATGACAGTAGAAAGAATGAAAGAACTAGAGAATGGGGAGTAGTACTGTGAAAAATTCTTCTGAACGTGACATGGCTGTTTTATGTATGAACTCAGCACCTGCACAAGACCTGGAAAACACCAAAACAAATAAGAATTTCAGCATGGGTTAATGAGTCCCCACTACTCATTGGGGAGCTATTGCCAGTTAATGGTTGCAGAGTGGATGGAAGTTACTTTATTTTAATGGGATCAACATAAATATCCATCACTTGCTAAATGAAAAACTGAATTATAATAAATATGTTCTAGAGAAAAAATGAGACTTAAAATGCAGAAAAATAGATGAAAAAGCAAAGCATTATACTAATTGAGGTTACACAGACACATCAAAACAAATATTGCATGTTCTCTTTCATTATGGATCTCAGATTTGAATATTTAGTTTTGTATGTTTAATTTGTAGTACATATGGAAACCAAGTAGTTAAGCATGTGCCACCTAGGAAAAAAATGAAAAAACAGCTACTCAGCCTGTTGGAGGCTATCAATCTGGCTATAACTGGAATCAACTATAATCCAAGCATCTGGGCAAACCTATGAGAGAATTATTTTCGTTGGCTCACTTGAGGTAGGAATACCCATTCCAAATCTTGGCCATACCTTGTGATGGCAGCCACACAAAGCAACACGAAAGAAGAAAGCTTTTGCTTTTTGCCTATTGGCACTCATTCTCACTGGCAAGTTCTTCTGTCTGTTGATGAGATATTCCTTTGCTATTACTAGAACCTATTTCTTGAGGATGCCACTGTAGACTAAAGACTAGCTGAGGCATCCAGCCTTATGAGCTATACAACTAATAGATTCTTAGCCTTTACAATGGGTGCCATCCCTTGTTCAGCTATGAGGGCCACAGAGTGAGAGCCACTCTAGTAAATTTCTTTTAATATACATTTATTGTATCAGTTTATCCCTCTAAAGAACACTGACTAATACATCCACTGTTGTAATCTGCATGCTATGATAACAACCAACTAGGCAAGATGTGCCAATTGATAGAACACTGGCAAGCCTGATTATGGGACGTGTTTTGATATGAATAAGAAACATCCTGCATAGACTCAGATATTAGAACATGGGTCCCACCTGGTAGTGTTGATTGCAGAGGTGGGACTTACTAGAGGATGTATGCCACTTGGAACAGGTTTTAGGAGTTTAAAATCTCATCACATTTCCAGTTCACTCTGTTCTCTCTCTTTGCTTTATGTATGTGGTTGGTAGTGTGATCTCTTAGCTTCCTGTTGTGGGTACCTGCTGCAATGGGGTACCCCCCACTATTATAGACTCTCCTTCTAAAATCATAAACCGGAATGAACTCTTCCATAAGTTTATCTAGTTATGATGTTATATCACAGAACAGAAAAATAACTTGTATAGGCTGTCCTGATTGGATTTGGGGCCTGCTCCACAGGAAAATCCTAAATCAATGATTGGAGAGATCATAGATCCTAAGGGGAAACCTTCTGGTGTTGTTTCAGTAGATGGTCATGTTTTCAAGCTACCTTCTAAATATATGTGTTTACATCCATAAGTTTGTGCTGCTCTCACTTTGGGTAACAGAAGCTTCTTTTTGTAGTTTATACTGGCCAATGCAGAGATTACTAACTGGGTAAAGTATTGGGATTAAGTGACTATGAGTGCTTTGCCAGAGATGGATCATCTATAGTAGCTTGCTCCTCCCCATTCAGAACTCTGAAATTATTAAGGGACAGTGGGTGGAAAAAAAATGTAAGAACTAGAAGATGAGGAGGAGAGCTATGAAATTCTGTCTTCTAAAACATGACATGACTGGTATATGCACAAACCCACAGCATCTGTGGCTACCTGCTCAAGATCAAGCCAATAAAAATGCTAGCATTGAAGGTGGAGGACTTATGAGGTCACCTCACAATCAAAGAAACTATTTGTAGATACTGAGGAAAGGAATTTCACTCTTCTTTGTGAATGTTGCACTGATAAATTGTCCGTGGTTTGCCCCATGTCCATTTGTGCATGGTCTCAGGGGGTTTGTTACTCATAATACCCTCACACTTGTGTTCCCCAACAATACTAGTAAATATTTTAAAGCTTTAATGAAATAATTAATTTTAAATCATTTCTAGAATATTTAATATCTTTCAGTATTTTTCAATTTCATGAAGCCAAATGAAAAATGAATGAAAAAAAGAAATAAAATGAAAGGACATGACTGCTTCTATGTATGGTGGAGAAGAATTTTTGTTGTGGATAAATGGGAGGGCATACCCAGAGGCAGAGACATCTGAGAGAGTACATTGTGGCTATGACCAGACTAAGCTGGGCCATGTGGGGAGAGGAAGGAAGTGAGGAGAGGAGACCCGGTGAAGCTGTCCAGAAGATAAAGGTATCAAGAAGGGCAAGTATCCAAAATGGTTAGATTATATATAGAAGAGAAGTGCTAGAGGATTCAGGGTAGGGTATGTCAGAATACTATCAAAAGAATGATGCTTTGAGAAAGTAAGAGAGCCTGTTTTTTGTTTTTGTTTATTTCCTGGAGTTTTTTTTTTTTGGACATTATTTCATGTCCCTTTTGACAAACATTTAGACTCAATTTATAGGATACGTTTATTCTCTCTCTCTCTCTCTCTCTCTCTCTCTCTCTCTCTCTCTCTCTCTCTCTTTATGGACAGGCCACTGCACAACTAAGGCAGTGACAATTTTACTGAGAGCAATCATACTTTTTTATATCTTTATAAGAAACAGAATATAATGACAATTGACAGGATCAATACAGTTATAGTTGCCAGGATACAGTGAAGCTTACAAGCCATATAGGGTACAGAAGGTTACTATCTAATACCAATTGTCTTTTCAAGTTTCCATGCTTCCTTGACGATGAAGAGAACATACAGAGAAACACAAAGGAGACTACACACTTCACTGTCTGAGAGAATGAAACATTCTCTTAGGCACTGGAAGGCACACAGTGCCCCGGAAGTCATGGCTTCTAACCTAAAAAAATAAAAAAATAAAAAATAAAAAAAGTAAAAACAAAAATAAACCCATGACTCAAAACCCATGACTCAAAACCCACGACTCAAGCCTCTCAAGACATCTAGGTCAGGCTAACTCTATGGTTCCCAGCACACAATGGTTTAAAAAGTAAGTTGTGTATGAAAGGGTGTATTTGGGTTAAACTTCCACATTGCTGTTGTCACTGAAAGAAGTCAGGACAGGAACTCAAACAGGGCGGGATCCTAGAGGTAGGAGCTGATACCATAGCCATGGAGGGGAGCTGGTTACTGGCATACTCAGCCGGCTTTCTTATAGAACCCAAGACCAGCAGCCCAGAGACAGCACCACCCCAACATGGGCTGTGCCCTCCCACATTGATCATTTATTGAGTGAATGTCTTCATCTGGGTCTCATGGAGGCATTTCTTTAACTAAGGCTCATCCTCTCTGATATCTGTAGCATGTGTCAAATAGATACAGAAAAGCAACCACTACAGCTAACTCCTAAGATGTGTTTATTCTCATTGGATATCAGAAAGTAGCTACAGAACCTAATTTGGTCAGTGTACCCTGATTCTGGATATGGTCTTTTACCTTGCTTTTCTGCTTTCCCAGATATAGCACAGGCCAGGTAATTGTGTTTAAATTGGTCTGTCCTGAGAAAATTTTGGGAAAGATCTGCCCTGTTAATATTTAGTATGTACTTACTGACCTTTATTTACATGTTATTTCTGATAATGTTTTTCAGAATTCAAACAGCCTTCCTTAGACCTTTGCCTTCTTTGTTTCATTGATGTGTAGAAGTACACCAATACTGAAAAAAGGTTGTATACAGCTTAAGGCTGTAGTCCACCCTATGTTTTTCAGGTACTCAGATCCTGGGACCAGCGACAAAATCTGCACAGGTTGGCTGAAAAGTCAACTGTGAGTGTGCGTTGCGGAACAGGAGGACCGTGTAACAGGTAGGGGCTGAGGGATGCTGGGAGAACCTGGCCGCCAGGATGCTTTGATATATCACATAGGTGCCTCAGCCATTTGTCCCAATGTTTAAGATTTAACAAAAATGCTCTAACAATTTAATGGAATTAGCTTCAATTTTACAAGATCAAGCAAAATGGTTAACTTTGCTCTAGTTGTTCTTTGGCTGCCTTTTCTGTCACGGTTATTCCTGAGAAGGTTTTAGATTTAGATTTCATCTTCAATTACAAAATATGATCTTCTAATACAACCACATATTTCTGCATGTTTGTCATTAGCAGAAATTTAAGGATTTTGAGATTATCTACAACCAGAATGTACCAAATGGGACAATTAGCTGACCTTTGAAAATACTGCCTTATGTTCATCTTGTGCAATCTGTCCACTAACAGATGCAGATGCATCCCATTAAGATGTAAAGTAAGCTAGAGAGAAGAGCAAAAATCAGCAGGAGAACAGTAAGGCCATTTAACAGAAGAGGAAGAAACTCCAAGTGGTCATGCTATAGGGAAAACACACACACTGTGGCATTTAAATGATTTGAAAGTTGGATTGTGCAGAAGGGATTTTACATCCAAATCAGCATAATGCCTCTTAGCAAAATGCACCCTGATGTTCTAAATGAACTCCAACCCTAGCCCATATACTACTCCAGATGATGAGCTTTAAAGTAGATACATGAGTAAAAGATGTGAACAACTTAGCATTTTTTAAGTAATGTAAGCATAACAACTAATATTTTCACATTAATGTTTATTTCACTTAACAAACAATGAAAACAGTATTGTAAGAGCAGAAGAATTTCTAAGGTAAGGTTAAAACATGATTACATGTACATATAAACATAAAGTAATATACATTAGAATTATACAAACACACACTCATAAACATACAGAAGTTCATTTGAGTACCAAATTTAACTAGTTAATTTTCTTAAAACTTCCTTAAGTATTTGGACTTAATGAATCACAAAGGAATAAAAAGTTAACTAAAATCGTTTGCTGAAAAACAAAGATTTACATGATGTCCATTAACATTTTTGTAGAGTTTTGAATCTTTTTACAATTTGTTAAAGAAAAACAATACATTTTCTCCCCAAAAAGATATAAATAAAAAAAGGATATGTATGTAACCTAAAACAATATGGACAAGCTAAAATATATCTTGAATTGGAAACGCTGAATTTAGATGGTAATACATTTGATTATGCTTTTAAAAATACATTTTGGTAAGATAAGTAATATAAGCATATCAGCAACTGAGTGAGTACAACGGACTGAGATCATCAAAAATGACCAGAGAGAATAGCTGACAATACTTACAGTTTATGTAAGGATGGAAAAAATTATCCTAACTCTCCACTGACCCCAGGAAGCTGGAAGTCTGAATCCCAGGGTAAAGGTTACCTTCTTGACTGTTTACAACAGCACCTGTGAGTGAGTGAACTCAGAAAATGAGCCTTCTCACCCCACCCAAAAGCCTGTGTGAAGGCAGACTTCCTGGCTAAGCACAGGCTTGGATAGTTTAAATTAATTGGTCCACATTGGATGCTATGAGATGATTGGTTTACCATGTGTGGGCTTTGTTGTGACCCTATAAAAGCTGTCCTAAGCCTGTACCCAGGGTCCTCAGCCCTCTACCCCTACGTGGTATATGGGTGTTGACCCCAGTGCACTTGGAATATAAAAGACCTCATGCTTTTGTATCAAGGATGCTTCTTGTGAGTGATTGGGGGGGGGGTACTTTTCCTGAGTGGGAGCTTGAAGGACCACGCTCTCCTGGTCTTTCATTTACCCATTGCTATTATGTGAGAAATTGTTCTTACGGTTGTTAACTCTGAAATTTCACAGGTTGCTGGAAAGGATATTTATGTTTTTATATTCCATTTACTATATATTTTACTTTCAAATATTAATAAGATATGTGTGCTGCTAAATGCATCAGATATATTCAAATTAATATTCAAGTTAATGTCCACAGGTCTTTTTTTTATGTGCATCTGGGTTTTCAATTCAATTCCATTGGTCTACCTGTCTGTGTCTGGGCCAATACCAAGTTGTTTTCAGAATGTTAGCTCTATAGTAGATGCCTCCAGATATTGCACAGGGTTGTTTTGGCTATCCTGGGTCTTTTGTTTTCCCATATACAGTTGAGTAGTTTTCTTTCAAGGTCTGTGAAAAATTGTCCTGGGATTTTGATCGGGATTGCAGTGAATCTGTAGATTGCTTTTGGCAAGAATCTCATTTTTACTATGTTGATCCTGCTTATCCATGAGCATGGGAAATCTTTCTATTTTCTGGTATCTTCTTTAATTTCTTTCTTCAAAGACTCAAAGTTCTTGCTATGATTCTCTGAGTTCTTCCTCAGCCCATTTATCTTATGTATACAATAGAGCTACTGATTTTCTTTTAGTTAATCTTGTATCCTATCACTTTGCTGAAGGTGTTTATCAGATGTAGGAGATCCCTGGTAGAGTCTTTTGGGTCACTTACATAAACTATCTTATCATCTGCAAATAGTGAAAGTTTGACTTCTTTCTTTCCAATTTGTATCCCTTTGATCTCTTTTTGTTGTCTTGCTGCTCTAGCTAGAACTTCAAGTACGATATTGAAGAGATATGAAGAGAGTGGACAAACATGTCTCATTCCTGATTTTAAAGAAATCATGCTGAGTTTCTCTCCATTTATTTGATGTTGGCTGTTGGTTTACTGTATATTGCTTTTATTATCTTTAGGAATGTTACTGTTATCTGTGGTATCCCCAAGACCTTTATCATAAAGGCATGTTGTACTTTGTCAAAGGCTTTTTCAGCAACTAGTGAGACGATCATATGATTTTTCTTTTTCAGTTTCTTTATAGGGTGGCTTACATTGATAGATTTTCTTACGTTGTACCATCCCAGCATCCCTGGGATGAAGCCCACTTGGTCCTGGTGGATGATTTCTCTGATGTATTCTTGGATTATGTTTGCCAGTATTTTACTGAATATTTCTGCATCAATGTTCATGAGGGATATTGATCTGTAGTTTTCTTTCTTAGTTGTGTCTTTGTGTCACTTGTGTAACAAGGTGATTGTGGCCTCATAAAAAGAGTTTGGTAATAAACCTTCTGTTTTTATTGTGTGGAATTATTTGAGGAGTATTGGTCTTAGCTCTTCCTTGAATTTCTGATAGTATTCTGCACTGAATTCATCTTGCCCTTGGCTTTTTTTGGTTGGAAGGTTTTTGATGACTGCTTCTATTTCATTAGTGGTTATATGTCTATTTAAATTGTTTATCTGTGGTTGGTTTATTCTTGGTAAGTGATAGTTATCCAGGAATTTGTCCATTGGCTTTGAATTTTCATATTTTGAGAAGTAATGATTTTCAAAGTATGACCTGAAAATTGTCTAAATTTCCTCAGTGTCTGTTGTTATGTCCCCCTTTTCATTTCTGATTTTGTTAATTTGCATTATCTCTCTCTGCTTTTTGGATAAAGGTTTGTCTATCTTGTTAACTTTCTCAAAAACCAGCTCTTTGTTGCATTGATTTTTTTTTGTGTTGTTTTCCTTGTTTCTACTTTATTGATTTCATCCATCAAATTGATTATTTCCTGGTGTCTACTTTTTCAGTGTGAGTTTGCTTCTTTTTGTTCTAAGGCTTTTAGTTGTGCTGTTAATTCACTAATGTAACTATCCCCTGTTTTCTTCATATGGGCACTTAATGCAATGAACTTCTCTCTTAGCACTGCTTTCAAGGTGTCCCATAAGTTCGTGTATGTTGTTTCCTCATTCTCGTTAAATTTTAGGAAGTTCTTAATTTCTTTCTTTATTTCTTCTTTGACCCAGGCATGGTGCAATTGCTTATTGTTCAGTTTCCCTGAGTTTGTAGGGTTTCTGTGATTTGTGTTGTTGTTGAATTCCAACTTTAAAGCATTGTGGTTTGATAAGATACAGGGGACTATTCTACATTTTTGTATCTGTAGAGGTTTGTTATGTTACTTAGTATGTGGTCGGTTTTAGAGAAGATTCTGTGTAGAGCAGAGAAGAAGATATATTCTTTTGTGTTTGGATGGAATCTTCTATAGATATCTGTTAACTTCAATTAAGACATAACTTCTGTTAGTTTTTTTGTTTGTTTGTTTTTTTCTTTGTTAAGTTTCTGACTGGTGGTCCTGTATAGCCCTGAGAGTGGGGTATTGAATTATCCACCATAAGTGTCTGAGGTTTTATGAGATCTTTGAGTTTTAGTAGCATTTCTTTTACAAATGTGTGTCCCTTTGTATTTTGGGAACAGATGTTCTAAACTGAGACTTTGTGCCGATGGATTTCTCCTGTGATAAATATGAAATGTCCTTCATCTGTTTTGCTTGATTTTGGTTTGAGGTCTAACTTTTTAGATATTATGATAGTCACACCTACTTGCTTATTGGTTCCTGACCTTTACCCTGAGGTAATGTCTGTCTTTGAAGCTTAGATATGTTTCTTGTATGCAGCAGAAGGATGGATTCTGTCTTCAGATCCATTCTGTTACCCTGTGTCTTTTTATAGGTGAGATATAATCATTAATGTTAAGGGAAAATAAGGACCGTTGCTTCTTAATGCCTGTTTGTTTTAGGTTTGTTGTTGGAGGTGATATTGTTAATATATTTGACCTATTTTACTCTTGGGTTCTGGTGAAGTGGGGTTATCTATTGTTTATGTCTTTGTGAGCAAAGTTAACTTACTTGTGTTGGAGTTTTCCTTCCAGAACTTTCTATAGGGCTGGATTTATAGATATGTATTGTGAATGTCTGGTTTTGTCATTAAATATCTTATTTTCTCTGTCTATAGTGATTGAGAGTTTTGCTGGATATAGTAGCCTGGGCTGGCATCTGTAGACTCTTAATACTGGTAGAGCATCTATCCAGGACCTTCTGGCATTGAGAGTTTCCTTGGGGAAGTCAGGTATAATTTCAATAGGTCTGTCTTTATATGTTACCTGGCCTTTTCCCTTCAGTGCTCTTAAAATTCTTTCTTTATTCTGTATGTTAGGTGTTTTGATTATTATGTGTCGAGGGTTTATTTTTCTTTGGTTCAGTCTATTTAGTGTTCTGTATGCTACATCTACTCTCATGGGCATGTCCTTCAGATTGGGAAAGTTTTCTTCAATGTTTTTTAATATGTTTTCTGCACCTCTGAGCTGTGCTCCTTCACCTTCTTCTATGCCTATTATTCTTAGGTTTGGCCTTTTCACAGTGTCCTACATTTCCTGGATGTTTTGTGTTAAGAATTTTTTGAATTTAAGATTTTCTTTGGTCGATGACTCTATTTCCTCTGGTTTATCTTCAGTGCCTGAGATTCTGTCTTCCATCTCTTCTTTGTGTTCTGTTGGTCATGCTTGTGTTTGTAGTTCCTGATCATTTGTCCAGTTTTTCTATTTCTAGCATTCCTTCAGTTTGTGTTTTCTTTATTGTCTCTATTTCATTTTTTTTTAAGCCTTGAACTGTTTCCTTCACCTGTTTGATTGTTTTTTTTCTTGGCTTTCTGTACTTTCTTTAAGAGATTTGCTCATTTCTTGCATTTTTTTTTGCATGGTGTTTTCCTCTATTTCTTCTAGTTTTTTTTTTTCCATTTTTTAACGTGATTTTCTCACATCATCTTTTTAGGCCTCTATCATTTTTATGAAGATTTTTTTTCATTTCTTCTTTTCTGCTTCATCTGCTTTGGGATGTTCAGTTGTAGTTGGTGTAGAGTCTCTTGATTCTCGTGGTGTCATGCTTTTTTTCTATTGTTAAGTGTTTTCTTGTATTGTTGTCTTCCCATTGCTTCTTCCAGTGGGTGCAGGTGGGGTCTCTCTCTCTTAATTCTACTTCCCCAGTTGGCTTAGGTGTGTCAGAAGCTGGATGTCTGTAGTTCTGTGTGGTCCAAGCTCTCTAGGAGGTCTCTCCTTAGGCAGGGGCCTGGTGATGGGGGTCAAAGATTAGGCTTCTTCAGCGGAGGAGAGGCCTGGCGGTCGGGGGTCAAAGATCCAGCAGGCAAGGACTCAGGATTGTCATGCTGGGATAGCTGGATCTATGGTTGGGGCCCAGAGCTCTGGCAAAGGAATGATGGTGAGAGTCTGAGATTAGGCAGGAGGGAATTCAGGGTGATCCCATGTTCATAGGTGGATCTAGTGTTCTCAGAGCAGTTCCAAGAAGTTCCCCTGTTCCCCTTGTTTCTTCTTTTTTATTTTAGTGTCAATTTGATTCCAGGTGTTTACTCTTCTCGGGTGAATTTGATTCTTTTTGTTCCAGAGCTTTCAGCTGTGCTATTAATTCTCTAATATGAGTATACTCCAGTCTTTTTTTTTTCATGTGTGCACTTAGTGCAATGAAGTTTCCTCTCAGCACTGCTTTCAAAGTGTCCCATAACTTCGGGTATGTTGTGTCTTCATTTTTCTTGAATTCTAGGAAGTCTTTAATTTCTTTATTTCTTCCTTGACCCAGTAATGGTACAATTGCACATTGTTCAGTTTCTATGAGTTTGTTGGGATTTTGCCATTTGTGTTGTTGTTGAATTCTAACTATAAAGCATGGTGGGTGGTCTGATAAGATAAAACGGCGATTCCATTTTTTTTTAATCTGTTGAGGTTTGCTATATTGCCAAGTTTGGGTTCATTTTAGGGAAGTTTCTATGTGGAGCTGAAAAGAAGGTGTGTGTGTGTGTGTGTGTGTGTGTGTGTGTGTGTGTTTGGATGCAATGTTCTATAGATGTTTATTAAACCCAATTGGGTCATAACTTCTGTTAGTTATTTTGTTTCTTTGTTAAGTTTCTGTCTGGTGGTCCTGTCTAGAGATAAGAGTGGGGTGTTGAAGTTTCCCATGATAAGGTTTTATGTGAGATTTGAGTTTATCCACACACCTGTGAATACCTGATTTTTGACAAAGTAGCTAAAATTATATAATAGAAAAGAGAAAGCATTTTCAACAAATGGTGCTGGCATAAATGGATGCTGGCATGTAGAAGACTGCAGATAGATCCATATCTATTGCCATGCAAAAAACTGAAGTCCAAGTGGATCAAAGACCTCAACATATTCCAGCCACACTGACTCTCTTAGAAGAGAATATGGAAGTTACCCCAGAATGAATTGGCTCAGGAGACCACTTCCTGAATGTAACACCAGTAGTACAGACACTGATATTAACAATTAATAAATGGGACCTCCTGAACCTGAGAAGATTCTGTAAGGCAAAGGACCCAGGCAATAAGACAAAATGGCAGCCCACAGAAAGGGAAAAGATTTTCAGCAACCCCACATCTGATAGAGGGCTGATCTCCAAAATACACACAACACACACACACACACACACACACACACACACAAACACACACAGCCTCAAGAGGCTAGTCACCAAAACACAAATTAATTCACTTAAAAAGTGGGATACAGAACTAAATATAGAATTCTCAATAGAGTAATATAAAATTGCTGAAAGACTCTTAAGAAATTGCTCAACATCCTTAGCTATCAGGGAAATGTAAATTAAAACAACTCTGAGATACCATCTTATTCCGGTCAGAAGAGCTGAAATCAAAATACTCAGACAGCTTATGCTAGAGTGGATGGGGAGAAAGGGGAACACTTCTTCACTGCTGATGGGAGTGCAAATTTGTATAGTCACCTTGGAAATTGGTATGGTTGTTTTTTTGGAAAATGTGAATCAGTCTGCCACAAGACCCTGCAATTTCACCTTTACACATATGCCCAAAAGATGCACATCCATGCAAAAAAGACATCTGTTCAGCTATGTTCATAGCAGCCTTATTTGTAATAGCCAGAACCTTGAAGCAACCTAGATGCCCCTCAACTGAAGAATGAATAAGGAAAATGTGGTACATTTACACAATGAAGTAGTACTCAGGAGAGAAAAAACAATGGTATCTTGAAATTCACAGGCAAATGGATGGAACTAGAAGAAACCACCTTGAGTGAGGTAACCCAGTTACAAAAAGACAAACATGGTATGTACTCACTCATATATGGATTTTAGACATAGAGCAAATGTTCACCAAACTAAAATCTATTCTAACAGAGAAGCCAGAAAACAAGAGAGACATACAAGGTCCCTTTCAGAAAAGGAAAGAAGCAACATCTTCTGACCAATTTGGGAGTAGGGGTGTGGGAGGGCAGAGGTTGTTAGGAGAAAGAGAAGGGTAGAAGAAGAGGGGAGAGGAGAATATCAGGAGCAGAAAGATTGAGTCAGAGGAAGAATAGGGGAGAGCAAGAAAAGACACAGCATAATGACAGAACCATTATTGTCTTAAAGAGAAATATCATACTAGGGTAATGTCCAGAGACCTACAAAGATGACCCCAACTAACAAACTAAGCAATAGTGGAGAGGCTATCTTAAATGTCATGCCCTGACAAAGAGATTGATTACCACCTTATATGCCATATTAGAGCCTTCATCTAATAGCTGATGGAAGCAGAAGCAGACACCCACAGATAAACACTCAGTGGAACTCCTAGAATCCAGTTGCAGAGAAAGAGTGATGAGCAATGTGGTCAAGACCAGGCTGGAGAAACCCAGAAACAACTGAACTGAACAATGGGGAGCTCATGCACCCCAGACTGGTGCTGGGAAACCAGCACAAGATCGACCCAGACCCTGAATGTGGGTCTCAGTTAGGCGGCCTTGGGAATCTATGGTACCTCTTACAAAGGATCCTTGATGTATCACTAGCACAGGAACAAACTTTGGGAGCCCATTCCCCATGGAGCGATTAATTTTTACCTCTTTTTCTACCTTTATCTGCTAACATTTCTTATAATAATATTGTGCAAGGTAGGACCTTTGGTGGATCCCATGGTGGGTGAGGAACAAATGGTAGGTGCAAGACAGAGACCTACAGATATTAACTTATGTGCAAAGTTTAGAGAAATGAGAAATTTGTCACTAGGGAATTATCCAGGGAGCCACAAGGATGACCCCAACTAAGAATCTGAGCAATACTGAGAGATTTTTTTAAATGCCCTTTCCCTATAATGAGATTGATGACTACTTTAAATGCCATCAAGAGCCTTCATCCAGTAGCTTATGGAAGTAGAAGCAGACCCCTACAGCTAAACACTGGGGTGAACTGGAATCCAGTTGCAGACAGAAAGGAGTGTTGAGAAAAGGTTCAAGACCATGCCTCGAAAATCCACAGAAACAGGTTACCTGAGCAAGTGGGAGCTCACAGACCCATTCTGACAGCCGTGGGACCAGGCCCCTTAAATGTGTGTGTCAGTTGGGGGACCTGGGAAGTGTATGGGGCCTCTGGCAGTGGAACCAGTATTTATCCCTAGTACATAGATGGGCTTTGGGAGCCTATTCCCTAAGAAGGGATACTTTTTCAGTCTAGATACATGGGGAGGGCCTTAGCCCTGCCCCGAATTATGTGACAGAGTTTGATGACTCCCCATCAGAGGCCTCAGTCTTCCTGGGGAGCAGATAGGGGGTGTGAGGGGCGTTTGTTTTGGGGGAGGAGGACAGGAGGGAGTGGGAACTAGGATAGGCATGTAAAATAAGATTGTTTTTAATTTAAATAAAAATTAATAAATAAATTTATCTGGGGGAGGGAAGGGAGTAAGGGAAGGGAAGAGAGAAAAATGAAAGAAGGACACATAGAGACAGCAACAGAGAAAGACAGAGAGGGCTGCCTTCTCAGAAATGCAGAAAAAGAGAGCAGTAGTAGGTGGAGGAGTTTGCCTCCTAAAGGGACTTTCACACCTGCATAGAGAGCCAGGGTGCTGCTTGCCATGTGCAGAGGTGGTATGCTTTGCCAGGTCCCCAAGTGGTGAGGCCAAGTTTGCCTAGATTATAATACTTGTTACTGTAAAATATGAGATTTAAGACAATGAAGCTGCTTGTTTTCTGTGTAACATGATATATCTTGAACCTGTATCTTTGTTTGTTTTTGCCCACATTGTCATTTTTCTATCATCATTGTCCATTTCTTTTTTTGTTATTTTACATGTCAATTCCATTTCCCTCTCCCTTCCTCCCTCCCTTCTTCCCTCTCACCCTACTTCCCTCCTCCCTCCCTTCCTCCCTTCCTCTTTCTTACCCTCTTTCCCCCCTCACATGCACCTTGACCATCCTTTCCTCCCATTCCCCCCACCCCCATTCCACATGTAGGGCTATGCTATCCAGGTGGGGTCATGTAAATCTGTCAAGTAATTTGAAGTAGGGACTAGGACTTCTCTCCTGTCTCTAGGATAAGGGAGTATCCCTCCATGGGGGATGTGTCTGCAAGGCCCTTTGTTCACCAGGAATACATCCTGGTGCCACTGTCTGAATTCTTGTTTGTTTGTTTGCTTTTTCATTTGAGATATGGTCTTTATAGCCTAGCCTGGTCTGGTGATTTGAAAAGGAATGGCCCTCAAAGGCTCATATAGTTAAATGTTTGGTCATTAGAGAGTGATGCTACTTGGCAGGAATTAGGAAGTGTAGCGTTGTGAGGGTAGGTGTGGTCTTTCTGGAGGAAGTGTGTCAATGTAAGATGGAATTGGTATTTCAAATCCTCAAGCCAGGCACAATCTCTCTCTCTCTCTTATGTCTGCAGATCAGGATGTAGAAGTCTCAGCTAGCTCTCTAGAACCATGTCTCCCTGCATTCTACTATTCTTTGCCCTCCTCTGATGATAATAGACTAAACTTCTGAATGTAAACCAGGCCAATTAAATGCTTTCTTTTTATAAGAGTTACTATGGTCATGGTGTCTCTTCCCAACAAAAGAAAAATGATGAGGACAAACTACTTATGTAACTGAAGATGGCCTTAAACTCTTGATTCTTTTACACCCACCTCTCAAGTTCATGGATTACAAGCATGTCCTACCAACCTTAACCATCTTGCAGTGTTTTGAATAATAATGGCATCCCAATGCATAGATTTGAATGTTTGGTCCTAGTTGGTGAAAAAAAAAAAGATTAGGATGTTGTGACCTTGTTAGAAGAGGTTTATCACTAGGGCAGAGTTCTTGGTTTCAAAACCTATTCACTTCCTAATTAGCTCTCTCTGCCTCATGGTTGTTGTTTATGTACCCAGGAACCATGAGCCCCAAAATAAATACTTTTTTATAAGATGCTGTGGTTATAGAGTTTTGTCACAGGCAATAGTAAAAGAACTATGACAACTCTGTTTCCTAACCATTGTAAAGTCTGCCTCTTTTAAGATATTGAACTTGATGGCTTTAATATCACCCTAGAAACTCACATATTAATCTAATAAACAATTGTAAATGTTTTTGAGAAGCAGGGACATCAATCGTGAATAATGGGGCAGAGAGAATTAAGCAAACTTTGGAATGGGAAGGGAAAGTAAGGGAGAGGGAATGAGGAAAGATAATACTAAACTGCTAGTGTCCAGCCTCAGCTAGGGTTCAGGTACTGAGATGGGGAAGGGGAGTTGGCACAAGGAAAACTTCTGACCACCCAATGAATTACAAAATTGGCCCCAGGTAGCTCAAGATGTCTTTATTTATACTTAAGCAAGGTACTTTGTATTTTTTCTTAACAGGATTACACGAACAGCTTTATTACTGGCTTCTATTTTTGACTTTATGACATACATCACAATTTAAGGAATACATTGTGATAATTATGAAAGCCCCCCACTGATGGGAGACGGTATTCTATATATATGTTTCTCATACTAGTTAATAAAGCACTGTGGCCAATGAGATAGCAAGATAGGTGGGGCTAGGAGACAAGGAGGAAAGAGGAAGTAGGACGGAAGAGACGAGATATTGACCTGAAAGAAAGAAGATGCCAGCTGCGGTTCCCGGATAAAACAACCATGTGGAAATACTTAGATAAGTAGAAATGGGTTAATAATTAAGACAGAGCTAGCCCATAAAAATAATGGTAACTGGCCAACAGGATTATATCAAATACAGAGTCTCTATATATTATTTGGGGCTCACATGGTGGCGGGACCATGGCTGCAGTACCGGGAGGCCGGCAGGGAGGAACCTGCTGTAACATAATGGAGTCAGAAGCGGGATTGAGAACTTTCACTTAAAACTTAACAAAAGCTTAAAAAATAGTTTTTATAAACAAGGGAACAGAGACTAGCGAGACTTCTTGGTAGCAGCATTTTCTTAGTTGGAATTGTTTTGCTGTAGACAGAGATTTGCGTGGCTCCTTTAAGAGAGGTTTCCAAAATTAGCATAAGTGGCTAAAAACTGCCTTGCTTTTAAAGAGCTCTGCTAACAATTCATTGGTGTATAGGAGAGCTGCAATGAAGGATTACACTGTGTTTTAAAAAATGACACTGGCATGGGAGAAAAAAGAAACAGGATAATATGTTTTAAAAAAAGAAAATAAAAGTAAAATGGATAGATATGGTGGCACACGCCATTAATCCCAGCACTCAGCAGACAGAGGCAAGCAGATCTCTGTGATTTCAAAGTAAACCTGGTATACAGAGGGAATTCCAGGACAGATAAAAGTTACACAGAGAAACCCTGTCTCAAAATATGTAAAAATAGAAGTAGAATAAATAGAGTAATAAAAAAAGCCACGTAAAGATGGAAAACACAGAGAAATTTTGGATACTATATGTGCTTCTGTTGTCTTTAAATTATTTGATTGCTGAGAAAATAACTACTGATAAAAGAAATGCTGCTGGATTAATTCAATTTATAGATTTAAAAAATGTTTAACTCCAAAATTTAAGCCTAAGGACAAGTTACTGGGGAAAAGGATTTCTATTTTTGTTTCCACAGAAAATGAAAAGCTGTGGATTCTTTCCAGACTTATGTGGTTTGATCAAGCCAGACCCCCTGAAACAGTGCCCCAGATGATCCAACGTTCAAAGCAGTTGAGACAAAGCCTTGCAGACTACAGCCAAGATTTCTGTGTCTTCTTAGGATCCCCATGACAGCGCCCTCTACCAGCAGGAAGTAGTTTGGAAAGAACGACGCCCGAATTCCCAAATATTGCTTATAAATGTTTGTTTTAATTTAAATGGGCTTGGTTATAAATGGCTATAACCACAAGCAATCTTTTTAAAGGTAAAAATGGAATTATGGTATAGATATGAATACTTTGCTTTGGAATGGAATTTCTTTTATTGATACGATTTAAGGTCAATTTTGTGATATGTATATTTCTCCTCTTGTTTAGGTATTGTGTTTATATAGCTCATTGGAAAATGTAATATATAATTTAGTACAGATTATAGAGAGTTACCTATGGGAGTTAAGTTAGTTAGGATTTCTAGATATGCAGAGATGTATTGGAGATGAATAGGCATTCTTCAAACCTTTCAAAGACCTACAGAATATGGCATTTAAAATGGTTTAGGGTTTTTCTTGACAGTGAGGCACAATTGCTCCTGGTAACACCACCTGCATCAGAAAGGAAGATGGACATCGAAGAAACACATTATGGAGTTTGCTTTTAATGTGGCAAGACTAGCCATTTGGGCAAGGTACTGCTCTTCTGGCTGTTTGACTTTATGTTGTAGAAACTGGACATGCAGGACCCATAAAAAGGTGACTGCTGATTCAAGATGGGCATTGCTACATGATTCCTGCTTCATGGAAGAGGCTGCCTGACAGCCAGACAGTCTACAGGACACAAAGAAAAGTGACTGACAAACTGCCATTACAGGTGGAGAGTTTAAACTTTCCTGCCTTGTTGAGGAATCTGGACACACACTATGGCCTATGGGCTGAAGATGGAACATTACAGAAGAACTTCGGGTGACTGACCAGGCAATGAGTTGTCTCTGTCATTTCTAGAGTTTATATATTATCCTTCTATGGTCTTTGAAGCAGTTGAAGACAGATAGTTATGGTTATAGTTTTCCTTAGTTAGGATTAAGGATAAGTTACATATAGGACTTTAGACTCACAAAGATAGGATAGATGATATTTTCTTTAAGACTACAAAATGTTAATGGACTAAATATTGTTACCTGTGTTTTATTTGATAACTGTTGTATGTTATATTTTGCTATGTTAAGGTTAAACCCCTTCTTTTTACTTTAGACAGAAAAGAGGAGATGATGGGAGATGTTATTATATATATATATATATATATATATATATATATATATGTTTCTCATACTGGTTAATGAAGCACTGTGGCCAATGAGATAGCAATATAGGCAGGGCTAGGAGACAAGGAGGAAAGAGAAAGTAGGAGGAAAGAGTCGAGATGTAGACCTGAAAGAAAGAAAGAAGATGCCGGCTGCGGCTTCCGGGTAAGACAACCACGTGGAAATACTTAGATAAGTAGAAATGGGTTAATAATTAAGACAGAGCTAGCCCAAAAACAATAATGGTAACTGGCCAACAGTATTATATCTAATACAGAGTCTCTGTATGTTATTTAGGGCTCACATGGTGGCGGGACCATGGCGGCAGTACCAGGAGGCTGGCGGGGAGGAACCTGCCATAACACCCCACTATTCCCCTTTATGCTTACCCATTACACCTTCCTATGCTGTGCATAACTGTATTCTAGACACAGAGTTCAGCAATTTTTGAAAACACGAATTATCAAATGAAAAACATCCTGCTCTCTTAGCACTGATGTCATCTGGTAGCTACTTGTGCTTACAAAGTTAAAAGCAATAGACATAGGCACAATGCTTTAAGGATAACAATGTTCAAACCCAGACAATTAATTCATGTCTGCAAGATATATTTTTATACAGTTCATTTTTCTATGAGGGTCCTATGTATCAATCTCTCAGTAAAAGGCAGACTCTGACAAGTACTCCTTTCCCATCATGCTTTTTCCACCTATATAAGCTCCCATACATGGTAAAGACGGATCTATCTATCTCATATTTTACATTGCATTATTCCCATCAGAATATACTTGATCTTATCATTGATTATATGTGATTAGTGCACAGAGAACTTACTCTCAACAGTTGGCACTATGTGTATTTCTGAGGCCTTTTCCCTATTCTGTGTATGCATGTCCTACTCTCCTTTCCAGAACTCTGAGACATGGTTAATGTTCCAAGTATTGTTCCCTCATATATACATATATATCCCTAGTGAATCAGAAAAGCTCCCAAAATTAGGAGTTATAGTTAATAATTTCAGAAAAGAGATTTGAGAAACATTAGCCCCCTGTTGAATTTTAGGGAAAATATTTGAAAAGGAGCAGAATTTCCAGGGAAAATTACAGCTATTGCACATGTGACTGAGAAAGTAAAACTAAAAACTGCTCAATGAATCACCAATATAAGAATGAAAAGGGCATGCAAGCTGCACGAATTTTACAAATTCCTACACTGTTCCGTGGACTACTGGTCCTTGCCAAGTAAGAATTTAAACAACGCTATTTCCTCTTACACTTGTTTTATAATTTTTGGTTCATGTCAAGCCTTCTACAACATATCTATTAAATATTGAACCAAACTTGCATATATCTTCATAAAAGTTCTTGGCAATATATGCACGGGAAGATTATATTTGTTACCTTGAGTAATTGACTATTGAATGAGAATATACAAATCATTCATTGAACAGACACTTGTGTTTGTCTAAGTTACATGTAGTGTTAATAAAAATCATAACTTACATTAAAGAACTCTGTTGGAATATCTGTACTACACAGACTACAGAAATTTCATATGATAGATAGTATGATTATTTTTAGAGGTACTTAAATTTAGGCTAAACAAAATAAAGATAGTTTATCAGCAGAGATCATTGCAGAAATCTACAACTTGTCAAACTGCACTGAACAATTGACCATATGGTACCAATTCTCAATTGATACTTCAACAATACAACCCCTAGATCTAAGCTTTATGGAACATCATAGAAGGACAAGCTGAATGAAAGACTATAAGATCCAGAGAACTACAATAGAATGTTTGCTGTAAGACAAAGTCTTATATATCTGACATGGAAGCTGCATCCAGTGAACTCTTATCTATGTGGTTGCATAAAGAAGACCCTCAAAATGACACCAATTGACATGCCAACACCACTAAGTGAAAAGCTATAAGCTATTAATATCTGTTAAGAGAGGGAGAATCAATCTTCTCCAGGAATGAGTCCATGATAGGTTATCAAATTCTAAATGGTCATCCTTAACCACATATGCATATGAGCAACAATAAATGAACCATGAGGTTATAACTAGTAGGCTGATTTGTGTGAATGTGTGTGTGTATAAAACAATAATTTTAAAGTATGATACAATGAATTGAGAAGTAATAGAGTCTGCATAAAAGGAGTTAGGGAGGAGAAGGTGGTATAGAAATAGTGAAAAATAAAGTACTGATGTGTAAACTTCTCAAGCATTAAATATTAAAAGCAAACAAAGTAATATAAATAAACCAAAATGAAATCATTTTAATACTTATTTTTTTTCTTCTGGACTCCCCCATTGTGGAGGACTGGATTTTAAATGAAAATCCACCAGAGTATTTCAATTTTTGAGTCTTATGATTCCTTCATCAACACCAAGGCCAGGAATTTTGATAATCTATCTTTTTCTCTGTAGACCACCTATTCGCAAATTCATCTAACCAATCTAATAAAACTGGTACTTTTTAAAATTTACTGGACTCACTATTAAATCTAGAATCCTTGTTCAGTGGTCCTAGATAAACTCAGCTGGATTCAGTTTTATCTTCCTTTCATCATCTTGTCACACTTTAATATATATTTCCAGATGTTTTCTAAAGATTTATGCTTGGCTGGTTAGCAAAATCACTGTGAAAAGGTCAAACCTAAAAATAACAGTCATAGAAGAAGGTGAGGAAGACTAGTTCAAAGGTGCAGAAAATATATTTAACAAAATCATTGAAGACAACATTTCCAATCTGAAGAAGGACATGCCCATGAAAGCAAAAAGCATACAGAACACGAAATAGATTGAACCAAAGAAAAAAGAATCCTCGGCACATAATAATCAAAACACTTAACATACAGAATAAAGAAAGAATATTAAGAGCAGTGAAGAAAAAAGGACAGGTAACATATAAAGGCACACCTATCAAATTATACCTGACTTCTCCATGGAAACCCTCAAGGCCAGAAGGTCCTAGATAGATGCTCTACCAGTACTAAGAGTTCATGGATGCCAGCCTAGGATACTATACCCAGCAAAACTCTCTATCACTGTAGACGGAAAAAAAAAGATATTTAATGTCAATGCCAGACTTTTACATAACATGTCTACAAATCCAGCACTAAAGAAAGTTATGGTGGGAAAACTCCAACACAAGGAAGTTATGCACACTCACAAAGGCATAGACAATAGATAATCCCATTTAACCAGAAGCCAAGGGTAAAGCAGGGTAAATACATTTACAATTCCATCTCCACCAACAAATCTAAAACAAACAAGCATTAACAATCAATGGTCCTTACTTTCCCTCAACATTAATGGTCTTAACTCAGCCCATAAAAAGACACAGGGTAACAGAATGGATCTGAAGATAGAACCCATCCTTCTGCTGCATAGAAAAAACACATCTAAGCTTAGGGTAAAGGGTTGGGGAAAGATCTTCCTATCAAATGGACCCAAGAAGCAAGCAAGTGTGGCTATCCTAATATCTAACAAGTTTGACTTCACCACAATCAATCAAAAGAGGTGAAGACAGTCATTTTCTGTTCATCACAGGAGAAATCCATCAACAAGAGGTCTCAATTCTTAACATCTACTCCCCAAATACAAAGGCACCCACATTTGTAAATAAAATGCTATTAAAACTCAAAGCTCACATAAAACCTCAAACAGTCATAGTGGAAGTCTTTATTACCCTACTCTCACTGCTGAGCAGGACCACCAGTCAGAAACTTAACAAAGAAACAAAACAACTAAAAGAAGTTATGTCTCAATTGGTTTTAACAGACATCTATAGAACATTCCATCCAAACACAAAAGAATATACCTTCTCTGCCCCACATGGAACCTTCTTTAAAATCAACCACATACTAGGAGACATAACAAACCTCAACAGATACACAAATTTGGAATAGTACACTGTATCTTATCAGACCACCATGGTTAAAAGTAGGAATTCAACATCAATACAAATCTCAGAAACCTTACAAACTCAAGAAACTGAACAATATGAAATTGCACAATACTTTAGTCAAAGAAGAAATAAAGAAAAAAATAGGGATTTCCTAGAATTCAAAAGAATAAAGACACACCATACACAAACTTATGGGACACCTTGAAAGCAGTGCTACAAGGGCAGGTTATTGTACTAAGTGCCCTTATGAAGAAAATGGAGGATAGTCACTTTAGAGAATTAACAGCACAATTGAAAACCTTAGAACAAACAAACAAAAAACAGAAAACTCACCCCAGAGGAGTAGACACCAGGAAATAATCAATTTGAGGGCTGAAATCAATAAAGTAGAAATCAAGACAACAATATGAAAAATTAATGCAACAAAGAATTGGTTTTTTTTTTTTGAGAAAATCAACAGGATAGACAAATCTTTATCCAAACTAACGAAAAAGCAGAGAGAAAACATGCAATTGACGAAATCAGAAATGAAAAGGGGGACATAACAACAGACACTGAGGAAATCCAGACAATTTTCAGGTCATACTTTGAAAACCTGTATTCCACAAAATTTGAAAATTCAAAGGAAATGAACAACTTTCTGGATAACTATCACTTACCAAAATTAAATCAAGAACAGATAAAAACCATAAATAGACTTATAACCCCTAATACAGTAGAAGTCATTAAAAGCCTCCCAACCAAAAATATCCCTGGGCTTCAGTGCAGAATTCTACCAGAAATTCAAGGAGGAGCTAATTAATACCAATACTCCTTAAATTGTTTCGCACAAGAGAAACAAAAGTTTAATTACCAAACTCTTTTTTACAAGGCCACAATCACCTCGCTACACTATCCACAAAAAGACACAACTAAGAAAGAAAACTACAGACCAATATCCCTCATGAACATTGATGCAGAAATACTCAATAAAATACTGGCAAACAGAATCCAAGAACACATCAGAGATATCAACCATCAGGACCAAATAGGCTTTATCCTTGTGTTGCAAGGATGGTTCAACATGTGAAAACCTATCAATGTAATCCACCATATAAACAAAGTGAAAAAGAACAAGCACATGATCTACTCACAAGATGCTGAAAAAGCCTTTGACAAAATTCAACAACTTTTTATGATAAAGGTCTTGGAGAGATTTGGGATAACAGGAACTTACCTAAACATAATAAAAGCAATATACAGTAACCAACAGCCAACATCAAACTGAATGGAGAGAGGCTTAGGTTGATGCCTCTAAAATCAGGAACAATACAGGGCTGCCCTCTATCTCTCTCTCTCTTCATATGTCTTTAAATGATACTTGAAGTTGTAGCTAAATCAGTAAGACAACAAAAGGAGATCACAGGGATACACATTGGAAAGGAAGAAGTCAAACTTTAACTATTTGCAGATTTTATGATAGCTTACATAAGCAACCAAAGAACTCTATCAGGGAACTTCTACAGCTGATAAACACCTTCAGCAAAGTAGCAGAGTACAAGATAAACTCAAAAATATCAATAGCTCTAATATATATATATATAAAAAACACATGGGCTGAGAAAGAAATCAAAGAAACATTACTTTTCCAATAGCAACAAACAACATAAAGTATATTGGGGGTAATGCTTACCAAACAAGTGAAAGCCATATATAGCAAGAACTTTGTGTCTTTAAAGAAAGAAATTAAAGAAGAAACCAGAAAATGGAAAGATCTCCCATGCTCTTGGATAGGTAGGAGAAACACAGTAAAAATGGCAACCTTGCCAAAAGTAATGTACAGACTGAATGCAATCCCCATTAAAATCCCTGCACAATTCTCCACTACCTTGAAAAGGTAATAATCAACTTTATATGGAAAAACAAAAGACCCAGCATAACCTAAACAACCCTGTTTCTTCAACAGGAAGCCATGTTTTCAAGCATGCTTTCCCCTGACATAATGAACATTATCCACAAAACATGAGAAAACCACACTTCTCTACTTCAAGTTGCTTTTTGAAAGACATTTGGTTACAGAGAGCAAAAAGTAGCTAATATTGATGTAAAGAAGAGACAGAAATTGACTACGAAGTGTAGAGGCAGGGACACTAGATTCAATAATTTCAGAGTGTCCTTGTCTCTGTGTTCAGGAAAGACAGAATAAATCTCTGCTTTCTTATTTCTCTCTAAACAAGCACCATAGTCTACTGAAATTCCAGTCCAAACACTACGTTCTAGTGAAAGATTTATAATTTTATCTTTAGATTTTTCAAGAAAAAAACAAATTATGCCTACTATCCAATTTTTCCCACCTCTTAAATGATTTGGGGAATACCTCTTTAGCAAGAATAATGCTTTTACCAGTGCTGTGTTGAATCTTCTTGGAGCCAATCTATTTTTTCAGGTTAAAAAAGCTCTCTCTCTAGTCCTGGGTGGCAATGTATATTTGCCCAAGATATCCTGCAAAAAATGTCATTTCTCTGGAAGGTTGAATAGCCTTAAGCCACCAAAAAGCAGGAAAAATCATACATTTAATGTAAAACTAGTATTCTTTTTTTTTTTTTAATTTTAATCGTAGGAATCAGAAGGTATAGTTTTAATTTGGACCAGAAGAACCCATTAAAAAAGTAAAGACATATTATTACATTTATAACATTATTCAAAACACAAATGCATACAAATGCCAATTTTATTTTTTTATTCTGCAAAATGAAATTATTTGTAGAATAAAACATCAGAAAATTATTACAATATTTAGGTTTTGTTGTGGGGCTAGGCTCTGGGAAGTCTGTCAGAATTCCATGTAGCAAATATTGACTTGGTTCCCCAAAGTAATGTTATTGGCAGAAGGCACACAATTTCATAATGTCTATCCAGTGAAGGAGGCTTCAGTAGATCGTTATGGATCCCTTTTTCCTAACGTGGACTCCATGATGAGGATGCGAAAGATTTTTTTTTTCTACCATGCGACGTCACTACTACCCTCTAACTATCCACAAATGTAGAAATATAAGGCAAATATATGTTTCTTTTATTCTTACACGTGGATTTTATTTTACTATTATAAATTCATATTTTATTCTTAGAAATAGTGGCGGTAGCCCCATACATTAATTACCTAGTTTCCCCAGAGTTTACTGTGTTTTTCCATTTTAGAAATATCATTTATCTATTTTTTTAGACATTTATTTATTTTATGCTGGACATAATTATACTGTTAGGATGGAAAAATTTAGCCTAATTCCCCAGAAAACCCAGGAAGCTGGGAGTCTTAAATCCCAAGCTGACGGTCACCTACTTTAATGTTTACTGTAGTGAATGAACACCCAGAAGCCTGTGAGAAAGCAGACTTCCTGGGCTAAGGGCGGGGTTGGATACTTTAAAGTAATTGGTCTGCACTGGATGCTATGAGGTGATTGGTTCATGATGCGCGGGCTTTGCTGTAACCCTATAAAAGCTGTCTCAATTCTGCGCTAGGGGTCACTGCTGAGCCCACCACCCTGTCTGGTGTGTGGCTGACGACCCCAGTATACTGGAACATAAAGAACCTCATGCATTTGCATCAATACTGCTTCTCATGAGTGATTTGGGGGGGGGGCGCCTTTTCTGAATGGGAGCCCGAGGGACCACACTCTCACGGGTTTTACAATACATGCCTTTTTTTTTTTTTAATCAAAACAAACATTTATAAACAATATTTGGGAATTTGGGCGTTGTTCTTTCCAAACTGCTTCCTGCTGGTAGGGGGCGCTGTCATGGGGGAATCCTAAGAAGATGCAGAAATCCTCACTGCATTGGTCTGCAAGGCTGCATTTTCCCATTGACATTGCTTCAGGGGGTCTTGCTCGATCAAACCACATTAGTCTGGAAGGGGTCCACAGCTTTTCATTTTCTGTGGAAACAAAATTAGAAATCCTTTTCCTCAGTAACTTGTCCTTAGGTTTAAATTTTGAAGTCAAAGCATTAGTCTGTGGAAACAAAACTATTCTTTTACAGAAAGCACATCCTTGGTGTAGTCACTTATGAAGCCACTGCCATAGGCCTAGACTAAAACTGCCTGCTTTTTTACATATGCAAAGATGCAACCTTTTCCTTTATTTTCTTTTATCTTTTTTACCCTCTTTTGGATTCTGAGCACAGCCTGGACATACTTTCCCAGAATTTTGTTTTCTTAATTTTTTTCCACCATTTTCCACATGGCTGTTTCTCCAAATTCCATTATTAATTGTCCTTATCTAACTCAAAAACATTACTTTCACTTATTCTCCATTTTCTTCCTGGCTAACCTGGCTAGCCTAGCAGTCACTAAGGAAAACAAGCCAGCCTTGAATTCACAGACGTACAACTGCTTCTTTCTACAAGTTCTGACAATGAAGACATGAGGTATAATGCCAAGTCAAAAAATTGTAACTTCAAAATATTTTGTTGTACTATGTCAAGGGAAGTAAGTAGGGCTCTCTGCATAGTAAATTGTATTTATTGTTTTCAGTACTAATAAAAATATAAAACCATAAACATGACAAGATAAGAAAACTTGTTTTATCCAACCTCAAGTATATGTGTTATTAAAGGAATCACTCTAAAAAAAAAAAAATAAAAAGGAATCTTCAAAATAGGATTCATTGAATTTCAGATGTAAAACTAAACAAATTGTGTTGTTTCATCATCTAAATCAGGTAATGTAATATTGATTACTTATAAATCATTTTAGAGGACTTTTGTTCTAGGTTCCTTTCTATTGTGATGAACACCATAATCAGAAGCAACTTGGCTCTGAAAAGGTTTATTGGATTTATTCTTCACAATAAATCCATCATTGAGGGAAGTCTGGGTAGGAACTCAAGCTGAAGCAGAGGCAGGAAATGAAACAGAAGACATGGAAGGTTCCTTCTTTTTTCCTACTTTCTGTGGTGGTATGAATTTCTCTATGTCTAAAATCCATATATGAGTGAGTACATAGCATGTTCCTCTTTTTGTGACTGGGATAATTCACTCAGGAGAGTTTCTTCAATTTCCATCCCTTTGCCGGTGAATTTTAATATTCCATTGTTTTTTGTTTCCATTGTGTAAATGTGCCACATCTTCTTTATCCATTCATCAGTTGAGGGGCATCTAGGTTGCTTCCAGGTTCTTGCTATTACAAATAATGCTGCTATGAATATAGTTGAACAGATGTCCTTGTTGCATGAATGTGGATCATTTGGGTATATACCTAAGAGGGAAATTTCCAGGCCCTGTGGTAGACTGATTCCCATTTTCCTGAGGAACTCCAAAATGATCTCCAAAATGGCTATGCAAGTTTGCACTTGCATCAGCAGTGGAGGTGTGTTCTCCTTTCTCCACATCTTCTCCAGCATAAGTTGTCACTGGTGTTTCTAATTTTAGCTATTCTGGCAGTATTAAGATGCTATCTCAAAGTTGTTTTGATTTTCATTTCCCTGATAGCTAAGGATGTTGTGCACTTTCTTAAGTGTCTTTCAGCCTTTTTGTTTTCTCTAATGAAAATTCTTTCTTCAGTTCTCTACCCCATTTTCTAATAGGGTTATTTGGTTTTTTGATTAGTCTCTTGAGTTCTTTGTATATTTTGGAAGTCAGCCCTTTGTCAGATGTAGGGTTGGTGAAGATCTTTTCCCAGTCTGTGGGCTGCTGTTTGGTCTTGTCAACTGTATCCTTTGTCTAACAGAAGTTTCTCAGTTTGAGGAGGTCCCATTGTTGATCTCATTTTCTGTGCTACTGGAGTTAGGTTTAGGAAGCAGACTCCTGTACCAATTTGTTCAAGGGTTCCTCCCACTTTCTCTTCTAAGAGGTTCAGTGTGGCTGGATTTATGTTGAGGTTTTTGATCCATTTGCACTTGAGTTTTGTGCATGGTGATAGACATGGGTCTATCTGCAGTCTTCTACATACCATCATCCAGTTGTGTCAGTGCCATTTGTTGAAGATGCTTTCCTCTTTCCATTGTGTACTTTTAGCTGTTTTGTCAAAAATCAGGTGTTTGTAGATGTGCAAGTTAATGTCAGGATTTTGATTCAATTCCATTTGTCTACCTGTCTATTTTTGTGTCAGTACCAAGCTGTTTTCAGGACTATAGTTCTATAGTAGGGTTTGACATCTGGGATGGTGATGCCTCCTTAAGTTCCTTTATTGTACAGGGTGGTTTTGGCTATCTTGTGTCTAGGATACAAGGAGGAACCTGAGAGATTCATACAAAGTCCCTCACTGAAGAGGAAAAGAACAAGATCTCCTGAGCATATTGGGGATGGTGGGGCAGTGAGTGGAAAGGGGGCTAGAGAAGGGGAGGATAGGAGAGCATATAGGACTAGGAAGATTGAGTCAGGGGAGGGATGGATGAAAGCAAGAGAGGGGGGGCATAAGAGAGGAAGCCATAATAGTTTTGAAGAGAAAACTGAATCTAGAGAAATGTCCACAGACCTACAAGACTGACCCCAACTAACAATTTGAGCAACAGTGGAAAGGTTACCTTAAATGCCCTTTCCTGATAATGAGATTGATGTGTAACTTTTCTACCACCGTAAAGCCCCCTTCTCATAGCTGATGGAAACAAAAGCAGATACCCACAGCTAAATACTGAGCAAAATTTGAATCCAGATGCAGAGAGGGAGAACAAGGCCAGACTAAAGCAACCCACAGAGACAGCTGACCTCAACAATGGGGAACTAAGGGACCCCTAGACTGATAGCTGGGAAACTAGCATTGGACTGACTCAGAACCCCTGAACATGGGTCTCAGTTAGAATGCCTGGGCAGTCTAACGGACCTCTGACAGTGGAACCAGGATGTATCCCTGGTGCAGGAATGGACTTTGGGAGCACATTCCCTAGAGGCAAGAGGGAGGGCCTAGTCCCTACTCCAAATGACTTGACAGATTTTTGTTGATCCCTCCTGGAAGGAATAACCCTCTCTGTTGAATGGGGGAGGATTCAGATGGAAGGGTGATTTGGGGGTGGGTGGAATGGGAGGGAGGGACAGAAAGAGGGAGGGAAATGGAACTGAGATTGATATGTAAAAGATTTAAAAATAATAATAATAATAAACAGAAATATATCCTTATAAAAAGAAGACAGGAAAGACTGCTGTATACAAACTTTCCAACCTATCTTTCTTAAATTGCACAGGACCACTGGGCTAAAGTATGCCACCCTCCACAATGTGCTCGACTCTGCTATATCTTTGAACAAGCCAGAAATTCTATACAGAGATGTTTGTAGGCTAATTTGATGTTGACAATTTCTCAGTTGTGATTCCCCTCTTCCAAGGTATATCTAGTTTTACATCAAAACTACAAAAATATGTCATAGCTTAATATACTAGAATAAAGATTGGGTGAATATGGAAGATGAAATAGACATCATAGATTATCTTAATTATCTATAAAACAAAATCTTAATCTAAAATTGATTCCATAGGTTGTTCCCTTGTGAAATATACTTAGATGCTCTGCTTCACACTGCAAAGATAATGGTGAGAATATTGCTTGACATGGAAATACTAACAGTTTTATTGAGTGTTCAGCATGTTTGAATATAACAAAACACAATTTAATCTCAAGCTGATATTATCAACATGTGCAGTTTTTAAAGTCCCAAATATATTTGTATAGCTTCTGGCAGGTACTTTGTTTCAATTATTTCATTGACACAGCTGATAATTTTGTACTAGTTTGATTTTCTTTAATATAAATGTATTTCATTGAGGTAAAATATTAAGAGATAGAAGAGTTAGATCTCTTTTAAAAGATAAACTATGTTACCTCCACGCTACCTTTTAAGTATATAATTCTAATGAGGGTTTGGAAAGACTTCATTATTATTTGCCTCTTTCCCAATAAAAACGTTTGTATTTATATTTAGAACCAGTAGGCTGTAATTAAAAATTTTAAAAAAGTTATCAGTATTTAAAAACTACAAAGGCATTTGTATAGAAACCACTAATATTGGAACTCATTTGGGAAGAAAGTCTAAAATATTATTGTATTCATTATATTATATGGTCTAGAGCATTTAATTTGTACCTTCCCATTCCCTATTTCTGAATAAGGCTCATTTAATCAAGTAATATAAATCACTTATTGGGTTTTGATACATAACAGTTTCTTTTCAAGATTTTCTTTTTGATATTCATTTATGTTGGCAATATTATATGTTTAATTTTACACGATTCATTGATTTTTAAGGCTCATCAGCTGCTCTTTTATACTACTTTTCTTGACTTGACATTAATATTTAATCAATTTCTCAGTTGGAACATGTCTTCAGGTAATTATATTTATAAAGGTCATGTGAGTGATATATTCTCAAAGCCATTGCCTATCTGAAAATTCATTTTGCTTTGTCTTTTAACATCATTAATTGTTGAAAAAAATGCAATCATCTGACATTGGATATTCTGTGTTTATACTATTAGTTGTTTCTACTGCCTATATTCTTGTAGAATTTTAAATTTTATCACCCAAGTGTCTTCTGCAATAATAAATCTATTTACATGGCTTATTTGTCATTCTCCCATCTATAATATAATGTAATAAAGCCTACATTTAAAATATTTCAAAATATAGTAAAGTTAATGCTCATGAAGAGAGAAAAGAAAAGTTGTAGAGCCATAAATTGTAGGTAAATGTAAAGAACCTGTCTTTCAGAGACAAAAGTAGTTACACATATGAATTCATAGCCATTGTGACTACATATATATGACCTTCATAAGCTTAATAGACACATAACCCCAGAATAGACGTGGTAAAGTAGAACATGCAACACCACCAGAATCTGAATAAGTGTTGTTATTTGATAGCCGCTGGGAAAAAGAGAGTCAGTTTTCTTTAATGTTATGACCCATGAAACATAGTTCACATGCCAGGGGCAGGCTGTATTCCCAAGAGTAGTAAGGCAACACACACTGAGTGCTTTGTAAGAAAAAAAAAGTTCATGCAAGTTGGAAGAGGGTGTGAACATGTTTAAAACATTGCTTGACATTCTTATATTTTTGGTTGTTAGCTTAGCCTTCAACAGCTGAGCCATCTACCCAGGCCAACATTCTTAAAAATCTATTTAAAATATTAAATCAAAACATAAATATAATTAGCAAAAATCAAATAAACCTCTTGAGTCTGACATGGGAAACTTACCACCTGGCAACAGAGCCCATGTTGCAGTCTCTGGATCTCCTAATTTTATAACCCCACTAGAAAGCCAGAGATGTAAAACTCAAAAGGGAAGAAATCGTAAGAGGACTGTGATGTGACTAACTGACTGGAAGTGGCACAAGGAATTTGAGAAATAGAGCAGCCTCCTGAGGACTCAGTAGTCTAGGGAAGTCTTATGGGCATCAGTATTTTGATGGGGTTCCAAAAATATAGGAGCAAAGCCACCTCGTTAATTTCTGCCTATTGTGAACTCATCTCCATGAAGGAGATATATATATATATATATATCCTAGCAGGGCAGGGGTCCATGGGATCCATGAATATTGCATATTAAATGTGATCAGTCACTCCCTTAAAAACAAGCATTGAAGTTAGATTAACATGGATATGACAAAATAAATAACCCTTGTGTGGAGACAAAGAAAGATATTTAACCACTGTTCAATTTTTAGGTTAAAATAATTATGTTAATTATGTTTTTTTTCTTTTTTTTCTTTTTGCTTGTTTGATTATGGTATTTTTGAGACAGAGTTTCTCTGTGTAGCCTTGGTTGTCTTAAAACTCACTTTGTAGATGAGGCTGGCCTCAAAGTTAGAGATCTATGGTATTGTCTTTTTTTTTCTCTGGTTGCAGAAAGGACAGTAGAAAGATGGGAGATAAAAGCATGTTAAAAGAATTTTAAGGTTTGTCTTTCTCCAGGCAGAGACTAACTTCCAAGATCTCCACACAAAATGTCCTTCCTTTAAGCATCTGGGTCAGGTTTAAAATGGACCAGGATAAGATAACATCTCAGTAGAATTCATATCTTAGATGAATCAGACAATTTTAGTTTATCCTAAAGTCTTTGGTGACCAAATAATTTAAGTAGTTCAGTACTTGTTAATCGCACCTTTCTTTTTATTATTCAAACAGGCAAAGTCAGATAGAAGCCTAGAAGAAAGACAAGAAATGACATAACTCCTATTGCCAATTAGAGGAGACTATGAGTTTCATAATATTCTGTAAAGAACTGCTTTTGACCAGGAACTTGATTCACAGCTAAAGAGGTGTGATAGTAGGCTTGGACTAATCGAATTCACTGATCTTACCAACATTTCCCAGTATCCTAAATCTTAATTAAATGGTGGAACAGCCTTTCAAAGACAGTTACAGAGCCAATTTTGTGGCAATATCCTTGAGGGATGGGCTAGGGATCTCCAGGAACTGACAAAGAGAGTTGGATAAAAATATGAAGATAGGAAAAATGTGAATGGTCTTTCTAAAATGGCAACTTCTTTTTCCCAGAAGACATTGTGAGAACAGACAGACAAACAAACAAAACACCCAAAAAACAAAAACAAAAACAAAAAAAACATGGATCAGCTATCTAAACTGACTCAGTAGGGTAAAGGAGAGGACAAAGAGGCCCCATTGAGAGTCTAACAGACTCTCAGCTCTGGGTCTCCTTTCATCATCAAGGTGATGGTTTGTCACCATAAAGCTATTGCATTTTCTTGCCCTCATCTTGATCTTTTGTCTTCCATAGATGTTCAATTTATTTGTCCACTTGACAGAAATAGTTGGGCAATTGCATAGATAACTATCAGCACCCTTGTTGCAATTCTTGGTGACTCCTGTAAAATTATAGAACTGATCATGACTGTCCAGCATGTAACGCACTCCCTCTAGGACTCCCCAAGGGGACTTCCCCAACAATAACTATTATGATTGGAATCTACTGTCAGTATTCATCTTTGTTGTGAGTAAGGAAAGTAGGGGATTGGGCTACAATAGAATGGTACATTTTTCTCTCATCCAGCTAAAGAGAGATTATTTAGCTTAGCTTATGTATAGAGTTCCTGTGCAGAAAAGGACAAACCAGTCTTTTCTCAGTTAACTATCTCATTTAGTGGGCAAAAATTTCATCAGTAGAGAGTTCACAATGATCTGACCATAGCCAGTTATTTTGTGACTTCACGTAAAAGGTATGGAGGGTAGGACTATTTGACAGTCAGTTATGTATGGTATTTTTCCACTTCAGTCACAATCCAGGGAATCTATGGATATCAAAAGACATTGCTAACTCAATTACCAAATATCTTTTTAAAAGAAAGTAGCTATCAAATCAAGTGTTTTGAGGAATGAAGGCATGAAAAATATCTTGGACAGAAACAGAGCTATAGGGAACTTGGGTCTAAGTCCATGAATGCAAGGGCAAGAGAGTTAAATGGACCTAAGAAATAATGCTAAAGATGAAATGAAAGAATACGATGTAGGGAGGTGAGTAATGAGTAGGTGTGGAACTCCCTCTCCTTGGCCTACTACTCTCACGGACAGACTAAACCTCACTAACCCATTCTGTATTAACAGCCTTTAGAGTCCATTCCAGGTGGAGAAAATTAAAGTAGGGAAAAGGAAACTTCAACTCAAGACTTCATTATCTTTCCTCCTCCATCTTGTTGCTAAAGGAACAAACTTGATTCAAGATCTTCTGAAGTGACCATTGGACTGCCTTTTCAAACCCCAGGCAGATTTAGATCCTTATACATTCAAACAACAAACCTTGATTTTTCATTTGTCAGGAGGCATGGGTTTAATGTGCTCTGTATGATAGCAAAAGAAATGGCTACCTCAGTGGAGCTACAATTATATTATCTTTCAAGTAGACCATTTCTGCATAGGAGGAGGAAATTTTACAAGGTTCTCTATATATAACTATTAATTTATTTTTGAGACCACCCAGAATAGGCCCATAATTTTCAACTTGATACTACTACTTTGATAGTCATCTGTGGTTCTACTCCCATACTTTCAAAATCATGGTATTACCTACACAAACTTGTTATCCTGTCACCAAAATACATAGATCCCAACCCTGCCCTCTGTACCTCAGTGGACCTTAAAGAATTTAACATTATGTTTCCTGCCCACTCTAAGAAGTCACTGTTTCTGTCATGGAAGATGATGGACAACTTCACACCCACCTATGTCCAGAGAGCATTTTAATTAGCACAGCTTAAAGATATCAAGAAGGAATTAGGTAGATACACCAAGAATTGAGATCAATATGTCCACCTATGAAAGCTTGTTAACAGTCATTATAACATGGCCTAGAGGGATATCACATTCATCACAGAGCTGTGGTTCTCTACCTTCTTGCTGCAACTCTTTAAAACATTTTCTCATGTTTTGATGAATCTTCCAAACATAAAATTATTTTGCTGCTATTTAATAACTGTAATTTTGTTACTATTATGAATTTTAGTATAAATAGCTGATATGCAACTCTTAAAGGAGTCCTGACCCATGCATTGAGATCCATGGTCATAGAAGATACATTGACATCAGTAAATAAAACAGAAGATACTGGAAAGGACATAGCTATAGTAATGACTCCCACATGGCCTAGAACCAAACATTCCAGACCAGTGATGGTTTGGATAAAAATGGTCAACATATACACATAGAGAGTGGCACCGTTAGGAGATGTGGCCTTTCATTGTATCCACTCCTATTGTGATTTAGGAAGCTGGCATGGACTTCTGGATCCTTCACATCCAAGTTAAGAAATGGTAATCCATACAGTTCATACCTGTGAAGAACCCAATGAGTATCTCTCCAGTGGTACATTCCTTTTCTCATAATCCAATGTGTAATGCGCCTACCTCGACCAGCAAGGAAGACGCAACTCCGGGAGGATCTTTTTCATGCAGTTTTAATCAGGAAACTTGAACAATCTTCTTCTGCCCCCGGGGAAATGCCCACACAGGCTTGAGCTACGTGGACCCTGCTGTAGTGGGATATTCACTGTGTCTGCTTCTGTGGCACAGACCACACCCATTGAGGGGTGGAGCCAGGGGCAGAAGTGACCTGTGGGGCTTGGTCTCTGAAGGAGATGGAGAACCTCTCTTTCTGGCCGGACACGGAGAGAGGAGCATCCAGTTTTAACTGCCCTGTTCATCTGTCTGTGTTGTGAGTTGTTTCTCCCTTAATTAACATCTATTCTGCCTATTTGTTTATCCTGACCCTTATTAAACTGCAATACTCTGCAGATATGCTACTCTGATGCAGAAGCAAACAGGCTGAACAGGCTTAACCAAATAAGGACTTGTTTATGCCAGAGAGCACTCACCATCGGGAAGGTGGAAGGTGGAAGCCAGCGCCATCTTTAAGGCGTGGCACTTCGCAGCTCTCTACACCAATGGAAATCTTCATGTGGTATTTATGCAACATCCATCTAAGTCTTTTTGTTCTTCTTACTATCCCATCTAAATAGACAATCACTACTATAAGAGATTTTTCTGAGAAAGGCCAAATTTGTGCTATCTTCTTTTTACTGCACTGGCCTCTCCAATCTTTCAGCAACTTTGATTCTAAACTCATTATGTCCTGGGGAGAAAAATTAATGAGGCCAACCCTTAGGCTAAGGTCTCCTCCTTTCATTTGCTAGACTATTCTAAACAATAGTATTCTGGCAGTAAATGAATTGTAGACTATTCTAGCATAGCAAAGCTATCAGATACAAATAGAGGCCCTGGCACAGTGTCCCCTTATATTTCACTACAGGCCCCTTAACTAGCCTAGGAACTCTAGCATGTAGAGGTCTTTTCTCCTTGATCGAGGAATCCTGAACACTAGAGTGATCATTGCTCCATCACCAATAGCAATCAGTATCAATATCTGAGACATGGGACTGAGGAAGCATTTAAGGGACATATGTAAACATGTAATTCAAGAGGTTTAACTGAAGAGTTCATGGGACATAGGTAAATATGGAAAGTAGGAACAGGGGCCCTACAATGATGAATTCTAGTTCCCAGAGGAAATTGCAAAGACAGATAGCAGTAAAGCACAGCTCACATATGAAAATATGATCAGTAAGCAAAAGAGGAAGACATTGGAACTATAAAACTTCTACCCCAAAGTTAATTAATAGACTTTTTACTCTGGGCCTCACTTTAAAGGGAACTCCTTGCTTGCTTCAGTGAAGTTAGAACTTGGCAGACCCTAGATGATCACCATCTCCCTAGTTATAGTGCATTATACTTTTTTAAAGTGTTTTTTTTTTAAATATATAATATATGTTAATGTCTTATCTATAGCCAGTATATATGGCTCCAGAAATTAAGGGGTAGAAATAGGAAGGAGTCCATTCACTGTCACCTCTAGTGACCCACTAGGGAACACTTTTCTATCTATTCCCACAAAAACATGTGTTCCTGTGGTAGAATATTATTTTAAGGTGTGAGACTTTTGTTTATGCTGCATTTGTTGAACTCTGTGATTCTTGGCCTGTCTAAAATACATGATGATCTAATAAAGAGTTGAATGGCCAATAGCTAGGCTGGAGAAAGGATAGGTGGGGTGTGCAAACAGAATAAACTGAAGGAGAATAGAAGAGGGAACAATGAGAGAACAAGAGGAGGAGGAAATCAGGTGTCAGCCATACACCCACCCAGCCAGCCACAGAGTAAGAAGGAAAGTAAGATATACAGAAGTAAGTAAAGGAAAAAGCCCAGAGACAAAGATAGATGGGATCATTTAAGTTAAGGAAAGCTGGATAGTAACAAGCCAAAGCTAAAGCCTGCCATTTATAAATAAGAATAAGGCTCAGTGTATGTGATTTATGTGGGGCTGGATGGCAGCCCACCAAAAAGCCAAAACAGCAAAAACTTGTTCCTAACCTGTGAGTTTAAGTTCCAGAAGGGAAAATTCTTCTGCCAGGAGAAACAAAATATACTACTGAACTGAAAGCTAAGAATGCCACTTTGAGTTTCTGATGTCCTTACATCAACAAGCCATGAAAGGAATAATCATGGTAGGAGGGTCAAATGATAGAGAATAATAATCGGGGTATAATACATTATATCTGGAGTTCAGGAGATTCTTTAGGGTGGCTCCAGGTATTACTATTTCCTGTGATTAAGGTCGATGACAAACTCCAAAAACACAATCCAGGCATGATAGCAAAACCTCCAAACACTTCAGAGATGAATGTTATGGCTCCAGAAGAAGAACCAAGACTTGCTGATGTGTTTGTTGAAGGTGCAAAAGATATAAAATTAGTCGTAAAAAAAGATAGTTATAAATACAACACAAGGCCAGATGAGCAGTTCCAGAAATGGGGTTTGTAAATTATATGCCTATTTCTGCCCTATTTTATTAAATGCATGTTTCTGTTCTTATTTATTCAATAAGTTCTGTTCCTGTAGAGAAACCAGAATAACACTATACATTTGATAAGTTGGTTAATATTTAAAATATGTAAAGCATTTTAAAACATAGACAGCAAGAAAAGACAATCCAACAAAAGATGTATAATAAAATTTTAGAAAGTCTGTACTGTGAAGAAAGCAGTTACCTGAATTAATAGACAAACTTCAGAATGAGGGGGAAAAGGTATTTCTCTGGTATACATCTAAGAGTGTCAATGCTATAGAACAATTTTTTTGTGCACTATGAATATTTGTTGTTCTCATTGGTTTAATAAAGAGCTGACTGTTCAATGGCTATGCATGTAGAGGCACTTGCAGACAAAAATAAAAAGTTGGGAAGAAGGAAGGCAGAGTTGCTTGCAAGCCAGATGCAGAGGAAGCAGGAGATGAACATGCTGTGCTGAAAAAAGGTACTGCATGTGGTGGACCATAGATAAGAAACCCACAGAAACAGCTAACAGCTGACCTGAACAAGGTGGAGCTCATGGATCCCAGACTGATAGCTAGGAAATCAGCATAGGACCGGACCAGGCCCCCTGAACGTGGGTCTCAGTTAGGAGGACTGGGCAGTCTATGGGACCTCTGACAATGGAACAAGGATAGATCTGTGGTGCACGAAAGGACTTTGGGAGTCAATTCCTCGATGGAAGGCCTATGCCCTGCTCCAAATAATGTGACAGACTCTGATGATCCCCCATTGAAGGCCTCACCCTCCCTGGGGAGCAGAAATGGGATGGGGTGGGGTATTTGGTGGAGGGCAAGAGAGAAGGGGAGGGAGAGGGAACTGGGATTGATATGTAAAATAAAATTATTTCTAATTTAAATGAAAAATAATTAAAAAAGAAATATGGCTTAATTTAAATTATAAGAGCTAGTTAGTAACATGCCTAGGCTATCAGCTGAGTATTTATAATCATAAGTCTCTGTATGGTTATTTGGGAGTTGTTTGGTAGAACAAAAACTTCCCCCAGCAAATGTTGCCCAATGTCTAGTGCCATATATAACCACATAAAGCTTGAAGGGGTGTTTTTGATGTTTTTTTTTTTTTAGGTAAAAAGCAAGGATAAACACTGCTTCCTGATGACTTCCTACTCTTGGTTAGGATTAATGGTAGTGACATGGCTTGGCTGTTTTAAGAATGCCTGTTACTAAACACTTAAACAGTTAAGTGGCGTTTATGACCAGCAGTTAGCATGCTATTCAGGCCAGTGTAGACCCAAAGACTTCCCAGAGTTCTGAGGGTAAACAGGACTATCTGGTACCTCTACCACCATGCTAGGTTCTCAGGGGCCTGAGGAGGGTAAGAGTCCTGCATTTTGAATTAGCTCTCAGGAATTGGGCATTATTAGTAATGAGAGTCTGTAAGCTATTACATTCAGTAAGGGACATTTGAATGCACAAATACATAACACAAAAAGGGGTTGTTTCAGAGAATTCTACCTCATTGGTATTCCTAGGTCTTAAAGCAGCCTCTTCAAAGAAAATACTGTCTTGTATTGCTGTTATAGAATACCATGACTAAAATTAACTTATGGAAGAAAAAATTAATGTGTCTTATGGTTCCAGATGAATATAAATCCATTATGATGGAGAAAACACAGTAGCAAGGACCATGTGAGGTGGTAGAGATAAGAAGTTGAGAAACCACATCTTCAACTGTAAACATGACGGAAAAAGTGAATTGAAAGTGGATTCAGGCTACACATTCCATTGATTTATTTCCTCCAGCAAAACTACAAAAGCTCCCCAGACAACACTACCAACTAGGAACCAAATGTTCTATAACCTAAGCTTATGGGAGCATTCTCAATCAAACTACTATGTATCCCTATCAAGAGAGATAAATATAATATGTGCTATTTATTACAATATGGAATAATTTAATGTCAAAATAACTTAAAAATAATGGCCAAAAGAACAAATAACAAAATAAGATGGAAAATAAACAGAATATTCTCAAAGGAAATACAAATCACCAACAAATATATGGAAAAACTTTCAACATGGTTACTACTGGGAAATTGCTAACCAAACCCACATTGAAATTTAATCTCATCCTCATCAGAACATTTATCAAAGAAAACAAGAGAATAAAAATAGTATATGCTGTTGAAGATTTTAAGAAAAAAGAAATATTATGGATAACTAATGGGAATGTCAATTAGTTCACCAATTAAGGATATCATTATATAGGCTACTCAAAAGTCAAAAAGAAGGATAACCCTCATATTGTATTACAGTATAGAGTCCTTTTATGGGTTCTTAGTTTAGTAGATAAATTTAGAAACAGACTTGGAAGAGAAATCAAGGGTAATTTTATTGGAATTTGAGAGGAAAAAAAAGTAGAGCAGTCAAGCCAGAGATCTTGATAGCTGCCAAGAGAGAGCTATATACAAATAGAGAAAAATAAAATTCTGCTTTCTGAATAGGGGTCACAAGATTTTACAGGATTACTTCTGCATATGGCTTTTAGTGTTAGTTCTCCCTCTAAATACTCTATTTTCTATCCTGCCCTTTGAACTCATAATACACATAGCCCTCATTGTTCCATTATTACCCCTTTTCTCTTCATTTAACCTGAATTTTATTTGCCTTCCCATGAAGTACTCCTTATAACCATTTTGTAGTTTTCTAACTTTTATGGGTACTCCAATTTAAAAACCCTCATATAAAGATTCAAACCTAGCATCTACATATTAGAAAAACATGTATTTTTCTGCTTTTCTGAATATGGATTACTCTATACAGAACAATTATGTCTACAGCTATCTGTTTACCTGAGAATTTGATCACATATTTTTTTCTTTAGAGCTAAATTGTATTTCACTGTGTTTATGTACAATATTTTCAGTAATTTGCACTTTTACCACCAATGAGTAAGAGTTCTTCTTTTTCCACATCTATACCAGCATTTGTTCTCATATTTTTGGATCTTGACCATTTTAACTGAGGTAAATAGAAATCTCAAAGTTGTTTTAATTTGCATATCCCTGGTGGGTGCAAAAATTGTTCATTCAAAAAAAATCTCAGCTACTTGTAATTATTCTTTTGAGAATTCTGTTTAGCTTCATGCCCTATTTTTAATTTTGTTTGTGTGTATATGTGTTTGTAGTCTCTTGAGGTATTTGCATATTCTAGACAAAAATCCTGTAGTAATTGCATAGTTGTCAAACTTTTTCCCATTCTTAGGATGCTTCTTAACTTAAATAATGTCCTTTCCTGTACAGAAGCTTTTTAGTTTCAAAAGATGCCATTTGTGTGATTGCTTCAGAGATTTGGCTCTGGAAAATCTCCCATGCTCCAGTTATTCTATAACCATGATCATAGAAGCAGCACAAAGTGGACTTGGTGGACTTGAAAAATGAGCATATTGATTGGAGAGAGGAACGTTATTTTGAGGATAAGGAAAAATGGAGTGGAGAGAATTGATAGAATTGATTAAAGCATATATACATGTATAAAATTATTGAAAATAAAAATGGTAGAATTTCATAGCAATCAAACTGAAATATCTAAGTTGTTAATTTGAAATTGTTGTTATAATGCCATAATCTGCCATAGTTTTTTTTTTTAAATTCTGGATATTACGGTTGGAAATATTTTCTTAGTGATTAAGAACACTAATTGGCCTTCCAGAGGACTTGAGTTCAATTCCCTGCACCACACATGGTGGCTCACAGTGCCAAGGCATCCAGTACCATCATCTGAACTTGACAAGTACCAGGTATACATGTGGTGCAGACATATACACATTCTGTATATAATCTTTTTATGTGTTGTCCAAACAATAGAAATAATAAAAGTACTATTCATTAGAGTGTACATTCTACATGTTTATGTTTGCATATAAGGCAAAAAAATACACATAGAATAAATATCACTATTCCTTTAGAAGAACAGGAGGAGGAGGAGGAAAAGGATGATAAAGAAGAAAGTAGGAAGTCTGAGCAACAGATGTCTGGGTGGAGCTTCTACGAGGCTGTGCTGGGGTAGTTTTTCAACAGAGCCTGAGAATCCCCAAAGACTCCCAGAATTTTATGTCTTATCAGTTTAGGATTTTATCTGACATACAAAAAAGAAAGAAAGAAAGAAGAGAAAGTAAAAGTTTCACACATTATTCAAGTTCAGAAGCTGGACAGACTTAGTAGCAGAAATAACTTCATTGACAGAGATGATTTTGTGTATATATATATATATATATATATACATGTATGTATATGTATGTTATATATACATGTATGTTTTAGTTACTTTTTTGAATGTCTTTGTTATTTTTTTAATGCAGTGGAAAGACATCATGACCAAAGCAACTTATATAAGAAAACATTTAATTGGAAGCTTACTTACAATTTCAGAAGGTGAATTCATGATCATCATGACTAGGAGAAGATAGGCAGCCAAAGTGGGGCCATAGCTGAGAGCTTATATCCAAAGAGTGTTGCCTGGCATAGGCAACTTAGAGAAGATAGATTTTATTAATGGATTTCTTATATTTCTGATGGTTACTCCATAGTCATATGGCAGGGAGCATTTCATCTGGTAGACAGGCATGACACTGGAGCATAAGCTGTGAGCTTATGTGTTGAAACAAAATCCCTAATGCAGAGAGAGAGAGAGAGAGAGAGAGAGAGAGAGAGAGAGAGAGAGAGAGAGAGAGAGAGAGAGAGAGAGAGAGAACTCAGAATGGTGAGGGCTTTTGAAACCTTCTAGTCCACCCTTAGTTACATACCTACTCCTAAGATCACACCTCTTCTTTCTCAGTGACCACTGATCCTTAAAAAAATAACACTAAAATATTGCCTTTCAGATTATGTCTTCATCTGGCACTTATTCTCAATCTCTTGTGCCAACATGGGTCCTTGCATTCACCTCAATTTGCTCTAAGGAAAACATTCTCTGATAAATGCTCAGAGTAGCTTTTATCTGTGGACTTAAAAGGTACTTGGAAGGTGTTTGGATGCTAATTTCAATTTACTTAGCAGTGTATGTTCTTCCTGGAAAAAAAAGAGCCTCATATTTTTTGAAATGGGTTTTTTGTTCTAGACATTCATTTCCTTTGGTGGTCAGGTCTTAAATAAAACAAGTTAAGAGTAATTGGTTACCCATGTAATAGTTGTCCCATTATTGTACAAAAAGGTACTTCTTGCCAGGCAGGTGATTGTTGTAGTTCATAAAGCTGACAGCTTAGTAACAACAGTGATGACTTTATACCATTAGAATCAGTCATTGAACCTATCCCATATGATACTATGAAAGCTGGCCAGCAGAAAAGAAGCTTCCAGCTCAGTTCAAGCTTGATTTTTCCCCTATATTTTATAGAACAGTGTGTGATGACTTCAGCGATACGATGTCATCAAATAGTTATGGCATGGAAATCAGAGGAATGGCAAGAGCTTTCATTGTTTTGGGTCTTCTGTGGTTTCCTGGAGCAGCAACTCCTATGGCAGTAATCATATACCTGGCATTGCAGCTTTTGTTTAATAACCAATTTGTAGTATTGCCATTATCTAGTCATATACAGTATCTGCCTTTTTGGTTGGATTATAAAACATTAGATTTCCATGTTATTTTTTTTTCATATCCTGTTTGCCTTGGTTAACTCTTTACCTGCAGTTCCCTTATTTCTGACATTATCTCACCCTCTTCCCTGACAAAATTGTCCCATTGTCATTATACTTTCTCTCTGCCCTCATTTTGCATGTGTCTTACTCCATTAAACCAGACTTCTTACAGCTATGGCAGAATTTGTATACTAGGTGGTGGCCACATGACTAGGGTGATATGGAATCTAAAAGTAGTTTTCATTTGCAGTTTCAATGAATAAGGATGTTAAATACTTTTTGCATGTTTTCTAGCTGTGAAAATAGATTATTTAATGTAGATATTATAACAAGTGTTAAAGGAAAGAAAAAGTCATTAAGAAACAGGAAAAACCAACCTATTTGTAAAGGCTTCTCAAGGGAAAGTCACAATTAAGTGTCTTAGTATTAGTTATATGTAACATTTTAGTGGCTCTTGGGTTGGACCTCAAAGGGTTTGTAAGAAATATCTTTACATTTTCATTTCTCTCATTTTGAAAAGAGAGATTATAGAGTGACTTTGTAGGTGTTGTAGATGTATAAATACTTACTCTCTGACAAGGAAAACTTGGATCCTCAGCCTTTGTACAAAGGGTTTATGATGTGTCTTTTAGTATAAATGGAGCTTATAGGTAAAATTCTGGGAAAATAAGTCTTTACAACTGTAAAGCCTTAAACAAATGTTGCTAATTTATATTGGGATTCTAATTCTCAGCTCATGGGAAAGGCATCTACCAAATTTACGTTGAGGATTCTTTTCTTGTATTTCCACTATTTTCCACTCTGCCCTTAATTTTGTAAACTTACAAGCAGTTTGTAAAGTCATGTTGTTTACACCCAAGTACCAAGAAAGAACTCAGAACCCAATCTTTCGACTAAAAATCATATAACAGTGTAAATTAAAAAGAACCAAAGGAAATGAAATAATAATGCTGGAAATTAGTCAGGGTTTACCAGGAGTTTATAATATTCCTTAAGTGGGCTTCAAGGAATCCTTGCCACCTCAGACCTCCTCCCATTTACAAGCGATTTTAAATCTTGAGGAAGCAAGTGAAAGATAAATGTGAAAGATAATTTTCCCTTAAAATCAACACATTACCAAGAATATGGGAGGTGGGGAATCAAAGCTAATTATAAGGGATAATTTCTTCTCAATGATCTATAAACCCACTAATATGATCTAAACATACCACTCTTGAATGTATATCCAAATGTTTATCTGTACCATTTCTGTCAAAGATTGTTGATACCCTCATTGAATTGAATTCAAACTGTTTTTTTTAATTAATTGATCATGTGTTCTAGTTTCTTTTCTTTTCCCATGATAAGCACCATGTCTAAAAGCAGCTTACAGGAAGAAAGGATTTATCTGGCTTACATTTCCAGGTACTAGTGCATCTATGTAGTAGAAACCATGTCAGAACACTACTCACCATCTGGTAGCTCACTTCCTTTTACAGTTCAGGGCCTCTTGCCTAGAGACTATAGTACCTGCAGCCTCCCAAGTGCTTGTCACTAGACCTTCTTATTCTACCTTCCTACTGTAATTAATTGTCATTATGCTCATTTTGTATATTATTACCTCTAACTTACAAGTTGACTACTGTATATCCTTCAATTTTTTTCAAGTTTGTTTATATTTAGGGCTTTTCACATTCAATATATACTTCAGAATCAGCCTTTCCATTTTCTGCAGAAAAAAAAAACAACACATGTCAAATTCCTAGATTTCTAAAAGTAGCAATAGTCATAATGGTAAGTCTTACTGCCTATGAAAACCAGGTGTCCTTGTATAAATTTAGGTCTTTTAGGGGCTATGACTAGAGTTCAGTGTCACAGTTCTGAACTAGCATACCTGAGGACCTAGTTCCAATTACCAGTATTGCAAACAAACAATAAAAAGCCATTGAATCTCTTTAAATCATTTAAATTTTAATTCAGCAATGTATTTTCTATCATATCTTTACATATTATTATTTAAATGTGTTACTAAATATTTATTCATGCTCTGTAAAAAGAACTATTTTTTTTCAAAATTGTAATTGCTACATTGTGAAACACTACTTGGTTTCAAGTACTCATTATTGCTTAACTAATTTATTGAATCTGTTATTATCTTGTAAACTTTAACAGTACTTTCTCATCAGGACTTCTAGTCCGCAAATAATGGCATGAAGATATCATTAATTATGAAAGCTTGGCCCTAGCTTAGGCTCTTTCCCAACTAGCTCTCACAGCTCAAATTTACCCGTGTTTTAAGATCTATGCTCTTCCATTTGGCTTGTTACCTCATTCTCATACTGCCCATCCTGCTTCCTCTGCATCTTGCTCCTGACTTCACCTTTCCTCTTCCCAGAGTTTTTTCTCTCTGCCTGGATGTCCTATGTATACTTCCCTGTCTAGCTATTGGCCATTCAGCTATATATTACACCAGTTACAGCAGAAATTCTTCACACAGTATACAAATATTCCACAACCGTGGATTCTTAGGGGGATTTCTGAGTATAAGATCATGTCACCTGATAATAGAAAAATGTTGACTACTTTCTGTGCAATTTAAATTTACATATGTATGTAGATATTTAATCTATCACCTATGTCTAGAACTTTCAGTATCTGAATACTGGTGACAGCAGGCATTCATATCTTATTGTCAAGGCTAAGTGAATGTTTGTTTTCCCTGTTATGTTTTTATAAAACCATTTATAGTTCTGTAATTTGTATATCTACCTTTTAAATTTATTGAGATTTTTTTGCCTTATAACATATGAAGAGTTTTGGAAAGCATTTCATGTGTAGTTGAAAAGAATAGATTCTGCTTTTGTTGAGGTTAGTGATCTGTATAGATTTGTTAGGCTTAGTTGACTTATTGTTTTGTTCATCATTTGATTCTCTTGACTTCTGTCTTGTTGATATATGCATTTGCCTGTTCTTTCTAAGCTCCCTCAAAAATTGCTTCTTAATGTCTGGGTTTCTATAGCAGCTTCTTCAGTGCAAGCCTGTTACTTATATTCATCAGTATCCTCTTCCAGCTTCTCACTGCCACAAGTTTACAAGATATTCCCACATTTGTAGATATTTTCAAAATCAACACTCTTTCCTGGAATCAAATCCTCATTAATTTTATAAGAATGCTATATAAAGTACAAGAGACAGAGTACACTCAATAAAAGAAGTTTGTTTTCTCCCAATGATAAAAACTGTAAAAAATTAGAAGGGAAAATATTTTCAGAATTTCTTTCTTCAAAGGCTTCTTCCTGTAGCATGAATAAATAAAAGACCCAGAGACAGATATTGGGGTTCAAGGTGAATATCAGAATAGCAAATTGGCCAGGCACTAGATTCTTACCTCTACTTCAGATTGAAAGAGTGATCCTGTCTCCAAGAGCTCTTATCAAGCCTCAGACTGTTGTCTCTCTTCAGCATGGCTGGAGAATATATGACTCCTACTGAATGTTGAAGACCTGCTTCTATCTTTTATATCCCTCTAATGCTGGGATTAAAGGCTTGTGATCTGTTACTTTTTTATATTGGTTCAAATTCCTATATCGCTGGGTGGCCTTGAACTCAGAAAGACCAATCTACCTGAGTCCTAGAATTAAAAGTGTGCACCACTGACTTCTGGTTTCTGGCTACTGGGATTAAAGGTGTGTTCCTGGTTTCTATAGCTTGTGGCTGACTTTGCATTCCAAATCCTCAGGCAAGCTTTAATAAATCATAAATATCAGTACACCTTCCTTTGAATTACAGATGGCTGTTTCTTCTGTATTTCTTTAATCAGTCTTTGTACAGAACTTGGCCCAAATTCTTATTTAAAGCAGTAATATTGAATTATGATCCAATTTAATTGTATATTATCTGAATTATTTTTCAAGATACCTGTATTCAACACACAGTCATATTCTAAGATATTAAGATTGTTCCTTATGCATCAAAAGGGTGACAAAAATAATGATAAAACGCATCTATTTTGTGGATAATCTATGTTTTTTAACCTTTTATTCAAACTGTTTAGCTAATGTATGTTTTAATTAATGTGTGATAACAAATTTCCCAAGTATTATAGAATAGACTTCAATTATATCAGTTTTACTTTATGCTTTCAGAGATCTAATTATTAGGCATATAAATACTTGTAATTACAATATCTTCTTTTCTTTATTTTTATTAATAATTTATTCTACTTCCTTGTTTAATGTAACATGTTTTAAATTTAAAAAATAATATTTGCATCTCAGTATTATTTTTGATTACTATTTACATGAAACATCTAAACATTAAACATGGGCATGTGAAGCAGAAGACACCCCAAGTAAATGTTTGGTACTGAAATAATCAGCCCTGCAAAGGACCTCAGTGCCTCCAACCCATGGAAACTCAGAAGCCATCCTCTGATCCAACTAGGAGTGCTTGCAGTGGACCGCTGTGTGAAAAAAAAAAAATAGCAAAACAGAAATGTTTGATGTAGAGTCAAACATTTATAGAAAGCAAATAGATCAATTATTCTTCTTGGCTATTATTTATACTGTCTCTCTTTGATTTGTGACTTTAATTCGTTTCTATTTAAATAACTATTCTTAAAGAAGTACCTCTGTGATTTTGTTATTTAACTATATATTGTTTTTGCTTGTCTTATGTAGCACATATAACATTTTGTCCTTTAGTTACTCTATTTTAATCTACTTTTGAGTTCAGATTTTGATTCAATTATTATTTTCTTATGTATGTATATATTCTATAAATATTTTATTGTTTTCATCAATATTTCTTGTAATATTATAAAATTATAAAAATTTGATTTTATATCCACTTTCCTTTTATAGAATAAATATTTTTCTTAAATTCAATTTTGTACAATTATATGAATGTATACATTGTATTGTGACCATATTTATCTAACACTATTCTCTTTTATCTGTCCCACATTTTTGTTACCTTTCCAAATAGTCTTATTCCTGCTCCAACGTGCCACATCATACATGGATTTGTTCTGGTAACCTGCCTGGAGCAATGAGGGAATGAAGAATTGGCAGGCACTAAAAAAATGTAAATACATAGTTGATGGGAGATGTTATTCTGTAAATATGTTTATCCTGATCCTTATTAAACCACAACACACAGTTGGGATATGCTGGGCTGTGTTGACTCTTATAGAGATGTAACCAGGAAACTTATATTTATTGTAAGCAGAAGGAGTTAGCTAGTCTCAGTGGGACGTTTCTGTAGTGGAGCATTGTCAGGTTGCAGTTATTCAGGAGGAGTAACCTAAAGTTGCTATTTTGCTAATTTTTTTTCCACACAGTGGTCCATTGCAAGCACTCCTAGTTGGATCAGAGGATGGCTTCTGAGTTTCCACGGGTTGGAGGCACTGAGGTCCCTTGCAGGGCTGATTATTTCAGTACTAAACATTTACTTGGGGTGTCTTCTGCTTCACATGCCCATGTTTAATTGTTTGTGCAGGTCACATAGGGGTGGCATTATCTGCTGTCTGTTCATGATGCCACTGGCCATAGCATATCCAGAAGACAATGTTCCATAATAGTTTTCTTCATCTCAGGCACTTAAATTATTTCTGCCCACTCTTCTGTGATGTGCTCTGGGCTGTAGAGGAAATAATATGAATGTTTTATTTAGAGCTAAACACCCAGCTACTAATTGTTATATCATTCATTTTAACCAGCTTTGTCTCTCCATTAACCTTCAGCTTCTACAACAAGAAACACCTCTAATTCCTACTGAAAGATGCACTAGGCTATAAAAAATAGCAGATAAAACATAAAAGTGTGTTATCCTTCAAATTTTCTGTCCTGATTATTATTTCAGAAATAATTATTATATTATATGACAAAATTATGACAAATTAATGTTATTTAAGATCTCTTAGAGTTGGAAAATTTTTCTTTTTCTACTTTTAAGAGTGTTAGGATGAAAAAATTTAGCCTAATTCTCCAGTGAACCTAGGAAGCTGGGAGTCTTAAATTCCAAGCTGGCGGTCACCTACTTTAATGTTTACTGCAGCTTGTGAGTGAATGAATACCCAGAAGCCTATGCGAAAGCAGACTTCCTAGGCTAAGAGAGGGGGTTGGGTACTGTAAATTAATTGGTCCGCACTGGATGATACGAGGTGATTGGTTCACAATGCACGGGCTTTGTTGTAACCCTATAAAAGCTGTCTCAATTCTGTGCCAAAGGTTGCTCAGCCCTCTACCCTGCATGGCATATGGCTGATGGCCCCAGTATACTGGAATATAAAGGACCTCATGCATTTGCATCAAGACTATTTCTCGTGAGTGATTGGGGGGGGAGCTTTCCTGAGTGGGAAAGTGAGGGATCATCCTCTTGCGGGTCTTACAAGAGTAACTGTCTTTTCATTTATTCTTTGTATCTTTCCCAACATGCATCTCATTCTCATTCATTTCTTCATACTTTCTTATTTGCCCTGTGACCTTACAACCTCTCCTGCACAATAAAATAAAATAAAATTTAAGAGAACAAAGGAAAACAATTAAAGGAAAAATCAATCTTTTCCTGGAAGCTGTAGTGTAACACAGTGAGTTATGCAGTAAACCCTTTAGTCCATACAGCTGTACTTTCAGGTGTTCATTGCAAAGAGTTATTGCTCTGTTTTAAGGCCTCTGACTGCAGATACTGGTCCCTCAGTGGGACTCCCCTTGGATATCCTGTTGTTACTCTCTGTCATAGAGATCTTGCAAGACCAGCTGCTTCACATGCTCCAGCAAACCACAGATGGGGTAGATATTAGGGTGGGACAACTCATAACCCTATTTCTGGGTGGTTGCAGGGTTGGATGGCCTGCCAGTTCTCCCTTGTCCTCCTACATTGCCCTGGCTAGTTCACCCCTTGCAGCAATGAATAAGGGGCAGGGTGCATTCTCCTGCTTTTATGCCCTCAGGATTTGGGTCTACACCATCAGCCAACAAGCCAACACTTCCTTAGAAGAACTTATTTTATTAGCCTATTAATAAAATCCAAACTGATTGCAGAGGATTTATTTGAATACTTATTACATTTTAAGACCAAATTCTTATCTAAAGCACTTCACATTTCTTGAACATTAGCTGACAAATAGTACAGCTTTTGTGAGTCTTAGATCTTAAAGTATATTATACAGCATAGCAGAAAGATAATTACAAGGCTATAGTGTTTTGATAAGTAATACATATAAGTGGGGTGAGGAAGTTGATTCAAAAGGTGTTAATGCTTAAACAAATAAGCTATTGCCTTTTATTATGCAAATTTCTCATATCCACTTCATTTTTTCTCTTACCATCCTTATAAAATAAGTATTCCTTGAAAATGACCAATGAAAATACTGACACATCTTGTTATAGGGCATTACTATTGCTTGAATATTGTTCATCACTTTTCATTACTGTGATATAGCATGAACATTTTGAAGCATATGAATGTGACAAGTCACCTAGCAATGTCATGTGCATAATTTTGAGTAAAAGATGATGTTTATTTTAAACTTATTTTTCATAATTTGACATCAAAACACAGTGTGTGTGTGTGTGTGTGTGTGTGTGTGTGTGTGTGTACAGAATTACCTATTCTCTTACAGGAACATTTAAAATAGTAGAGAACAGTTTGATGAATCAGAATTGAATCAGAATAGTAGGCTGAAGAAGCATGCATATGTCGCTATACAAAGAATTCTAAGAACAATATTTTACAGCTACTGCATCTCTATTTAGAATGTTCAAGGGTTCTTGGGTCAGCAGCTTCCTATTTATTCAAATTTATATTGACTAGCTTCAGAAAGCAAACCTGACAAAATGATTAATTATCCTTTATACCTCATTGGCAGGCTGTAGTTTAATAGAATTAGCAGAGCTCAAGTTCATCTTTAAATACCATCATGGTTTTCACATTAAAAATGTCAAATTGCATTTTTCAGTTGTTACAACATCCAACATGACTTATTCAAATTCATAGTGATAGCAGAAAATCTCAACAGGACAATGTCCACAGTAATCAAAATATTTTTAGAAAGTTTATTCACTAAAGCAAGGTGTGCAGATTTGAAATACAAAATGATGCCAAAACTTTAATAAAATAAAATTGTTCATGCATTGAATTGATCTTTGGTAAACTAACTGAAGAAGTGATGTAATGTCCCAATATTTATAACTATATGGTTTAATTTTCTTTTGAATCCAAGTAAGTTCTGAAGAGTTTTGGCTAAAATAATGTATATACAAATTATATTAATACCAACAGCTGAATTATTTTTGTTGTGTATTTCCAGAAATAAAGTTGTTGCAATAAGTACATAAATAATTGCTTGATTTTATTTCATGCAGAATAAATATATCAAGTGGAAAATTTCCCCAAAATTTCTATGTCTCATTTTATGGTGATTCTACCCTTCCCACTATACTAAATACCTTTATGCTGTTTTCAATATGTTTTTCTATGGATATGCATATATCTCTCTATGTCAAAACATCCACATACAATCTAATAGAAAACCAGTAAGTTGTATTTTTAAAATATATCTTAATCAAACTATGTTTCATTAACTCAATTTCATCTCACACTAGTCTGAATTGCTATCTTATTACATATAAACCCTGTTAATAGAGTGCTTCTATTATATATTCCTGTAGTGTGTGTTTACAGGGCAATTAGAGTAATCCTGTCAAATTCATTTAGTCAAGAAAAAAATTCTGATTATTTGCAATGCATACAAATTGCCTCAAGATATTCTCACCTTTCTCCATGCCATTTCTCTATACTGCTATCTTTTACTAGTGCTTTCTTCACTCATCTATTTTAGCCATCATGTGGTATGTAACATGCATATATCAGTCTGACCTCCAGGCATACATATTAGCTTGCTGCTTTCCCTGAAATGCTTTTCTGACAGTATTTCCTTATGTATTCACATCATTTCTTATGTTTATTATTTAATGTGTTTTACCTTGTTAAAACACAGTGTATGAGGTGAAGGACCATTACTTGCATTTCTCACTGATTCATGTCATTTTTGATTTTTGGTGAGAAGTGTCATGAAATAGAGGACAATTTTACAGAATTACAATTTAAACTTTGAACTTGAACTACACACTTTCTTATATCAACAAATATCCAATATTTGGATTCCTTAGCCCCTTAGTTTTTCTAATAAAATACCCCACATTTTCATCTTAATTTTTCACTGTGCTACATTTTCAATAGTAAAAAAAAAAGAAACCTCAACTTAGTTTGCTGCTTACAAGCTTTTAATATCTTATTTTTATTTATTCATCTTGAGAGTATAGTATCTTTTTTACAGAAGGACCTTTTCGAGATCCTGTCTGAGATGGACATTTCATGTAGTAACTCAAAAATGATGGAAAATATTAAAATTTATCAGGTGCTTTAATTTGATATTTGGATTTCTCTCTTGGAGCTTCAACAATACAACAATAGTAGGATACAAGGATTCTAAAAGATTCATACACAGTCCCTCACAGAAGCAGAAAGGAACAAGATATCCTGAACATATTGGGAGGGGGGCAGTGAGTGGAGAGGGGGCTAGGAGAAAGAGAAGGGGAGGAGAGGAAAGCACATGGGACTAGGAATATTGAGTCGGGGAGGAATAGATGAGAGGAGGGAGGGAGAGAGAGAGAGAGTGAGAGAGAGAGAGAGAGAGAGAGAGAGAGAGAGAGAGAGAGAGAGAGAGAGAGAGAGAGAGAGAGACTAGAAAAGAGGGAGCCATTAATCTCACAAGACCGAATGGAGGGGGAAATGCTTTAAAATACTGAAACTGAGCTGGATAAATGGCTCAATGGCTAAGATAGCACGCTCTACTCTTGCAGAGGACCTAAGTTCAGTCCTAGCATCCACATCAGGTAACTCTTAATCACTTGAAACTCCAGCTCCAGGGGGTGCAACACGCTCTTGTGGAATTTGCAGGCATCCACACACATATGGCGCACACACATTCTCACACATAACTAAAAATGAAATAATTTGAAAACCCACTGGAAAAAATAAAAGAGGGATCCATTATAGGTTTCAAGAGAAAACTGACTCTAGAGAAAGGTCCAGAGACCTACAAGACTGACCCCAACTAACAATTTGAGCAATAGTGGAAACTAGAACTTCTTCAATAAACCTAGTAAAAAGATAGGCAGAACAGTTCCAGGTTTGAGAAAGGACTTCCAATGATAACTACTCTCCAGGGAATCAGTTTGCTGAACCCAGTGAAGAGTAGCACCTTGAAGAACCACTGAGAAATGATGAGTAACACCCATCCTTAGAGATACTTCTCAAAGGGAAGCCACACAAGAGATAGCAGAGGTCAGCTTGTGTAAATACCTTCCATAAATTGCAATTAATGGTTTGATCTTTGAAACTGAAGGTTACAGAAATATTCATGAATCTCAGCTTGACCATATAGTTGGAAACAATGAGAACTTGTCAGTAATTGCAGAGAGAACAGCAAATGTGGAAACAGACAGAGAAATACACACCGGTAAGGAGAAATTCATTGAAGGTGAGACAATAGAAAAGGTGGAAGCAGAAATGACGAATGAGAAAGGGAAGAGTCTAAAACAGAAGAAGAATGAGGAGAATATGAATCTTTCAGTAGCTGAGGACGTGAAAAATACAAACAGTGCATCAGGCATGCTATTTATTGTCTTTCTGCATCTAGCTATATTATATTAATAGTAGGGCTATGGGTTGCTTGTTGAAACCAAGAGAATGATGCTGTTAGGTGTTTAGTATAGTTATGTATTTAAAATGACAATTGCAAGAACAAATACAAACTATATGATAAAATAATCGTGTTTATTAAAATGTAAACATATTTTTAGAGCTAGAATATCCAGGATGCATTCCTGGAGAGTTCCCTCAGATTAATGGATGAGATAATAAAAGTATGACGTACTTACATGTGGAAGCTACTGAAACGCATTGGTAAAGCGTGTGCTTCTGTAATGAGCCATTTCACGGGTAGGCCAGTTCTGGCATCCTCTCCATTATTGCTTAGTCTTATCTGGGCTCATCCTTGTGGATTCCTGGGAATTTCCCTAGCTCCAGGTTTCTCTCTAACGCCAAAATAGCTCGCTCTATGGAGATATCTCTTTCCTTTCTCTCTCACCTCATTCCCTCCACCCCAACTCGACAATTTTGTTCCCTCATGTT